>OU795043.1:53743615-54343615 GCA_917208275.1 Patella pellucida
TCCCAGTCTCAAATATTTCAAAATTCTTTAGTAAAGACTTATAAATGTGACTTGGTTTTTTGACATATTTTCGAACCCTCTGGACAAGTAAAATAGGATGTAATGGATAATTTACACAACAGGTAGGACACTTAAACATCTAGTACCTAGAATACGGCTATTATTTTTTTCTGGAGCTGTCAAGCCAGCAAGAGTGGTATTGACAATACCACTCTGACTGTAAATGAGTAATTTGTCCAAATCTTCATTCTTGTCATCAAATTGTACTATTATACAATATCCCCAGTAGGACGTTAAACCCCATTTCATTCATTCATTCATTATACAATATCCCCATTCATTATTGGTATATACATGATCTTATCAACGGTATTTTTAAAAAAAACGAAACATTACGTTGGGTGGATTGTGTTCTAATCAATTTCGCTACTGGACAAGTAAAATAGGAGTCATACTATACCGGAAAAACACTAAATACCGGAAAACACCCTAAATACCGTAAAACACCCTAAATATGTAACCCAGAGCCTAACCCTAACCCGTTTCAACCACCCTAACACTAAACCTTACCCTAACCCTAACCCGTTTCCACCACCATAACCCTAAACCTTACTCTAACCTTAGACACTGTATTTTGACACACCTTTTGTCCTGTTCTACCGACAGAGAGAAACCACACTGCAAAATTTAGGGGAAGTTTCTTGACCAACCCAAGGATCAGGGTATATAATCATAGTATTGCGAGGAAAATGGCCGATAACCCGACATCACGACTTATTTTTAGGGTGTTTTCCGGTATTTGGTGGTTTTCCGGTATTCAGTATAAAATGATGTTTTCCGGTTTTTCCTGTGTTTTCGGGTACGAAACAAGCCTTCGATTGATCAATCTCTCCATAGTTTTGCAAATACAGCTAGTTAAAGCGATCGGACGATATTCCTATCAACCCAAATCCGGTTAAAAATATCCAGTAAAGTAAGAAATGTTGGATAAGGTAGATGTTTTAAAATTTGGTAGTGTATCTCATCTGGACCAGTTGCAGTGTCCCGAGCTCGCTTTAACGAATCCCGGAGCTCTGCAATGAAAAAACGAACATTATAGCATTCACCATTACGGGACTTGATATTAAGTCGCCTTTTCTCCTATTGATTCTTAATGCCCCGAAAGGCATCAGAAGAGAAATTGGATGATGAATTGAATGAAAATGTACTGGCCAGAGAATTAACAGTATCAGCAAAATGTTGTTTAGGTGGTATTATCAACATTGAGATGGTTTACTGATAATGCACTACTTTTACTTTTAATCCTACGAATCCTGTCCCATACCGATTTGGAATAGGTAAGGTAAATGATCCTAGAGACGTAACCTTGCCACGAAGACTTCTTTGCTTGACGTATGGTTCTACGGGCCTTCGCCCGGACCATCTGGTATGCCGCAATCTTCTCCATGGAAGGATGGTTCTTTAGTCGTCTCAAAATACGATCACGTTCTTTTAGAGCATATTTGCAATCGTCGTTGAACCATGGTTTGTTGAAACGTTTTGGCTCTGTCGTGGTTTTTGGAATCTTGAAGAATTGAAGTGAATAAAGCCATGGGTTCATCTGCATCTTCTAACTCCTTTGTATCAAAGGAATAGAGACACAAAGATTTAAACAGAGCCCAATCAGCCTTATGCAACTTCCACCTCTGAGGTCTTTCTACCGGAGAGGGACCTTTATTTTCAATCAAGATAGGGAAGTGATCACTACCACAGAGATCTTCATTTACCCTCAATGTAAAATCCTGAAACAGGACCGGAGAGCAAATGGTGAGATCGAGGGAAGAAAAAGAAGCTGTGGCAGGATGAAGATAAGTAGGTGAGTCATCATTTAATAAACACAAATAATTCAAGTTAATGAAGTCCGCTATTTGTTTACCTCTGTTGTTCTCATCTGGACTAACCCAGCGTGAATGATGACCATTGAAATCCCTCGTAATAATAAACGGGAGAGGAAGTTGGGCAACAAGGTCATCAAGATCTCTGGGATTAAGCTAAATGATTGTGCTTTTGAATTAATAATAGTCTTCATTAAAATTTGGTTTTAAACCACGACAATTCCATTGAATAATGGAATTAGCCATTGTCAGGGAATTTTATTTTTTGGCGGCTTACCATTTGGGCCCATATGGACCCCCTGGATGGCAATACCGTCCATCAGATCATCCCTAAATCTATTATAGAGGGAGATAGGGTTTTTTAAACCCTTTTTTCCTCCCTCTCGAAACTTTGCTAATTTATCTTTCTTTGATGATGACTGACCCTTTGACTGTGATCCTGACCCAGCAGAACTGGAATCTAGGATGACAGCTTCAAGGGTTGGCGAAGGAGGTGACTCCTTGCCGTTTTGGGAGTAGGTGTCGGGAATGATCCCAACAACTTTAAATTGAGGCAAGGAAGATGAACCCTCGCCAGCCAAATAAATAATAGCTTCGATCAAGCCCTCTTTGGTTTGAGAGCAGAGTGTTATAGGAATATATGCAGAGTCACCCTAACAGCAACTGCCTGTAAAGGCGAGTTGAGAGTGACTGCACTTTAAGGGATATCTCCATTAAGAATAACAGAAACACCCCCATGAGCTCGACCATCACCAACCGAATGATGATGGTAACCGACAAAATGCCTAAAAGACAAAGTGTCAGAATTCCGTAAAAATGTTTCTTGCAAACAATTAGCTAAATGATTGAGCTTTTGAATTAATAATTGGACTTCATTAAAATTTGGTTTTAAACCACGACAATTCCATTGAATAATGGTATAAGCCATTGTCAGGGAATTTTATTTTTTGGCGGCTTACCTTTTGGGCCCATATGGACCCCCTAAATGGCAATACCGTTCATCAGATCATCCCTAAATCTATTATAGAGGGGGATAGGCTTTTTTAAACCCTTTTTCCTCCCTCTCGAAACTTTGCTAATTTATCTTTCTTTGATGATGACTGGCCCTTTGACTGTTGAGAGTGACTTCACTTTAAGGGATATCTCCATTGAGAATAACAGAAACACCCCCATGAGCTCGACCATCACCAACCGAATGATGATGGTGACCGACAAAATGCCTAAAAGACAAAGTGTCAGAATTCCGTAAAAATGTTTCTTGCAAACAAATAGCTAAATGATTGTGCTTTTGAATTAATAATTGGACTTCATTAAAATTTGGTTTTACACCACGATAGTTCCATTGAATAATGGAATTAGCCATTGTCACGGAATTTTGTTTTTTGGCGGCTTACCATGTGGGCCCATATGGACCCCCTAAATGGCAATACCGTCCATCAGATCATCCCTAAATCTATTATAGAGGGAGATAGCAAGTGGGTCGTTTAATACATCATGCTATACTTACTAACTACTTTTCAACCTTTTATAATAATCTATTTCCTTATCCCGAGTGAGGGGATCACGGTGGCTAAGTGGATAAGGCGCTGGTTCGCTAGCCTGGAGGTTGAGTGTTCGATCCCTGCATTGGCCGAGAAAGTTCATCTCGATTTTCCGGCGTGATTTCCCCTTGTCAGTGATGCAGAAGGAGGGCCTGACAAGGACAGCTGCCTAGTCGTTCGGATGGGACGAAAAACCGAGGTCCCGTGTACAAATTGGAGTGCACGTAAAAGATCCCTTGGCAGTTGGAATTCGATATAAGAGTAGGCCGTAGCGCCGCTGCCCGGGCAAAATTTCCCTCATTGCACACTGTGGCGTATGCCCGTCTTCAATTAGCCCAGGTACGGTCCTTAAGCGTAGGACGTTAAACCCCATTTCATTCATTCATTCATTATCCCGAGTGGGCAAATGTTTTGATGCCCCTTACCACTCGCCATCTCCACGATTTTCTACTCTTTCGAAATAAAGTGATTATTATTTTTATTATTGGTATTATTATATCAATCATATCAAAATAGAAAATAAACATTGTGGTTTTCCCAGAAATCTTTTTTGAGCCTCAGTGTTATTTCGTAGAAATACACGTCGACATTAGTAATTATTGACAGTGATATTTAAAGTAATTGGCAAGGTAGGTAGACTATATATTATGTTAAATACATTGATAAACTAGCTTTGGGTGAAGATATGTAGTTAAGTGTGTTACACGAATACTGGCATATCTAACTGAAACCCCTAACCTTTTTGTTTGATATAAATGTAGTATATACTGTTTGTATGAATGTATTGAGTTGTCTATGTAATATGTCATTGTATTATTACATGTACATGTATTTGACTATGGCTAGGTGTACATGTATATGTATGCATTCTGTCCTCAATGGACGTTTGATGCAATAAACATCTTATCTTATCTTATCTTATCTTAGTTGACAACATAAATAGGCCAGCTCTTGGCTGTTCATTCATTTTCTATGTCACGCTCTATCATCGTTGCATATGGCGATTTGCGTCATGGGTGGTGACATATCGTTTACTTTTGATTTGCCCGACTACGCCCTTTTTCTTATGCACTATTTATACTCGATTATCAAGACACTCGTAATACTGGGCTTTCTCGATATTTCTCTGTCTCTAGTTCACAAAAATCACAACGATTTTAGTAGGGGTTTCCGGTCGGTGCTTGACTACTCCCGTTATTTATTCTTTTCGTGGCCGGATATTCCCTTCGTTTGATGGTCGTTGGGTTATATAGGTTGCGAGACCTGTCAATCTCACAACCAGTTTATTTCTGATAGAACTGTCGTTTATTATGTACGACAGTTCTATAACCACCTTTTCCCAGAGACAGACAGTTTGCGGCACCCGCATCTGACAACCCGTTATTCCGAATGTCCGTTGATGTGTCAGTCCGTTATTCCAAATGTCCGTTGATGTGACAGTCCGTTATTCGGATCACGTTTTGTCCCAGTCCAAATGCTTTCAGACTGCCACATGTACTAGTATTGAATAGGCTTATTAACAACTTAGTATATTGGCAGCCGTCTAAGTATCTTGATAATCGAGTATACGAACACAATAAGCATGACGGCGTGATCAATGACACCAATGTACATACTATCGAACATGGCTGTAAAAAAAAGGGTGTTGATCGAATTGATTGAAATTGTGTGTGTGGCCACACTAAACACCTACTTCTGAATTATATTAACAAGCTTGGTTTCAATACACAAACAGGTATCGTTATCAAACAAATGTTTCAATACACATACAACCGGTGTCGTTATCAAGCAAACTATCCAATACTACCCAACTACCCAATACACCCCTACCTACTACCCAATACCACCGTATGCTAACATTTCATTCAATTCATTTCATTTTGACAACTCAAGGTGGTAATCGTGAATTGGACCCAAATATAGCATCCAATTGTTATGAACCGTTATAGATTTATAGATTATTCTATTGTTATATTTTAATTTCATATGTATATAAGTTAATTATTGTTCAATTTCATAATTATTATCTAGTATGTACTATTTATTTGACTTGCCATTCATTATATGCGTGGTTAAGTTGTCACGTGACTCACTAGTATATAAAAATACGTTTGGTTAGGATATGAATAAAAGCCATTAGGCGTCTACGGCTGTAACATCTTGCCAGTAGACCGCCTCGTGGGATTAGCGCGGCGACTTCGACAGAGCGAGCTCAAGCGAGGGAGCTCAACAGAAGTCATGATGTGTCTACGGCGATAACATCTTGCCAGTAGACCAACTCGTGGAATTAACGCGGCGGTTCGAGAGAGAGCGCCCGAGATAGAGGGAGCTCGAGAGAGATAGTTAGCGCTCAAAAGAGAGCCGAGTAAAGAAAAGAAAAAGTACAAGTCGTTGTTCTTCGCCACCTTTTGGCTGGCTACCCGACGCTCCGCTGAAAAGCGAGCTACTCTACCATTTAGGAGCTATAGTTGGCTCCTGTCCGTCTGTTCACTACACAATTTTATCAGCCATATCATATCAACAACGAACAAGTATATAACCCCTGTCAGGTCTGATGACCTCTAACGCCCCCCCCCCTACTCTTACATCCAGTCATATCTTATGAACCCTCATCTCCCTGAAGCAACGGCGGCGAGTTTAACAACATTTAACCCTTGCTCCAACACTGGGCAATTCTTGAACTTTTACGCTTGCTGTATTTACAAGTGATTAATAAGCATTGTCCAATCAAAGGTCGTGACACATAAATTAACCTGTCACCGAGATCAAACTGGCACGCAATAAGACCACTGACTACACAACAAAGGGACAATCAACTCAGCATGCAATAAGGAATTCGCTTATCACGTGCTCTGTATAAGCTAATCCCAGCTTTCGATAAATAAAATGAATTGAAAGTAGTCTATTTTTAGTAACCCAGTTAACAAAGGAATCTGATTGGATCACCGGCCTATACCCAATCAAATTCAGTTAGGATATGAATAAAAGCCATTAGGCGTCTACGGCTGTAACATCTTGCCAGTAGACCGCCTCGTGGGATTAGCGCGGCGACTTCGACAGAGCGAGCTCAAGCGAGGGAGCTCAACAGAAGTCATGATGTGTCTACGGCGATAACATCTTGCCAGTAGACCAACTCGTGGAATTAACGCGGCGGTTCGAGAGAGAGCGCCCGAGATAGAGGGAGCTCGAGAGAGATAGTTAGCGCTCAAAAGAGAGCCGAGTAAAGAAAAGAAAAAGTACAAGTCGTTGTTCTTCGCCACCTTTTGGCTGGCTACCCGACGCTCCGCTGAAAAGCGAGCTACTCTACCATTTAGGAGCTATAGTTGGCTCCTGTCCGTCTGTTCACTACACAATTTTATCAGCCATATCATATCAACAACGAACAAGTATATAACACCTGTCAGGTCTGATGACCTCTAACGCCCCCCCCCCCTACTCTTACACCCAGTCATATCTTATGAACCCTCATCTCCCTGAAGCAACGGCGGCGAGTTTAACAACATTTAACCCTTGCTCCAACACTGGGCAATTCTTGAACTTTTACGCTTGCTGTATTTACAAGTGATTAATAAGCATTGTCCAATCAAAGGTCGTGACACATAAATTAACCTGTCACCGAGATCAAACTGGCACGCAATAAGACCACTGACTACACAACAAAGGGACAATCAACTCAGCATGCAATAAGGAATTCGCTTATCACGTGCTCTGTATAAGCTAATCCCAGCTTTCGATAAATAAAATGAATTGAAAGTAGTCTATTTTTAGTAACCCAGTTAACAAAGGAATCTGATTGGATCACCGGCCTATACCCAATCAAATTCAGTGCCGAAAAATGCAGAGTGTTGAGTGAAGGGCTTGATAAGCTGTATGTAGTTAAGACGAAATCAAGCCTTCTGTTGAAGAGGATGAACCCTGAGCCCCCCCCCCCCTCCACTGCAACCAGTCACGTCTTATGAGCCCTTACATCCCCATCCCTCTCGATAGTATAAAAACGAAGCGAAACGAGGGCGAGATCTGTAATTTATTCCGATTGTCGTAACACTTTTTTATTTGGTATAAATTTTTATATTTAGATGATTAGTTACCTGCGAAGTTATGAACGAGGAGAGAGTTTGGAGAAGTTTATAGATAGAGAGATCCGGTTTCCAAATGATTTTAAAGCTAGTGTTAATGACACGATCGATCAATTAGTTCGATATTTACACAAGATGCCTGGTTATAGTATTCAGGAAGTTGTCACGGTAAATATAATTAAAATAATACTAGTATCGTTAGTAGTCTTAACTGTTTCTTTAGTCTTCACTGTTCATCAATATGAAGGGACACAACTCTATTTAATTTGGATACAGACCAGTTATTTCTAGATAGTCCACGTTAAAGTCATGCTCATATGGATTCGAGCCACTAATAAACATCTAAGTAGACAAATACACTCTCATTCTTCTCAGTACGTGATCAAGTGGTTGTACAATGAACTAATGACGTCTTCGGTAATAGTAGTACTTTTATTCAGAATGCTGGTAAGTTACACCTCATATGTGCAAAAAAAGTGTTATTTTCACCTTAGAAATATTGGTTCCATTCGAAATATCATCACTGAAGACGCAGCCGCAGCTCTAGTTAGATCTCTCATTTCTTCTACACTAGATTATTGCAATAGTCTACTTGTCGGCATACCCAAGTATTAAATGGAACGGCTTCACCACATTCAAAATACAGCTGCTCGTATTGTGACTAGGTCAAATCTACGCTCTCGTATCACTCCTGTACTGACAAATCTACATTGGTTGCCTGTTCAAGTCAGGGTCGATTTCAAGATATTTTTTCTTGCCTGATCAGTGTCTGGATGGAAGTGCTCCTAAGTACCTGTGAAATCTCTTAACATTTTGCATCCCATCTAGACAGTTACTTAATCAGAAAAGAACACTGTGTTCCTTAGTGGAGAGAGAAAGAGAGAGAAATGGGGATTAACATCCACTTAACACAACTAGGTCATTTTGGGACCAACTTATTTTTTAAAAACAAATTAATTCAATAAATCGCTTGTGCGAAGGGTTCTTTAGCAGTGGGAGGAAACCGGGGTGCACGGAGGTAATCCACGAGGTTGAGAAGGCGCCCCTATCTCCATGCCACATACCTTCAATGTCCTACACTGAATAAATTCAAATCAAATTGAACACATATCTGTTTAAATTACACTATTAGAGACTTATGTGTTATGCGCCATGAGGACGTCTGTGGATATAGCGCTTTATAAATGGACATATTATTATTTTTATTATTATTATTATCTCCCCAGAGTTAGATATATATCTCAAATAATTGTATCTCTGATCATTCTAGAAAATCAGCTTTAATGATGTTTTATATTTGCTCGCAGAGTGGTTCGCTGGGAAAGGAAACATCTGTTCTAGGGGATGCGGATGCGGCTATGGTCGTTTTCTTTCATGATTATAAGGATATCGAGAGTTTGATTGCAGATAAACCACAAATTATTCGAGATGTTAGGAAACATATGTGTAATCCCGACCCAGGATGGTTTAGCTGGTTATATCCGTCAAAACCAGAATGGATGGACTCAATACGTGTTCTAAAAAGTAACGAATATTTCATCAAGTTTATGGTATATGTTCCGTACCATAATAGTAGTGAGCCTGTTGAAGTCGACATTCTACCTGCAATAGATGTAGTCGCCAGACATGGTAAGACAAAGAGCTAATTATTCACAATTCATTATGCCAGAAATTGAGCTAAGTGTTATAATATGGCAGTCGCTAGACTTTTACTTGTGATGCCACAATTATATTTCTTCGATAACATTACATACAGGTAGCTAGGCAAACAAACATTCGTCCACAGCTAAGTCTACATTTCATTTATTTGGACAGTTAAAATCATTATAGACAATTATTGTTATTAGAGTGTTCAAAAGATTCTACAAAGTAAAACAAGCGTCGTAACTCAAAACGTATTTTTTTTAAAAGAAAGTGCTGAAAATTTAGGCTTCTTTGTTTTACTAGTCAACAAAATGACATATCAATAATCTATCAGAATGTAAACTTTGTTGTTAGGGCTTTCACATAATTCTATAATGTGAAACAAGAGGTATAAACTCTAACGTCTTTATTCCACTAATTTTAATAATGCATAGCAATTCTATAAACATCGAGGATCCACAAGGGCAATTATTCTAGAATAACCATCGCCTTCATTCCACTAATTCTTATAATAATGAGTATATTTATAATTCGCTGTATCCATAAATCAAGTTTATGCTCAAAGCGCTACACAACTATTATCTCTAGGAAACAGGTAAAGCCTTATTACCTCCCTTTACCCCAGAACTCTTAGAAGAGCCCCGAAATATGCAGCTACAACTTGGAGTTCCACGGAGCGCAACAGTTTTTTGTGTCAAATACACCGTCCTAATTCGGGTCTCGAACCTGCAACCATTTTTTAAATTTAAATTGAAATACATTCATTCAAATACAATATTTATCCTGCAGTATAAAAATAAAACATTAAATTACAATTATATCACAGAATGGAAATAAACGATGTAACTATAAAATAAATTATCCTATATACTGCTTAAAAACATCAAAGGTTACGTCATATCTATGTTTTAATACAGGTGAGGGGTTGGGATGGGCTAGTGGTTGTACAGTTCTACATCAATATAAATACTGACTAGCTTATACAATATAAATATTGTCTATGTTATACAGGGGGTTGGGGTGGCCTAGTGATATAGAGTGCCGCACTTCGACCTCTAGCTGACCGGTCACCTCTGGCTTGCGGCTGTGGTTTCTAGCCCTAGTGTGAGCGTATGTGACATGGAGATAGGGGCGCCTTCTTAACCCCGTGGGTTCCCTCCGGGCACTCCGGTTTCCTCCCACTGCTAAAGACCCCTACGCGCAAGCCAATTATTGAAATAAGAATTGAAAACCATACGTTAGTCCCAAAATGACCTAGTTTGTGTCGAGTAGATGTTAAAACCCCATTTTTCTCTCTCTCTCATATTACAGATGGGAACATGTTGGCTGTATATCAAAAGATGAAAAATAAATCAAGTGATGTCCGATGCCACTACTCTGTTTGTTTCTGTAAAGAACAACTGACAATGATTCAACGCAAACCAGCTAAAGTTAAAGACTTGATCCGTTTACTTAAATATTGGTGTAAGGTACGGCAATTACTTGATATATTACTTGATATAATACTTTATTTTATATGATACACATATTGTGCATAAGAAATACATTATATAATACAAATTATATCATACACATACATACTGTTGATCATAAATAATTCATATAGTACATTGTATGTATAATGGTAGAGTGTATGGAAGTAACAGTGACATCCACAAATCGCGCGAGTGTTTATATAAGTAACAATGACGCCCACGGCTCGCTAGATCTTTTATAAGTAACAATGACCCCCATGACTCGCTAGAGGTTATATAAGTAACAATGAATGCCAACACTCGCTAGATCGTTTATAGGTAACAATGACGTCCACAATACGCTAGAATTTAAATAAGTACGTGTAACAATGACTTCCACGACTCGCTGGAGGTTATATAAGTAACACTGACGTCCACGACTCGCTAGATTTTTTTTAAGTAACAATGACTCCCAACACTCGCTAGATCGTTTATGAGTAACAATGACTTTTACGACTCGCTAGATCTTTTATAAGTAACATAATATATTCTTCCAAAACCCTTTATACCAGTTCATCATTTCACATAGGTACATACACAATAGTAGAATGGAATTTTTGACAATCATTTCAGAATAATGGGCTAAACATGGCGTATTATTGTTGTGAGGTAATTGGGCTGTATGTTTATGACAAAGATCTGAATAGTAACTCCAACTTTTATATGAAAACTGGTTTTAATAAAGCTATGGAGTTGTTTAGATCCTATGAACAGCTAAAGATCACAATACCTGGTATCTATAACACAGACAATTGGTAAGCTGAATTGTAATTAACCTGTTATATTACCGTCTTAACGGGGACGTTTTACCAGCTAATATTCTCCAGGGGCAAAGTGAATAAGACACTTGCTCGCTATCCGAGAGTCACCGGTGTTAACCGCGAAATGTCACAGGGATTTGCCGGCATGGTCTTCCCTTGCAGTGTACGAAATATCGAGATAACGCATACACATCGGTGTGCACTATAAAGATCCCTTTGCAGCTGAAATTCGATATAAGAGTAGGGTATAGCAGCGCTGTCCGGACAAAATATCCCCTTTTAATAATATCATCATTAACAGCCTCCATCATAACTATCCCACCCCTCGTTCTAATATCATTAGTAAGAGCTACCTCAAGACACAGGTAACAATTTCTTTACCTTTGCATACTGAAGAATAATATGCTTCTTTGTATCTGTTTTGGTAAAGGCTCTACCCTAAAACAGCGTTTACCCTAGGTCCAGTTAATCCTTTCATCATGCGTTTCTTTGCATCTGTTCAGGTCAGGTGACGTCCCTAAAATAACGTATGTTCTTGATCCCGTTAATCCTTTCTCTGACACACCTTCACTTGATGTCCACAATATAGAAAGTTGTGCGCAGGCCACATTGAATTGGTTAGAACATGTACCAAAGGAATCCGAGGTATTTATATTTATTTCATCAAAAATGCATACTATATGTGGGATTTGGTTCTTACATAACGCCTTATATTTAAACCCAAAGGTAGAAAACAATTAAAGCTAACTTCCATTGTCTCAGAAGTATGTCAGCAAGACTGGCTTTTCTCTATATTTATTATATCTTCTATTTTCAGCGTTGTGGTTGGGTATACAAAATCGGAGCTATAGCGGTAGTTGCTGTCATTGTTTTTATTTGTAATCTATAAGTTTGTTACCTAATCGATATATTCTTTTTTCACATTCTGTACTATCCACGAAAACAATAGAAATTACTACTACCGATATCTAGTTATATATATACTATTACAGAAAACAATCAGCTGTCTAAAATACAGAAGAATGCCGTACATGTAGATTTGTAAGTGGCGAACTTTTCACTTGATTTCTTCGTATGTGTATCCAATGCAGTAATGCGATATGTGTATTCACATTAATACCCTCCCCTGTCTATTTAGTGCAATAAGTTGTAATGCGACAAATATATACACATCTACATGTATACATTAACCCCACCGCCATCCACCATTCAGTGTTATACGGTGTAATGGAACAAGTGTACTAAGTTGTAATTAAACAAGTGTATGCACTGTATTCAATGTATTAAAACGCTAGACCCCCCCCCCATCGCCTCCAACACGCGTATACAGATTACGACATTTTCCCTGCTGAAAGTGGTACTCAACACGGTGAATGTGCACATTTCAGTGGCATGTCTTAAAGTAATTTCTGGCTAGTCTCTTTGAGTCTATAAATAACCATCGCATGTGAAATTCTCAACACGTCTATCAACTATTACAGCCGTAAAAAAAAACTATTGTTGACGATTCTAAATAGCAGTAATATTTAGCTGTTTGGATATTGCTTCAGCTTTGGAAACTGCTTTCGCTTTATTTTTAAATTTTCTTTATTATTATATATACCGTTAGTTGCGGCATCTTTTGGTTTAGTACAAATAATATCTCACTTAACCTTTATAAGCATCTTAAAACATTTGTTGAGTTGCCCACCGTGCGTTATTTCTAAATTCAGATAGTAGTCTTGGTTATCCCGGCTTGTCAATTATAATTTTAAAACAAAGGCACGTAACCATTAATCGCGTCATTTTACAAGGGTAGCAAATTGGGCCTGAGGCCTTTTTCCAATTTGACCCTTGGCACATATCGTGCGAATGATTTCGATCATTACTGCGTGAAGAAACCGAAGAACTTGAGGGAAACCTGCCTGATCGGACGGGAGACAATTTATCGATGGTTAAATGGTGATAGCTTATTAAGTACAACATGGCCGTTTATTTCGTGAATATAAATGTGCCAAACAGATTTAAAGCTACAATTTCAAAGTGTAAAGTTATATTTTCAAAATTTATTAAAATAAAGCCTTAAAATAGATGGTATCTATAAACAGTCCTACCTTGTTAAAGAATAATCCTATTAATCCTATAATTTACTATTGCCAACTGATAAATTGGCAAAATTACTATTTTCAACGTCAAATTCCAACTTGTGAAGGAAGCAAATGCGTGGAAGCAATGGGGTAACAGAGGAAGTAATTATGTTATTTCCGGTGTCATAGATTTTTAGGGATGGGAAATAATGCCCATGATCGAGTAGATAGCCTATCGAGCAAAATACATAGAAATAATTTTTTTTTTTTTACTTTCTTAGAAAATTTGAAATTTAAGGATTGGTATTTATATAAATATTGTGGTGTAATCGTCGAGCTTTTTGGATATATTTATTTATGGTGGGGCACCCTACTTTAATGCATTGTAAAACGTTTGTCCCCCGCCTCCGCCATTCAGTGCAATAAGTTGTAATGCGACAGGTGTATACACATACGCGCCTCGTCCCTATTCAGTACAATAGGTTGTAATAAGGGATTGCATTTATATCAGATTTCAATGTTAATTTACAAACAATAATTTATTATTACAGGCAGAAAACAAATAACAGGTTAATTATTTTAATGTTACTATGACTAATTTATCACACAAATAAAGCAATTAATCACATCAGTGCAGAGATTTCAATGTTAATTTACAAAAATATTAATATAGACTAACTTATCGCAAATAAAACTGTAGTCTGTAAGAAAAAGGTTCATGGGTATTAACAAAAATTACACAGAATAAAATTTATATCTTTTAAGTGTGTGTGAAATGGCTTTATTAACGTCCGCTTGACTGAGCCCCTTGGAAAAAAATCTGAAATGATGTGTAGTTCTTAATTGGTCTATTTTTTCTAATATCTTGGTAGTCCATCACATGTCCCAAATAGTATTTATCTGTTTATCTTTTTTGAAATTTCGTTTTGGGCTTACTTCACCATCTCTACCCATCCACAACTGTATCTAGTAGTGCACGCAGAAACCATGATAATTTCTAAGATATAAAGTTGACTGTGCTCGCTCATAATAGTTACAAAATAGAAAAATTACAGGGAATATTGCAACACTATCTTAGAGATCAGTTTCGTAAATATATAGTTTACTACATGTACACCAGAACAGAATATCAAATAGCTACAGAATTACAACACGAACATATATTGAACAGAAACTAAACTACGACAGGAACGCATATAACTATATTAAATCCACCATTCTTCCTCTCTGTCGAAAAAAAGTGACTGAAACCGCGCCCTTAGTCGTCTGACAAACTGTCAGTAAACTCCTGCTTATATAGCGCCGGGGAATAAATAAGACACATGGTCATATACTAGTATGCATATAAATGACATATGGGATTAATTACATGTTTAATTAGATCATAGCCAGCCGTGCCTTAAAGCTGAACTCCGGTTATAAAACTACAGAAATAATTAAATTAAAAAAAGGTCACGCCCAAAACAACCGCCATACTTGTTGTAATTTCTTGAACAATGGCCGTTGCTTTGGGCGGACATACACACAGATCGGCCCCGCCCACTTCCAGTGTAAACCGTGACAAGCGAAGTGTCCACATCCAGTAAGATATGGCCAGCTCTCTGGGTGTTTGAAGCTTCTCGGGTACAGGAACAAGAGCTTTCGTTGTTTTAGTTTTTAAATTCAGTTGAAAAACCCTGTACAGTAAAATAAAACTCTTTAAAAGAATAAACAATTTAAACACGATGCAGGATGTTCAAATATTTTTGACATCTTATAGATGTTTGTGTTCACATTCAAAAACTAATTAACAGGTAGTAACAGATGACGCAACTAATCAAAAAGGATTATATCCATAAAACCAGACCTTCGACTACTTTTAAAAGAGAGAAAAGGTTTGTCCTATCACTAATGTAAATAATTTAAGAGAGTGGTAGAGAGAAATGGGGTTTAACGTCCACTCAACACAACTAGGTCATTTCGGGACCAACATGGTTTAATTTTATTTCAATAATTCGCTTGCGCGTAGGGGTCTTTACCTGAGGAAAACCACGAGGTTGAGAAGGCGCCCCTATCTCCATGCCACATACGCTCTCACCAGGGCTCGAAACCAAAGCCGCAAGCCAGAGGTGGCCGGCCAGCTAGAGGTCGAAGCGCGGCACTCTAGACCACTAGGCCATCCAAACCCCCCAAATAATTTAAGACTTTATTTTGACTTAGATCCTTATCAAAGTTTTGTCAATAAATTGTGGCCGCAAGGCTTCATGCACGCGGTGCCACACCCTCTTCTTGTGTCTCGCATACTGATCTCTCTGCCAGGGGCGTCATTAGAGGTGTGTGTCGGTTCTCATGCCTTTCGTACATGCAGGGCCGGATTAACCATGGGGCACCATGGGGCACAGGCCCCAGGCCCCCCCACAAAAAATCTCAGTTGCGTCCAGCCACCTCCTCTAGAATTGCCATCATTTCATAGCACTCGCATTTATCACCAGGGCCGGATTAACCATGGGGCACAGGGCCCCCACATTAGGGACCCGCCACAAAAAAGATCTCAGTTGCGTACAGCCATCATTTCATAGCACTCGCATGGATTGGTCCACTGAAATAACGCCAGAATGCGCCAATTTTTTGGCAGAATTTAATTTTTTTCTGGGGGAGGTACTTCTAAATGGCTCCACACAAGTGCCTGAAATGCCAGAAAATCATGTTTCCGGCCTCCAATTTCTGAAAATTTCCACAAAAATAAGGGGCTCCCTCCCCAAAAAATTGACATTTCAATTATAAAATAATACACTTGATTATGATCATATAGTGATGCTCCTAAGGCACTGATAAGTCGGTCGGTTTTAATGGTGCCTACACCTGATCCAAACTTTCTTTTATCTCTTATGTGGAGGCCATTGGGCGCCACCACAGGCGCGGACCAAAAGTGCGGACACCAGAAGTAAACGCCTCTCCCAAAAAATCTGCCGCCATATAAAATACAAAATTGCCACTAAGATATCACCCCAATGGCAGAAAAACGTGTTTCCTGCACCGTTATTTTTCAAAATTTTCGTAGGGAGGACCCAGGACAAGGGTGCCGCCCATAGGCGAAGGGCCTGTCCTATTATCTCTTTCTGGGTCGGCGTCTGACCCACCACATGACATTAAAGGGTTCGTTTTGGTCGCCCTTATTCTCTTGTCAGGACCTTGGTGGTCTTTGGGGGCGCCGCCACCAAATTACATGAGATTTCCGTTCTGGTCGCCCTATCCACGTCGCGTTATGGTGTTTCGGACTAGTTCTAGGATAAGGAGTTTCTCATTTTAGTGTGCTTAACATCAAAATGAGAAATAGCGCTGCCGAAATTGACACACGGGAGCGACGTTGATTGCAGCACCAAGTGGGTGGAAAACGCGTTTGTGACAGTCTAATTTTGAAGATTTTCGGGGGGTGGGAGGGGCTTCCAGACCCCCACCCTACGTACACACACGCACTCAGTAACTCGGGCACTATATTGGCGTCCCCAACATTCTGCTGCACCCGCACTTTTACAATCATACATACGGTCCTGCCCCAGACCCCCGTATGTGCGTTCGCGCCTTCGGCACTCGCGGTCGGTGATCAGGGGCCCCCCACATGTTGTAGGCCCCAGGGCCCCCACCATGGTTAATCCGGCGTTGCGTACATGCTAGAGTCGATTTGTGGTATATCTGAGCCACTATTTGAACATATATGGCAAGTTTAGGCTATTAGCGTGGAAATCCACATTGAAAACTACGCGATTTTTTTTTATTTGAGGGGAGGGGTTTGGGAGGGCGCAAACACTCGAGTATGGCACCCTCTGAACCACTTCTGTCATATTGAAACGCACATTGAATCTTTTTTTCCCGATCAGCTGCTTCCCTTGTTTTCAAGTACCCTATGTTGTTTAATCATTTTAGACATATTATTTTCCAATCGTATCAAACATCATTGATGCCATTGTATTGATTCTGAAATTTATTTGTAAAATAAAATAAGAGACGT
Organism: Patella pellucida; assembly: GCA_917208275.1. Taxonomy (NCBI): domain Eukaryota; kingdom Metazoa; phylum Mollusca; class Gastropoda; family Patellidae; genus Patella; species Patella pellucida. The sequence continues at coordinate 53,761,080 of OU795043.1, forward strand.
GGAAGGGAGGGGGGAATGGGACTTTGAGAGCGTGTTCATAGTTTAAGGCAATACTGGGCCTATTTCTAATCATCTAGGCCTCGATCCCATTGGTGATGCCAAACGGGTGAATATTCGATAAGGTCAATAACAGCTGCGAATCGTTTTCTGCACCTCATAAAAAACCTGTCCTGCAACTATTGGGGTGGCGTGCTAAACTATAATGCGGTGATTTTAAAGAATGTGGCCCGATTTGATTCTTTCTAGAATCACCTTCCCACCCTGTAATAAAACCAATGTGAAATCTTCTGAAATCTCCTCTAGACTATCGCTTCAGTCATCTATAAGTATTGGTGGTTGTCGTACACGAGGCAATGTATGCTTACTTGTTCGATACCTCACGACACCACTTCTAATTCAAGGAATTAACATAGTTAACTCACTCTTGTCCTGCTATAGTACTTCTAGATTTTTTGAACATAATACCAAATATAATTCACTTTTGGGCACAAAATGTTTCATTATTTTGAGAAACAAATAATTAATCAATGAGTAAAGCTGTATTTTTGTGCCTTGTAGAAAGAGACTAATAAGCCGACAAGTCGACATCTCGACGTTACGATAAAATTAACACGATGATACGACAGAGTAAAGTGTCGTGTGATTGCGTCAATTCTGTCGTGATGTCGTGTTGTCGCGAGATTTAAAATGGCCACTATCAGCCACATACCTTAATGTGTAGTAATATTCATTCTGTGGGCTGTTTGTGCGTTTTCTTGTACGAGTCAATATGTTCAATCTTGAGTGAAGTCTGAGTTGCTTCAGACCCGGGACTGTACAGCGCAGTGGACGCTTACGGCTAGCCCCCGGATCCATTCACTCTTTTTTGAATTGTTGTTTTATTGTTTGTTTCGTTTGCTGTTTCGGAGTATGATGTATTGTCGTTGTGTTTGTCCTTTGTGTAAATCATATGTGGCGCAGTCCCCCTGCACTAACTAATACAGTGACTATCAATTTAACTGCATGTATTATTCATATTTTAAAGTTGTTAATTATAATATAACATAGGGACTATTCACTTTAAACTGCTAAACTATTTATACTATAATACCCCATGGTGCCTACAATTTTAAATATGTAGGCTACAGTACTCATACTTTAACTTTTAGTATAATATATAACAGGTATCCTCTTAGCGGAATGTAATATTCATCCTTTAAAGTTGTGAGTTATACTAGCACACAGTAACTATCACTTTATTTGTATATACTATTCATCCTCCTCTAAAGTTATTAATCATCGTGTAGCTTAGGAACTATCACTTAAATAGTATATAAGAGTGAATTTTGACAATGGCGACCAGCTTTTTATAAATGCTAGGTTTCTGGCGAGTGAACATATATCTTGAAGTCCCCAATTAACACTATAGCTATCTGAACTTTTATCCGTAAGGTACTAAAGATAACGTAATCGGCAATGATCCCGAGTCGACTGTTATTCTTGTTTACTTCCTGGTTTGAAATTCGCATTGCGCATGCGCCGTATTTATCGGAAGTTTACGAGACAGCATGGCTAGCAGACGAATTATACCCCCGATATCGTCTTACTTTAGTAAAGTAACTTCGTCCCAGTGGGAAAAAAATGACGACAGTCATACTGATGATACAAGCACCTGCACACCACCCAAAGTGAAACGGAAGGTAGGCCTAAATAAAGAACGTGAATTTAATTTATCTTGGTTAACTGCTTTTTGTTGGCTACGGTACGATACCGAAATCAATGGCATGTATTGTGACTCAGTTTGGCTAGTAAAACAGACTTTGTGAATGGTTCAAACAAGTTTAAAAGAGAAGATGTCCTTGCCCATAGCGGCATAAAAAATACCGCGATCACATTCTGGATAAGAGCAAACGTCTGCCTCCCAGTGCCACCACCACTGGAAGTAGTTCAATTCAAACGTTGTTTAGTGATCTGGAACAAAAATCCGCTAAAAAGACTCAACTGAACTGAAAATAAAGTTCAATACTGCGTATTGTATTGGCAAGGAAGAACTTCCCTTCACAAAAGTTAAGTCCTTTCTTATTTTACAAAAGAAGAATGGGTTGCCACTGACCCCAGGCTACAGCAATGATGTGAGGTGCGGAGAAATATTGTCAACAATAGCAAGTACAATAAAGGATGACACTATCAAAGTTCTGAATAAGTCACACTACATGTCTACCTTGATAGATGGGGCAACTGACAGTTCGATATCAGAGAATGAGGTGATATATACAAGAATTGTTCAGGAAGGAGAACCAGAAAACAAATTGATAGAACTTAAAGAGCTTGACCATGCACATGCAGATGGTGTTCTAACTGCAATCAAAAGTGCTATTTCAGGAATGGGGATATACAATGACCAGTTCAAAGTTTTGTGCAGATAGCGGTAGTGTGAACATGGGACAAGAAAAAGAGTTGTGGCAAAAATGAGGAAGGACATCCCTCATTTGATTGACTTTCACTGTATGGCCCATAGGCTTGAGTTAGCCTTAATGAAACTCCAAACAAAGTGTCCCATGGTGGACACAGTTTCTGACTGTTTGCATCTGATATGGAAGACATATCACTGCAGCCCCAAGAGTAAGTAAGAATTAAGGACAATTGGGGAAGAGTTGGGAGCTAGAATTTACATTCCAGCACCAGTTAAGGGGACTAGATGGGTGCCTCACATTAATAAAGCTGTTAGAGTCTTTCTTCAGGGAAAGAAAGATGGCGACTTGGCAACTGATTATGGACAATATTCTTCAGTTTTCACTCACATGGAAAGTTTGGCAGCCACATCAACAAATGCAGGAGTAACAAAATTCACAAGCAACTTCAAAGTCTGAAGTTTGCTGGATTTTGTCACCTTCTTTCTGATATTTTTGGAGAAGTTGCATTGCTTAGCCTGACGCTTCAATCAAGAACATTGATCCTGTCTACTGCAATATCTGCAGTAAATGAATGCATGGCCACAACAGAATCCATGAAGGAGGAACCAATTGCAGGTGGCTTTCAGGAAAAGTTTATTCTTTGCATTGATGCTCAGGAAATTGATCCAGCCACTTTCCAAGGCATTTCTATGAAAGGCGATGCAGCCAACTTGAAGAACACACTCTCTCGGGTTATTAACAAGACTATCGATGTCACTCTCACTGAATTGGATGGAATATTTCATAACTTACTTGGCACCAACAAGAGTGAAGGCCCACAAGCTGTAGTGAACAGTTTCAAGATTTTCCACCATGATACCTGTCCCACAGCCAAGAAAGACCTTGTTCGCTTTGGGACAAACGAGGTGGAAATCTTGAAAGATTGGCTTAGAAACCACTTAAGGCCGCGAAATGCAATACAGAAGCATTGCAAACCGAGTGGAGACAATTGGAAGTGTTGGTGGCAGACAGTTTTATGGACAAGTCATATTATCAGCTATGGCAGGTGCTCCTCTGCAAACAGCCTTACAATCAAGATCTTTGTAATATTCTTCACCTAGTTGAAATAATGTTGGTTCTCCCAATCGGCTCAGCTGAGTGTGAGAGGTCATTTTCTACTCAAAAACGAATCAAGTCAGATTTGAGAAGCAGTCTTGGTGTAAAGAGAACATCAGAATTGATTCTCATTGCTTCAGAGGGACCAGAACTAACAGACTTTAATCCTGATGATGCTGTCGCTAAGTGGATGTCTTCAGGGAGAAGAAAGCCAACAGGGTGCAGTGGACAGGTTTACTGGTCTATGGATATTGTCTCTGTCACAGACACTGACAATACTAGTGTCAAGCCATCCACCAGTGCCACATCAGATTCACCAGAGTGACATTTGACAATTAATAAATTAATAAAACACCTCTGTTTAAAACATTACACAAAAACACATACTTATGGACTATTCTTTTAAAACATGTTTTATTTAGTATTAGAGTTGTGTATGTTCACAATATAATTTAGCTATATCATTACGACAAAATATATTTTAATCTACAGACTTGGCTACTGAAAATTTTGTTTGGCTAGTGGTTTTGAAAATTTACTTATGTTTGCACAAGTAAGTTCAAAATGCTGTGTTAAGCCTTGTATATAATATTCATCCTATAAAGTTGTAAATTATCACATAGCTTAGAGACTATCATTTTAACACTTTTGTGTGTGTGTGTGTGTGTTGGGGGAGGGGGTATTTTTGGTGTAATTTCAACGTTTTTAGATTAGGAAAACGGATCGACACTGTATTGAAAAACTGAAATTAATATATCGTCACAAACAAATATATTACTAACGTTCAAAGAATCATAAGTTGAAACGCTACAATGGTTACGTTACAAGAACATAATTTACCGACGTTTATAGGTTGTCTGAACAGTCCTGGGAACGAACGTTGTATCAGGTGACGTTCTTAGAACAACTTATCTAAGTGTTTCTAAAGTAAACGTCACTAGACCGATATCATTTAATGTTAAGTAACGTCTCACAGTATTCGACGATATAACGTCAAAAAGAAAACGGAGTTGAAACATTAATCTAGCGTTTTAATGTGATGTTTGCTAATGATTAAAAAAAAAAAGTAAAATGGAAATACGTTTGCGAACTTTTTTCGTTTAATTTCAACGTCTTTAGATTAGAAAATTTAGAACGTTTTAAAGACTGAAATCAAATATAATCAATATGACGTCACAAACACATAAATTTACTAACGTTCGAAGAATCATAAGCTAAAACGCTACGAAAGTTACGTTAGACGAACATATTTGACTGACGTTTACAAGTTGGCTTCGGAAATAACGTTGAATTAGATGGTCATTTGACGTACTTGGAACAACTAACCCGAACGTTTCTAAAGTTAAAGTCACAATAACGATAATAATTAATGCTCAGTGGGCGCTGATTAATTCACCTGCTTCAATATTTATTTTATTTCATTTTGCAATGTCTTTTTTCTGTCTTGTCTGTCTGGATATTTGTTTATCGGTCACCCCGGTCGGTTGCAAATAAGGCTGAAAGTTCAAATATACGTGTTTGCGCTTGACTTATATTGTTTATTATTTCGGATGGGGGTGGGGAAACCTTCGTCGATCCCGAGGAAATATCATTCGGGTACATCCATGTCTGCGCCAATCCCCCCTCCCCTAACCAACTCCGTCCTGACCAGACTGGTACGCCATTGTGAGTGACCAAGTAACACACCCAAAACATACTGCATCATTAGTTTATTTAGTTTTTCGAATTCAGGTATTGGTCGAATCGTTTGCTGGCTGATTTTTATTCTTTTTAGGTCTGGTCACGGGATCATTTAACACCCTCAAACAAAATTACCAAAATGTTTACTATTGTTTTGTCAAATAGATTTACAAATGGTTTTTTTTTTTTAAATATGCTTTAATAATTGTTTTCTCAAATAATTTTACATAACAATGTAATCATTTAGGGATTTAGTTTTAAGATCCAAAACAGAAAGTCCCCTCACCCCCTCGGTTTATATGAATAAATAAATAAATAAATTTGTTTGAGGATGTGTGGGAGGATGATGATGATCTTATATTCCTGAAACATTGAAACATTTATACACATATAATACCATAATATAGAAATGGCAAAGGGGGTAAGCACACTCTGTATCGTGCATGGTAACGGTCACAGATGATCGGTGAGTATGTGTATAACCAGCGTGGTTTCTCCGTCAAACTCTGCATCGTGCATGATAACCGCCCGGAATGATCTGTGAGCATGTGTATACGATGGTTTCTCCGGGTCAAGTGTTGGGTCTGACAAGGAGACCCCAGTAGTGGGGATGATATGACAACCGAGGTCTCAATATTACCATTGGCAGCACGTTAAACATCCTCAGGCGGTTGGAAATCAAAATAAGATTATGCCAAAGCGAGATTGTCAAGACAGTATTGCCGCCATATGTAAGCAATATTCTGATGTTACTCTCTCTGACTGGGGAGGGGGCACAGATATACCTCACTCCATTTTTAAAAATGTCACCAGTATCCGGATTTTACCAACTGGGTCTAACGTTGATGCATTTTAAAAAAAACATACACTTGAATGTTTTGGTCTCAATTATTCCCCAGACGCAATCAAGTTTCTGAGAAAGTTATTCACTATTCCACGTCCAAATTTTTCTTTTCAATAAAATGAAAAAAATATGTTGTTTTCATAAATTTGGACAAAAGTATTGATTCATCCGTTATACATAATTAACTCCTATGATAAGACATTCTACAAAGTGTCATTGGCCGATCGTAAAGATTTGTTTTCGCTCTCACCAACACAAAGTAACGCTAAACTCACATAAATACTAACTCTACTCGGCGTTCGTTAAACACTTCCATGACACTAGGACTAGAAATACTTATAGTATCATTGACTGACATATATCTCTCACGAAAAGTGTCCCTTGTACACATTGGCGTGCACGTAAAAGATCCCCTGGCAGTTGGAATTCGGTTGCTGCCCGGGCAAAATTTTCCACGTATGCCCGTCTTCAATTAGCTCAGGTTAGGTGCAGAAGCGTAGGACTTTAAACCCCATTGTATTCATTCATTTACTCCAGACATACAACGTTTGAAATAAAGAAAAGGAGAGAAGGCAACCATAATAATTGACCTTAGTATTATGGCTAGTCTTCCCTATAAAATGGACATGGGTCACTCTGAGGGACCTGTTACTCCCTTATTAATACATACGTACCATTATTTTGTTAATCGTCATGTGCTGCTCTGACTGTTATGGTAACATCTGGCTTGGACGTACCGTCATCTGGTGAACAAAAGAAATAAAGGTACATCACACATAATTCAAGAAAATGGTAGCCGGAATTTGAATTAAAACGATAATAAACATTTTTGTTTTTTGATGAGATATTTCTTTCAATCCAAAAATCAATTGATTCAACCATGGACCTTATAAGATCTATTGGCAGTTGTAATTCGATATAAGATCCGGTCATTTTGAGACCGTGATTTAACATCGCGTCAACATCCAGTCATTTTGAGACCGTAGTTTAACATCTCGTCAACATCCGGTCATTTTGAGACCGTGATTTAAGATCTCGTCAACATCCGGTCATTTTGAGACAGTGATTCAACATCTCGTCAACATCCGGTCATTTGAGACTAATATAAAGTTTCATTGCAATGCTTACACGGAGATATGGTAGCCCAGTGAGTTTTTCACCAACCAGGTGGCCATGGATTCGATCCCAGTGTTGACCGAGTGTTGAATTTGTCAATGTGGTATCCACTTGTCAGTGATTCAGAATAGTGAACCTGCCTAGTTACAGCAGTTAGTCATACATGTCCATGCATGATTTCTCTCATAGCACCATGCATGACGTATGAACGCATTCATCATCCCAGTTGGCGTATTATAAGACATTTCCCCATTCTATTTCATTTATATGCTTATATTTTATATGTGCAGTGGGAGCGTGAATCTTGTTCAGATTCTTTATCAAGGGATCATTTAGGTTGCCTACCAACTAAACAGTGAATCTTGGTTTTCACTCCATCAAAATGACAGGGTTCGTCATTAATTGTTGAAACTTGGCTTGAAAAATGCTATTGGACGAATCTAGTCACATCGATGATCCAATTTAATTCACTAAAAGGGGGAAATTTAAATAAACATAAACTATTTAACATTACCTACCATCATTGCATTTCCCACATGATTTTCTACAATTCGGAACCATCCATAGAGCATTTACAGTACAATCACCTGCCCTAGCCCATCTCTGACACTGACTCGTATCATGTCGGTCAACACAATCATCTGTAAACCACAAAACAAAACAATTACCAACATAACAATTCCTTATCACCAATCAAAGTTCAAAACTATTGTGAATTTACCAATAATTATCATACTTTACAATCCAGAAAATTTTAAAACTGAAGTGTCAGTCCTTTACTATTATTCTAATATTCTATTATTTAACACTATACTAATCAAATTCAAGCAAACTTTGTAATTGTAATGTCCTGTTATGTCAATGACCCCAGTTGGAATGACCCCAATATTGATTATGTTGTTACAAATAAAATAAAACCAAATACGAACAGCCCAAACCATAAGACATAATTCGAAGTCATAAAAAAAAACATTGTAGGCAAAATAGTGTATTCAAGCAAAATAGTGTGATCAGCAAATGTACTGCTCCTCGTGTACAAAATACACGACAAACAGTGGTAACGGGTTTCCGGAAAAGTAAGTGTACCCTGTCTGGCGCCACACCCGCCATAGCTACATCCAAACTATTATTTAACTGTCAATTATATTTTTGAAACCACTGTTTCGGGAATAATTGGAAACGGCTGATTGTATTACAGATAATCTCACCGTCCTCACCAACACCACCAGTTGTCTCAAAGCCCTCACCGACACCACCAGTTGTCTTACCGCCCTCAGCAACACCACCAGTTGTCTCACCGCCCTCACCAACACCACCAGTTGTCTTACCGTCCTCACCAACACCACCAGTTGTCTCACCGTCCTCACCAACACCACCAGTTGTCTCACCTCCCTCACCAACACCACCAGTTGTCTCACCGTCCTCACCAACACCACCAGTTGTCTCACCGTCCTCACCAACACCACCAGTTGTCTCACCGCCCTCACCAACACCACCAGTTGTCTCACCGTCCTCACCAACACCACCAGTTGTCTCACCGTCGTCACCAACACCACCAGTTGTCTTATCGTCGTCACCAACACCACCAGTTGTCTCACCGCCCTCACCAACACCACCAGTTGTCTCACCGCCCCCACCAACACCACCAGTGTCACTGTTGTCCTGTGTTAGTTCAATATCATCAGCACACATACGACATGCTTTACGACAATTTTTGGCCATCCAGTTGTGGTGAATTTGACATTCAGCTTCCAGCGCCCATTTGTTACATTCATCTTCATTCGGGTGCGTGTTATTACAATCAACTGAAAATAAACATACATTATATGGGCTTTTCTGTTTCAACAGGCTAATGGGGACTGTGCTATGTGAGAAATTTTGCCCGGACAGCTATTGAATTCTAATTATAAAGGGATCCTTTATATATGCACGCAAAGGTGTATACGGGACCTCTCTTGTGTCTCATCTGAATAAAAATGTTCCTTGCAAGGCCCTCTATCTGTAGATCGGATCGGAACATCTGGGTTAGTGAGCCAGTGCCTTAAATTACTCAGCCACACTGGCTAACGAAGACGAAGTCTCAATTTTATTTTGTATATCTAATCTATTTTACACAGTTCAAAATGTAGAAGGGAACTTACCTTCCGGTTGAATCGCATTGTTTTGTGTTATACAATAATTACAGGTCTTTTTACAATTCCTGGTCATCCAGTTCTTATTGGTCACACAGTCGCCATTGTTTCTCCAACCCGAACATTTCTCACTACGGTAAATATCTTGACAAACATCTGGTAGAAATAGCCAAACATAACAACTATAAATTTTGTTTTCTTTCGTTTGCTTTTTTATGTTACTGATTTTACTGGACTCGAGGTCTGGGAATGTGTGATGTTAGATTTCTTGAAAGGGATACTTAAGTGATTGGGTAATATAAACAGGAAACGAAAATGCAGCTGTTCCAAACATGCCCAGACATTGTCCAATGATCTATATATAAACCCACCGAAGTCTTGTGCATAACAAAAGTAACAATAATTACAATTTGATTTATGGGAGTGTTGTATACAAACATTGTTGTGAGAGAGAGAGAAATGGGGTTAAACGTCCACTTGACACAAACTAGGTCATTGTGGGATTAACGTATGGTTTTCAATTTTTATTTTAATAATTCGCTTGCGCGTAGGGGTCTTTAGAAGAAGGAGGCAACCGGAGTGCCCGGAGGAAACCCACGAGGCTGAGAAGGCGCCCCTATCTCCATGTCACACACGCTCAGACTAGGGTTTCGAAACCACAGCCGCAAGCCAGAGGTGACCGGCCAGCTAGAGGTCGAGGCGCGGCACCCTAGACCACTAGGCCATCCAAACCCCAACAATGTTACGAAAGTGTTATATTTAAACAATGCTATGAAAGTGTTGTTATATTTAATTATTGTTATAGGAGTGTTATATACAAACAATGTTATATTACATTTAAACAATGTTATATTACATTTAAACAATGTTATTAAAGTGTTTTATTTAAACAATGTTATTAAAGTGTTATATATTCAAACAATGTTATTAAAGTGTTTTATTTAAACAATGTTATTAAAGTGTTATATATTCAAACAATGTTATGAAAGTGTTATATTTTAACAATGCCATGTAAGTGCTGTTATAGCCTACAAAAACAATTAGCAACAAAAAAAAACAAAACAAAAACACTATATCGTTACCTTCGTTTTCAGTGTCAATTTTACCACAGGCTCGACAGGCTTTACGACAGTTTCTTCTCATGTAATCCGGGTTGCGTTCACATTCTCCGCAATTAGTCCAAACATTACATGGCCAATCATAATAAAGATTAACACAGCTAACTGTAAAATTAAGAACGTACATGATTTTAAAATATAGAGTTTTTGCTACTGATATATACATGTATTTAGTTCTAGAAACTAATGTTAAAGATAATAATGTTATAGGTTATAAAATAACAGAGAAGTAGTTTTATCATCCACTAATACATTATACAGTAGATATCGCTTGTGCGATAAAATGTATAATCTACTGCGATATCTCCTGTACATGAATTTGATTAGTCAATCAAAAAGGAACAACTTTTTTATTTTCAAAGAACACTTCATTTTTTTTTATTAAAAGTAACTTCTTTCATATTAATAGTAACTTCTTTCTTATTAAAAAGTAACTATTTTTTAATTTTTTGACCTTGATTTAAACAGTGAGTCAATATAAAGGACTTTGTTATGGTTGAATTGCTGTCAAAAAAATGATGTATGACAACGCAATAATGTATTCAGGTTCAGTAAAAGTAAAATCTATAGCAAAGAATTACACTTATTTATTTCTGCATGAAAGAAGGGATTGGGGTGATAAATAAAATCTCCTACTCGTCTTTTTTATATCAAAATATACCAACACGCATTGATAAAGTAGACAAAACTCAAAACTAATGTGAAAGTTAATATTAGGGACAAATGTTACAGGTTATAAAATAGAATTTTGTTTATTGATTTATTGTATCTATTGTTTTAACAGACCGTTCTATTTGGATCACAGGGATTGACCCAAATATTGCTTTCTTTAAAGCCCCTCTCTTTAATTTGTCCCAGATACTTATTTCATTAAATTTCGAGACGTTTTTAATCGTTCTGCCAATGGATTCATAGATGGCTCACATAATTGTATTGACAAGCTGCCTGCTTTTGGGGTAGCTCATTCTGTACATAATTTAAAGTAGTTTTAAAAAAAACTGTTAAATTTTTTGGATTGGCTTTAGCAAAGCTGGGATTTAAAAAATAATGTTTAGAGTATGTAGGCGTTAAAAATAGCTTTTGATATTCCACGAGTCTTTCACTGGAGGAGTCAAACCCGCAAACACTAGCATAGAAACCATAAAAATCTCTCAGTCAAAAAAAGAGAAATGGGGTTTAACGTCTACTCGGCACAAGTTAGGTCATTTCGGGACTAACATATGGTTAATTTATTTCAATAGTTCACTTGCGCGTAGGTGTCTTTAGCAGTTGAAGGAAACCGGGGGACCCGGCGAAAACCTACGAGGTTGGAAAGGCGCCCCTACTCCTTGTCACGTACAAACGGGGATTCGAAACCACGTCAGTTGACTCAATGACATGATTTATGATACAGCACGCACGTGCTAACCATTTGGCCATTCACCCCCCCCCCCCTCCTCAGTCAAAAGGAGTTCCTCACGACCAAGTGAGTAGGAGAATATTAGAAACATCTAAGATTTATAAACAATCACTTAACACATCTCAATATGTACGCTAGATAATTTCCTGACTTGCATTTAATTGGATAAATACAGATCCATCAATTAGATTTGACGGTGGGCTTGTTTAGGAGCAGCATAAATCGATGAAATTTCAGTTCATCACTTCTTTGTAAATACACTAATTATAGGCTGATCTTCATATTAAATATTAACATATTGTAGATTGCAGAGGGTTCCAATACCACTCAAATTACGATTGTGGGCATTGAATGTACATAATTTTAAATTTTAAATAAGGTGCTTGCTTGCAAAGAATACACAGATATTGTAGATACTATTATTTATTAAAAACGTAGCAACAATAATGAATGATTTCTTTTTGACAGCTACCTGTGTATTTTCGTTATCTAGTTTTAACTATTTTAGGGAGAACTGTCAATTCTTTATCTAAACTTGCATAATTCCACGAGATTTTAAAACGACAGGTTTTAGCCGGGAAAAATATTTAGCGGAATTTCTTTTAAATTACTAACCGTCTTTAACTGTTGATTTTGTCCCTGTTATAACTTGACAACTTGATGTCCCATCAGGACACAAACACCGACAATTCTGATCAACAAATCCACCATTTATACAGACGATCGGGTCGGGACAGAAATCTAAAACAGTACATGTCACGTGTGATTAGTTGTGTCTGGGTTAACAGTGCAGGGTACAGACATTAATTTTTTTTTTTTTGAGTTTTACCCGACTTCGACAGAAAATCAAAGGAATACAGGTAACAATCCGTATTCAAAACTTACCATTATATTGGAAGTTGTAACACTATCTTACAGACAACAGAAAATCGACATAATATAATTATAAGACCCTATTAGGTGTTACACTACAGATAAGAGACTGTCAGCATAGTTGGTAGATCTTTATTGAGAACATAGAATAGACATAGATCGGAAGGAGCTCTATTCAAGTCTGACTTACTTTCAGATAGTCCTAAGAATAATGATACATGACAGATTAACTTATTTGGAATTGAGATTATAGTTTCTATAACTACACCTCGTCTTTCCATTTAAGTCGCGTAGTTCTGCTGAGTGTTCAACACATAGAACATGTGTAGATTATAAATAACATATGGATAAATAAGATATTTAATGAGATCGTGCATTTTGTCAAAACTAGCAGAGGTCATTAGTATGTTGCCCGTGAATAACATATTGAACACATTAGCAGAAGTTGTTTATAGTTGAAAACGTCCAATATAATATAATGACAAATCTAGAAAAGTTCTATGTATGTATTACTTTGTCACATAGGAGCCCTATTCCAAGTCCGACTTGCTGCCAGTAAACGCTTGCTTTTAAAGCGTCAATTAGCTGAGACGGTAAGGAATCATATAGGTATTGTTTATTTGTAATTTTACACTGCGTGTTTCTTTGAAAGTCATTGTCAGGTCAACTTCAGCTATCCAGAAGAAACAAGTTAAAATAAGATTGTGTACGACAGCCGTTAAGATATACATGTTTTAATTTTAAATTTAGGAGTCGAATTTCTTTGTTAATGGTATCCAAGTAACTTAAGGAACGCCTGTTTAAAAAAACATACTCTAACAGTAAGTGCAGGAGGACCGCACTACACGCAAAACAAAAATATATAAGATAAACCTGCGGTCAAGACAGAAAATAGGCACCGCAAAAAATAAACAATTATCAAATCAAGTGAATGGATCCGGGGGCCAGCCGTAAGAAAGTCAGTGTTTAATAAGTAAATCTAAACTTTATTTCATACCTAAATTAAAATGGGTCTAGGTTTAAGTTATGTCCATTTGGATTTTCTTTTACTGATTTAACATAACCAATTTATCTGTCTGTGTCCCAAATAATACTACTACTTCTGATACAATTTATGCGATTATTTGTACAGCCTTATTACACTTAGTAATAACATGTATTGTATTGATGTAGCATGTAACATGTTGGGGCTTTAACAGTACATGTAATTTAAATGACGATTTTGTCTGCGATATCACATCGGTGGAAGCGGACGTTGAATAACGATACTGCATACAAATTACGACTGTAGATCCAGGCTCCATTTCGGGGGTCCGGGGCCCAAAAGAGTCGGAAATGGCATCTTACAGTGTTAAGTTTATCCAAATTTTGGGGGACAGGTCCCCTTTTAATATGGAGATATGTAATTTCTTGATCCTCACCCCTGCCGAAAACGCTGAATCCGCCTCCACATTGATACATCAGATTCACAGTTTTGATATCAATAAATGATAAATCTTTTAATCTTCCTATTTCAGCTTCATTTGTTGGGAATTTAGCTTCAATTGTCTTAGATATACCATCTTTTGAAAAAGCCTTAAACAAAGCACATAATTACTTATGTTATACTGTTAGAAAAAATACATGTAAAATAAGGACGCGATTTATGAAATATGTACATTGACAAAGCATTCTAGGTTTCACCCCGTTTCTCTGACAGTTACTCTGCTTATCGGACGTGATGTTCTCAGTATATAATGTTTAATGTTTCCCGGTAATAAATAGTCTCAAGTATAGTTACAGTCTGTAGTTATTATCGAAGATTTTCACTGCTACAATATATAGTAAAATGTTGATGCGTACTGATAACACATCCTGTATGATCGAGCAGATAACAATCGTAACATGATATTGACTATATTGGTTAACGTTTCTGTTAAAGCTTGTTTCTTGGAGATGGCCGAGGATTGTAGGATGAGTAGGTCGTGCAGTCAAACTAACCAGGTTCAACGTCCACTCAACACAAACTTATATAGACGTCCAACTGCCAAGTGGTCTTTTACTTGCACACTAACGTGTACTCAGAACGACTATACACGGTCTTGTCAGGCCCTATGTCCTGCAATAAAATGATAAGGAGGGAACATTGCTGGGAAATCCAGGGAAATCTCTCCATTAACACCGAGATTAAACCCTTGCCCTCCTGTCTTTCAAGGCCCTATGTCCTGCAATATAATGACAAGGGGAAAAATTGCTAGGAACTCTCTCCATCAACACCGAGATCAAACCCTTTACCTCCTGGTAAGTCAGCCAGCGTCTTACCCACTGAGCCGCCGCGGCTTCCCTATTACGCAACAGGAAGTCTCAACGTGTAAATAATTTGTTACATGTATTCTTACCGTTATTCCATAATGCATGATTGAAGTGTAATCGTATGGCAATCCATATTGATTGACCTCTTCTGTTGAATATTTATTAAACCATATCCTCCACTTTGGGAGCACGTTCTCGAAAAAGATTCTAATATAATTATCTCTTGTTGGTAGCTGATGCTCGTGAACCAGGCCAAGGGCATGACCTATCTCATGGAGATACACACCTCTCTGGAATAATACAAATTATACGATTCTGAAAATGAAATTTATAAAGTTGTGAAGCTGTATGCAATGCTTAATGACAATCGAAAAACATTTACATTCCATCTCAAAGGGATACATGCAATGAATCAATGTAACCTCCTTTGTACTAACAAGAAATATGAAGAGAGAATTGTGGTTGAATGTCAACTAGGTCATTTTGGGATATGCATATGGTTCAAATTTACTTAAAATAATTTGATTGTATGTAGGTGTCGTTAACTGGGGTAAACTGGGTACCTGGAGGTGTCGTTAACTGGGGTAAACTGGGTACCTGGAGGTGTCGTTAACTGGGGTAAACTGGGTACCTGGAGGAAACCCACAATGTTAAACAACCACAACACTTGAACCAATGACGAACCTTAACCTTATGACTTAAAGCGCATGTTTTAAACATGTTGCCCCGCCCCCCTCCAGTAGACAGAATGACGGGGATGTTGGCAGAAGCAGTTACATATTGGTCCCCCAACAGATTGGTCGACCAATCACTCTCGGCATTTATAAATCTCCCCTATGATCAGATTAGTAGGGGAAGGTGTTGTTCGTGTAAATCGAGATTGCTTCTTATTGTGAACAATATTAAAATGGGAACACATCAAGAACAACACATTAGTACACTTATAGGTGTTTATTTTTGTAATCAACGGTACAAAGTCAGAGGGGTCAAAACCAAAAGTATGTGTTATTCAAAATGAAAATGATACTAAACCATAAAATAACATTTTACCTTTCAAAACTAAGTAATTAAAATAGAAATTAGAATACCCAGGAGATTTTTTCTTCATTTTCTGATAGAAAAATCCCGCAGACTAATCTGGTCCTGCATGTTCGCAAGATACTTAAAAATAAGTTTAGCAGACAGTATTATTCTTTCTTGGGCTGCTTCGCTGCATATTTATTTATGATTATTATTATGGTTATTTGTTTATGCTGTTTCTTATGGAAGACCAAACAGCTCTTTATTCAGTGGTGTTAGACCTTAAGTCGGACGATTTTCCTTAGTTGTATGGTGACTTATTGTATGCCAGGTTGTCTTCCGCTCATGTTCCGGTTCCATGAATTTCGTGAAATGTATTTGGAAAAATGTTTTGCAAAATTTGTATTTGGAGATTTGTATTTATAAAGTTGTTGTTCGATATTAGTTCTTCGCTGTATGTCTATGGCGAAATGTAAATGTACAAGTACATGTAGTTCATTTGTGCGATTTACAAAAATAAATTTTATCTTATATTAAAATAAAATTAAATTAAATAAAAATACATTTTACAAATCTGATATGACAAATGTCTGATTTGTACAACAAATATATATTTTAAGATTAGGGGTGGGCAAATAGAGAACCGAATTTTGGTGACAAGTGTTTTCTAAGGCGACTTTGGCTGCTGAATCCGAATCTGGTGAAATTTTTGTTCTGTGACGTCATTTTATGTTGGTTCAGTGGCCATTTTCAAAATGACTTTTTTCAGTTATTACCCTCATATCGATATATGATGTTATCAAATCATAAATGGGAGTGCAATTTTAGAATCCACGGCCATGAAATCATATATTTTAACATATTGGACAACTAGTTTCAATATTATCTTGCTTTTATGAGAAAAAAAGTTATTTTTCGGCCTCCATTTTGAAAACCACTGAACCAACCTAAAATGACGTCACAGAACAGAAATCTCATCGGATTCAGATTCAGCAGCCAAAATCGCGTTAGAAAACACTTGTCACCAAATTTCGACCTCCATTTGCCCACCCCTATTAAGATACAGATGTTAATTTTAGTGTACACATGTCGAAATACGACAACACATGAAGACATAAGAATTAAGGACTATGAATTAAGGAATACGAATTAAGAACTATGTCGCCCGGATATGCCAGACATACTTTGAGTTGGCAAACACCCGATCGGTACCCTTTTCGGTAAATTTGGCACTGGGGAAAACTACAATGTGGTGACCCCCCCCCCCCCTCCCCTGGTGCCTAAAACGGGTCTTATTTGATTAAATTAATGGTTAATCCAGGAATATCTGATGGTTGGTGATCCTCACGTGACGGTTCCGATGATGACGTAGTATGATGTATTCAATTCATTCTTTATTAAGACAGCGAGGTGGACAGACGTGTTCTTGTTTGATTAAACGGTAATAGATTTTATTTTTACTTAAAAATACTTTGGTGGTATATTGATTATGGCTTAGGTAGCCAATAGCCTTGGTGGCTTATGGTTATACCTTGGTGGTATTCAGCTTTATTAAAAAAGAAAGTGAAATTATTTGTTCGGCAAAATTAGTAATTTTCAGTGTCGAAATTTATTGGTGAATGTTATTTGTAGCAGTTGCAGGCCCGAGGCTAGTGGGGGGGGGGGGCGTCGGAAAAAATCGCTGGTTAGCTATCTCGCATTTTCGCCGGGAGAGAGCTTTAGTACGATATATCCTCCCAAATTCGGCCGAGAGATAGTTAATGTCGGCCGGAAACTCTTAATTTTCCGACACATTCGCCACATTAGAGGCCTAAATTCACCCTCTTAGCTTCTAATTTTCGTGCTCTCCCCTCCTCCTGCTTACGGCAGTCGGCGATGACCTTCGTTCATTGATTTTTTGTCGTCGGAAATTTATCTTCCTCGCGCCCCTGTGTCGGCTAAATTTTGGTTTCTGGATTCGGGCCTGAGCAGTTGTAGATTGAAGAATACACAGTACTCAGTAGACTACTAAGCGTCTTATGTCATGTGTTTGAAATTGTGTACACACTTGATTGTGGATAAGTAGGTCAGCGCACGTGTTGTATTGAATGACATGCTCGGGGGTTTAGACAAGTGAGTTGTGACAATGTGGCGTCATCACTTAGTCCCATTTTCGCATTTGTTTTCTTTAGATGATGGGTGTAATAGGGCCCATACACGATCCAACATGTTTGATAAAACATGTTGGATCAAACATGTTTGAAAGCTTGACGTTGCCCATACACGTTCAAACTTGTTTGTCATTAGGGGCCCCATACACGATCCAACATGTTGGATCAAACATGATTCATGGATATTTGATCGTGTATGTGTCAAGGGCCCCATACACGATCCAACATGTTTGATCAAACATGTTAGATCAAA
This sequence comes from Patella pellucida, assembly GCA_917208275.1. Taxonomy (NCBI): domain Eukaryota; kingdom Metazoa; phylum Mollusca; class Gastropoda; family Patellidae; genus Patella; species Patella pellucida. The sequence goes on from OU795043.1 coordinate 53,779,445, forward strand.
CATGTTAGATCAAACATGTTTGATCCAACATGTTTGATGGATATTTGATCGTGTATGTGTAAATTTGATGGCCAAAAATGTTTGACGTCAAATGTTTGATGGATTTGATTGCTGTTGATATTTTTCGTCAAACAGTCAAACATGTTGGATCGTGTATGGGCTTCATCAAACTTGTTTGTCCAACATTATTTTTCAGAAGCAGCCGGATAGATAAGATCGACTGAAAACATCCTCATATGTTGGATAAACAAGTTTGATGACGCCCATACACGATCCAACATGTTTGACAGTTTGACGAACAAACTAATGTTTGACAAACAAGTTTGAACGTGTATGGGCAACGTCAAGCTTTCAAACATGTTCAAATGATTCATAGCATGAAATTTATTATCGCTTCAGGGAAAGAATTTACAGTATCGTGTTTATGTGTACCAGAATTGGAGAGAATATGCACTTACGATCTTACTTTTAGTCCGAACTGAACCGGAATGGATTACACTGGGGACAGTGCTCCCTCATCACCTGACCGCTGAACAAGTTTTACTTAACAAAGAATATATAAGTTATGTTTATAATTTTTTAATTATCCTTGATTTATTTGCGATGAAATACAGAAATTTTTTTTGTGAGGTTTTAATATTTTTATTTTGAGTATTGGGAATAGAGGGTAATGATATGCAGGCCTAATGTGTTTGGAGGGGGTTCGGGAGATAGAATATGTTATCGCATTATTGCTTCCCAATACTTCTGGAAGCTGGAGGAATTGACATGCTGAGGATTGGTGTAGATCCTCACGTGACATTTCCGATGATGACGTAGTATGATGTATTAAATTCATTCTTTATTAAGACAGCAGTAGTCAGTAGTACTGGTGGACATGAGATATATGCACACTATGTCCCTCTTTTTAGTGGATTTTCCCCACCCAATCCCACCCATGGTCTTTCAGTTGTGTTGATCCTCTTGCATTCAGATTTATCGCATTATTGCTCCCCAATACTTAATACATCTGGAAGCTGGAGGAATTGACATGCTGAGGATTGGTGTAAGACACATATAGTGTTAATGAGACCGTGCACCAGTTTTATGAATATTTATCTTTTTTTTTAATTTCATACTAATAGTAGTAGTACTTACATGTCGACATTTCAAGGCTTCTAAATTTATTACTTGTTTTCCACCAACCATACCCAACTGTGAATTACATCTGTATTAGAAAAGGAAATATGTAGGCTATAACGTTAATTTACTGAAAAATATGTGGACTATTGTGTTAAATTATCAATAAATATGTAGGCTATTATCTTAATTTACCGATACATATTATGTATTATATTAAATTACTGATAATTTAGAAATTATGTAAGTTTAGAGCCTGATTGTGCGATTGCTAAACTTGACTATTGATGGGGGCTTTGGGGCTTTTTAAATATATTATATAAATTATTATTTAACCTTTATTCGATGATCCCCACCATATTTGCTTTAGACTCTAACAGTGTTAAATAAACTGACATGTTTATTACATGAACGTGGTAGTAAAGAACTGCGGGCATGGCCGGATTAACCATGTCTGTCCAGGTGTGGGGGGGGGGACCCTTATAGTTCAAAATTTGGTTTTACTTGTCTTTACTTTATTAGGATCTGAAAGAGTTGTTACATTACCCACATCATGATTGATGTGAGGAATAAGCCAATTAAACGGTCTGTTGCAACGAGTCATTGGCACGGAACGATGCGCTGATAGCTTTATCAAATATTTGACTTTATAGGCCCAATGGCCGTTCGTAGGATGAATATGTCTCACTTTCAAGTGGGACGGAAAAATATATCGTGGTCTAGCTGTTCAGATGAGACGAAAAACCAAGATCAACCTGTGTACACAATATTTGCGACAAGGTGTGAATAGAAAACAAGACAATTTGAATTATTCAAAGAGTAAACAAATACATCGTTGTCCAGTTACAATTCTCAGTCTACCATTGTACACATGAACTTCATTCATTTCCATTATTTTCTAATTTGACCATTTCAAGCTGTATTTATTCTTCATTCACCATTTTGAAACTTTCTACCACGATGATGACCAATCTCCCGTGATTACTGTATGTCAGACATGCCTACTCACCCTGTACCATTTTGAAATAGTACGAAGTTTATATCTGCAGTTGTAGCTTTCCTAAATCTAATACAAGTATATCGTTCCCATTCTGCCATAGCTTGCTGTATCATGAATTGCTCGTTCAAATCTGTTTAGTAAATAAGAAATACAAAATATATTTGACAAATTAGAGAAAGAGAAATTATAAATACCGATCACTGAGTTTAAAAATCAAGGTAAAAATATAAAGCGCTTTGCAAGATCACCAAACTGCCATTTACCTGACTAAGTAACCAGTAACAAAATGGCTGTAAAATATTTTAAAAAAATTAGGTTAACCCAAACCTTCAATATACGACATTATATCAGTGACCTAGGCATGCTCGCCGTCTTCCAGATGCACTCCCCCCCCCCCTGCACCTTGATGCAGGCAATAAGCAAGAAACTTACCAAAATCTCTGGCAACAATAAAATAAGGGACAACATTATTTGTCCATCGTCTTGTATTTCTGTATGCCTTTCTCTTCTTTCGTCTTAGTAAGGTCTTATTACTGAATACTATATCACTGAAAGAAATAAAATTTAACATTGTTTTTGATTTATCCAGTTATTATCGACTAAGTCATGAAAATTTACCAGGAATTCCATAGTCTACATTTCTAAGAATAATATTATCTAACAAAAATGGTTGATGTGTTTTTAATATAATATAATGCATCTCGAACATCGTTTTGGTCTAATAGCCTTTTGTTAACAACCTCTAGAAAACAAAAGTATCAACTAATGAAGCATTTAATAAAAACTTTGTCAGTGAAAGGATAAATGGCCCCTTTCCGGTGAGATTGTAGTAGTCTAATGGGGCATAGTCCAAACAAAAAACATGCACTACTCTAGTCAGTGCAAACCAAACATGCGCTTTTGAATTGATCTCCCTGCACCAAAATTCTTAATCTGTGCTATTTTCATTAGCCTATTAAATTTGAAAAACAACACTGTCACTTAGCCTAAAAGATGGGGCTATTTTTATTTTATAAACATTATTTTATTCGCAACTGAATTTGTTTGGTGAACGGACATGTTTTTTTTTCTTTTAACCCCTAATAGAGTGTAAAAGGTAAAAGAATTGGAATTAAAGATGCATTCCCGAGTACAAACTGTGTCATTTGATGAGATATTTGTATTAAAAACATTTTCCAACTAATTAATCTATGAAGAATTTGCTTCAAATCCCTCCTAAAACATTCTATTCGCTAGGAAATACCCCAAGATATACAAAATCTATTTTTAGAAGCCATTGTTGGGTAGTAACTTGATTGAGGGAGGGTCTTTTTTCAGTATGTATTTGGCGTTAATTACTGTCCATTTACCATACACATTGAGGCCTTAGTCAACTTAGATATTTTGTCCAATGTTTGCTCCATGGGTGTTTTTCAGGGAATCTTTTATTTTTCTCGTAAGATTTGGCGTCTCTACTTTCCATATATACCAAAAATAAACACGTTCCAAATATAATTTTCACACAGAGATCATTGCTACGATAGATGCGTTATCTGCAAGAGAGGCGAAGGCGTCATAAACTCATTTTAATGTACAAAATTATTAATCAGTTAACCCCTCTATACCTCCATAATTTAATTCAGTTTTCCAGTACTCCTTATAATCTTCGTAACAACAATAGTTTAACTGATTACTTTTGTCGAACAACTTTATTCTCTAAATCCTTTATACCTTCTACCATAAAAGAGTGGAATAACCTTGATATAAGTATTAGAAATTCGACCTCTATAAATATATTTAAAACCAAAATAATTAATAAAGATAAAAATATTCCCCTTATTTCAACTTTGGCCAACGTAAAAATCAAATAATACATAGTCGCCTTCGTCTCTCTTGCAGTGACCTAAAGGGTCATAAATTGTTAAGGCATATTTCGGACAGCCCCGAGTGTGGTTGCGGTCATTCATTCGAAGATACCGATCATTTTCTTTTACATTGCTCCTTACATTCTGATGCGCGTAAAATATCTATAAATCTTTTACCACCGAATTTTATCAATACACATAATCTTTTATACGGTGCAAACAACAGTCATATTTTGTCAGACATCTTTGAAAAGGTCCATATGTTTTTTGACATTAGCAGAAGGTTATGAGATCAGTATAACATCTATATCGACCAAAATGTGAACATGAACAACTGCATAGCCAATGTGTAAATATGTATATATATATCAAATGTTGTAGATTACGTATTCATTTTATTGTTTTATTGTTTACTCACTTATTTATTTTACATTTTCACATTAATTATTTTATTTAGGAGAGAGGTCATATAGGCTGTGCCTGTTCCTCAATCCTTTTCAGTATCTGAATAAAATATTGTTTAAAAAAAAAAAAAAAAGAAAAAAAGATGCGTAATCGAGGTTTCAACAAACGGAAGTGACGAACGCAAAAGGAAAACACGAGTTATCCTTCTATATAACTGATTGAAGTGTCAATCGAACTGCCAGTCCAGGAACTTGACAAAATAGCAAGCTGTAATGGACACACGTTTACATTGGTTAGTTATTCAGTCATATTAAATCTTGGGAGCAACGTTAGGTTTCCATGGAAGAAATTAAATGCAATGATGAATACTACAGCTTCGTCTACACTAGGCTAGTAAAAGCCGGCTTTTGAACACCGACCTTCGTTATTTGTGCGGATGTACGGAAGTTCGGGAAGGATGCCATCCGGGTGCCCGATAAAACCCGTTTTTTACCGTCTACACACATAAAATTGACAGTTTTTTGAAAAAGCCGGCTTTTTGATTCTGAAAAATCCCTCAATTATTGCCGGATTTTAAAAAGCCGGCTTTTACGATTGAGAAATTGAAAAAGCCGGCCTTTAGGAAAAAAAACGCATTTAAAAGGCTAGTGTAGACGGTGAATGCTGCTAGTGTAGACGTAGCTATAATGTAATTAGGTTTACATTTATTACGCATTTCTGGGTTTTCGTCCCATCTGAAGGACAAATCGTTGTTCCCTGTCAGACCCCCGTCCTGCACCACATACTATTTTCATAATTTGGAGTGGGACTGGATGTCATAACATGCATAACTCACCTTGATGATTTTTCATATAAATTATTGAACTGTTCATATGTCAACATCATATCTAACTCTGCTAAAATCTTATCGCCTCGGGATCTCATTTTCTGGGTTTTCTGGGCAGCCCCTTTATTAAACAAAGATAGCACAATATTTTGAAATACAGTCAAAGCCGTCACCTTGTTAAAAAGCTGGACCTCTGTGATGATGGGTGCAGGTTACAGCAGGTGCATGCTCTCAGCCATTCTGATGCCCCCCCCCCCACACACACACACACACCACCACCCCAACAACATTAGACACAAAAAGAAATATACAAAACCACCACCACTTACTGGTATGATAAAAAAAAATAAATACATGAAATTGATTAATGTCAACTAATCTGAATTTTAGTGCATGGAATTCAAAACCACGCCAGTTTAATCAATGACAGGAATCCCCCTCTGTCAATTGCTGAATTATCTTCTGATACTTGCGCTATTTGGGGAGTGTGTCTATTCTTCCCGATCGATCAAATCCATTCCAAGTCGAGCAATATGACAGTCGTTCATTTAATCTGGGTCTTCCTTAAAAATTTTGTTAGTGATTTAAGGTATTAAAAAAGATGAAAGTTTTGTTACATTATATCCTTGCTGATCGCCTCGTCTGTCACACAATTAGTTTTTCTGCAATATTCTGCTATTGACCGGTTCATTGGGCATAATGAAATTGTGACGTAATGTTATGTAAACATATTTGGTCCTATGTGGAGCTGTGTTAGGCAGTTAACGATTGGTTGTTAATTGGACTTGTGACCAGTTTTAATATGGAACAAGAATTTGCTTTCTTTACAGCAGTGAGTAGTGGGATCAGCTCTATAGTCACACACACGAAACACTGCGAGGTGTATGGTATATGGAATCTAAAGATCAACTATCACTTAATATTTAGGCTACATAGTAATCGGATATGGTGCACAAGAGTTCGAGTATGCTTACACTTTTTAGGAGCATGTATCCTTCATTCGAACAATATATAGTTGTTGCCTTGGTAAAACTCCAAAGTTCTTAATGATTATCGTAATGTGTCCCACTATCCAGTAATAAATTCATGTTTGGATCTCAAATTTAAAGTTTTTTTTATAAACAATATTTTTAGTCGGGATATCTGAATGGGATTGGTGAACAGATTTAGCCTATATATAACTCCTCTCCCTAATATAATTATAAAGATGCATTATGGATATTCGGTCTCCCGTCCGATCAGGCAGGTTTCCCCCGAGTTCTTCGGTTTCTTCCTGCAGTAATGATCGAAATCATTCGCACGATCTGTGCCAAGGGCCAAATTGGAAAAAGGCCTCAGGCCTAATTTGCTACCCTTGTAAAATGACGCGATTATTATTATTATTATTATTATTATGTAAGCGCTTAATCTGTCTGGATTCTAAATCTTCAAATGCTATATAATTTTTTTTAGACGTGTTTACTAACGTGTCAATCTGACATTCAACGCTCTAATCCATCGGCTGTCTAGAGATGTTGAGTGGATTGGCAATATGTTGTTTAACGTTAAACTAGATACTAAAGACTTCGTTTATTATCGTAGCAATAGGTTTTGAAAATCAGAACTATTTCTTTGTCATATTTCACTGTCTATTTTGACCTATTCTAACTAAAACAACCTGGGGTCGGTGGCTCAAAACTAAGTTAATTTAACGATCCGTTAAACTCTTAACGGACATGTCTTGGTAACGTGTTGCTTGCGTTAAATTTATACAGAAAACAGTATAGAATAAATATGTAGGAAAAATTTGCACCACATAATGTTCGGGGCCTTTATTTCAAGCAACAATCTTTCTCTCCGTTAAAGTTAACGGATCGTTAAACGATAACGGAGCTTTGAGCAACCGGCCCCAGTTATTTATCGAGATAGTAAATGAGGCATCTGTAAATAATTGATTCTAGAAGAGAAAATCATACCATAAACTCCTCCTAATGTGTTGGTAATAATCTGATCTATAGTTAAATCAGTTTCTTTTTCATATCCCAGCTTATGACGCAATGGAGGGGGTCTGATAGCATTTATCTCCAGAAGACTAAGTATACAACTTAATAATACCTGAAACCAAAAATAAAATAAGTTACAAAATATGAAGCGGAAATTAATTGGCTCAGGGATTACCTCTTACGCAATGTCATGTCTGACTGTGATTTTGACTTTCAGTGAGAGTAAAATAACTGGTTATAGATCACTTATTGATCATACACTCATATCCCCTAATTTTAACGATGTTAAAACTATATCTCAATCCATGATGGGGATAATCTTTTTGACCACACAGCCCTTCGCCTGTCTCTCAATACGCCTGTCCAATACTATAAAATCAGAGATTGTTCATTCCCACCAGCGATATCCGCGGTGGTTTAAAGCCCATGATATGTATATTAAACAATAACAGCAAGAATTCGACTCCAGATTAAAATGTATTAACATTCCTATAAATGCTATAAATGTATTGTTATAATTATCTTTGTAAATCACATGTGTATAAGTCATAGAAGCGCAATGTATTTGCCCTGAAGACGCCGAAAGGCCGAAAGATCTTGGCACTATTGTAAAAGTTATTTAAATATAGATTATTGCATCCAAATTTAGTATTTTTTGGTATATATATATCTATCTATAAATATATAAAAATAACACCGATTTGCTTCTACATGTTTCAATATAATATCATCAGAAAGCCATTGATAATTTAATTTATAACGTTGCAAGGTTACCCTTGTGACGTCACAATAGATGTACATTACATTGCATGAATGAATAAATAGTGGTGATTAAATAAACAAAAATAATATATACATACACTATTCAGTTAGCTACTTGTCAAAAAAGAGATCCATTAGGCTATTTTATATGTTAGCAGAGGTCTAAATTTGTTTATAAAATATTTCTCTTTAACTGTTCCTGTTTTGCGCAATCATTTGAGAGCTGGTAGAACGGGAATATTTGAAATTTGGTTTGAAAGTTGTGTGCACATATTATGTCCAGATGCTCACTCAGAGATATCATGCGATATTCTGGATTTTTTATCTGTGATTTGTGTACAGCAACTCGTGATCTCAAATATTCTGTTTAACCGATATAAAGCTCCGTACGGCCCGGGCAAGTTATGACATAGATCACATTACGCGATGAACATTAACGTAAAATGTCCCGTGAATGAAGGATACATGCTCCTAGAAAGTGTAAGCATACGCCAACTCTTGTGCACCATATCCGACCACTATGACGTCATTAATACATATATGTACATGACAAAAATAATATCAAATATAAATATTTTACAATATAAAATTATGAGGCATTTAATTTAGAGTGATATTTGTTAATAAAATGCCGTTCTTTGTTTTCTTGCAAATTATTATCCGATCAGTTGATTTTATATAAGGGGAATACCCTAAATTTTCCCTTTCCATATGTATCTTAGTAATCCCTCAGTGGAATTATTCTATTTTGGGGGTTCGCAATGTGGGATCTGTGTAGATTCATCCTTATGTTCAGTTTTGATTTGGTTTCGCCTATATAATCTTCATTACAACCTGAACATATTATCAAATATATAACATGTTTTACTTTTACAGGTCATAGATTGTTTAATAATATAGTTTGCTTATCATCCGTGTCCAGTAGACTTTTGGATTAAAAATTGTTAAGCTTTGAAATAAAATAATAATAATATTAATTACGGTGTTACCTCATATACAAATAAAATACAACATAGGATTCATTCCGCTATGGAACAATGCACTCTTCTTATGTAACCATACCCTTCGCAGTGTTCTGTTTGATTAGATTATTCCCACTACTGACTGCTGGAAAGGGGGGGGGGGATTATTGTTCTTAATTAATTATGATTGATCGATAGGCCGATTAACTACCAATCGCTGCTTGCGTTACAAAGGCATTCGTTTATATAACGTTACGTCATGGCTTACGATTTTATTATGCCCATTTAACCAGTGCATAGCATAATATTACAGTAAAACTAATTGCGTGACAAGCGAGGCTATCAGCATTGACAAAAAGTAAACAATACTGCATGGAGACGAACATGCTTTCGTCGTTTTAATACTTTAAATCACTGTCCAAAGTTTTCTGGAAGACCCCAGCTTAAACGAAGGACTGTCATGTTGCTGTACTCAGGAATTTGTCGGTAACATGCGATTACATGTTATTATTATTATTATTAGCTGGTTGCAGTGATAGTTTCATCGTGTATTTTGTACACGAGGAGCAGTCATTTTGTTAATTACACTATTTTGCTTGAATACACTATTTTGCCTATAACTTCGAATTCTGTCTTATGGTTGGATTGTTCGTACTTGGTTTTTATTTTTTTTGAATTTACGTAATTGTTGTCTTGTTTATATTGGTATTATTTAAATACCCGCTTTAATCTATAAAGACATCAAATAAAGTCGAAATAGCCAATTCTTTTATAAATAAATAAAATATGTTCTTACCAGTGTGTAAATGTGGAGGAAAGTCATATTGGTGTCACCTATCTTACACTGATGACGTGTTGTTTGATGTAAGCCTATTTATAGTCGACTATTGTCATTTTTATGGCCACACTCCGTTACAGATGTATTTTTGATTAGTATACATAGATGAAGACATCTTTCAAAAAATCAGTAAACTTGTCACATTTAAGTACCTAAAACTTAAAGTAAGCTAAAACTGCGATATTAGACACCAGTTATATTTTTACTAATCTATGGCACTATAGCCTTCCAAGCGACAATTGGCAGGAAGACAATATGAAACTACCAAAACCATTAGACAAAATTCGAAGTCCTAAAAAACGGTATATTGTAATCAGGTAAAAGCTATTACATAATGTACGGAATGTACGGAAGGGTCAATCAATTAATGACTATCTTGTAATGATTGATTAAAAGTTATTACATAATGTGTCTTTACCATACAATTTTTTTGTTTGTTTTTGAATTTCATCTCTTTTTTGGCATTGCAAAGTATATATTTATTTGAAGGATGAATTCCCTAGATTGTAAGCTGACGTCTTACAGGGATATAATTAATAGTTGCTTTCCTTGAACATACATTATACAAGAGCTAAATCTGGCTTTAGGCCTGAAATGTTATTTAAATTATTCATTATACCATAAAAGACTCTTGATGTCATCGTTAGATTGGGATATTTACTGGATTAGAGTCCAATTTGCTGTTCAACCTTCATTCATGATTAAATCATTAAATGGATACTCGAGTCTATGTTTTTATCGCACCGACTTCAGTAATTAGGTTCAGATTGAATCAATTTTACTGTTTTTAACAGCTACAGTGCAAACTTTCAGCTCTTTTTTTAATCCCCAATAATGTATCTTTAAATGATTGCTGAAATGTATTACATATTTCGGCATGGTAATGTATATTTTATTTTGTTATATATACTCTTCAAAACAAGAAACGCACAGCCCATTTTTTATCTTTTTTTTTATTTGAACTCAATAAATCTTACCTTTGTTTATGTCATTATGGGCTGTCACACATTAGATACTTTTGACAAGCGTAAGTCCCAAATTCGTACCACGTATCCGTATCGATTTTGCGTGTGATGTCATCAATGTGCGTGTATTTCTCATACGTTTGCGTGATACGACACGTGCATCACATATCGAACAGCTTTCATACGGAAAATGTCCCTACAACATCGTCGTCTTTTTACCGTATTTCTTTGATACTTTTAGACCCTGAAATTGTGTGCCATTGCGTTTTAATGAATCTATGTGTATCCTAGAACACGAAGGTGTATATTTAATGTGAATTTGATGAAATTTTCTCGGAATTTTCATATTGTATATAAAATTCGACATTAATTTCTGGTTAATAGCTCAGCGACTTTCGAGCGACTTCGTTCCCGCCAGTAATTTGCAGGCTAGGCACTGGACTAGTACTGGTGGTAGGCCTAATCTCGGTAGATAACTGCTACCCATACGTACGCGCCTTGAAAATCTGCCAAAACTCTAAAACTACGTTGACGCAGCGTACCATGTATTCGTACGGATACGCTATACGGATTAGAGAAATTCCACTTGCCACGTATGAGAAATTTAGCCAACACGCTGGTGTACGTTGATAACGTTATGGGTACGTTTTTAAAAAGTTACGAGAACGTTGCAATACGATGGTATAAAGCTCGGTTCATACTACATCCGTGTCTGTAAATACGTGAGTAAATACATTCTGTTATAAGCCGGGTTGATTGCTCCCAGAGCGTATTTTTGTAAAATGGGTTCGGCATTTCGGCTAGTTAGCTTTATTAGCCGAGCTTTAGCCAATCAAAGAAAACTGTCCCCTTATTACATCATCTCCCCGAATGGCAACCCAATCCTTTCCAAGAAAAGCCTGAAATATTGTCTGAATTTGTCAGGATGAAAATATTTTTTCCCTTTCGTTTTTGGGTCCACAAATACAAAAGAAAGACTCCCTCTGTGTCACTGTCAGACTCCATGATTGCAAATGACAATTATCTCTGACAGACAATTCAGCCTTGAAAGTCTGACGTTTACGCGTTTTCTATTTGAACGCCAAAACGCGGATACGGATGCGGGTGCGGATACGTTTATGGATACGGATGTAGTATGCACCTAGCTTAAGTTATGCGGCATACAATTTTTTAGTGTATGCCGACGTATTGCTTACACGTTAGGCGTAAATTAGAAGTACAAGTAGGTTATGTACGCATGTGACAGACCAATAAGGATACAGAAAGAGGGAGAACGGGGTTTAACGTCCGCTCGACACAAACTAGGTCATTTCGGGACTAATAATGGTTTAATTTTATAACCAGTTGACTCCATGGCAGGCTCTTGTGACATAATACAGATGTTATGCCCCTGTCATCTTCACATGTGAAAGTAATCTTAATGTCAATTCAACCTGTCCTCGACCCCTGTAGATCTTGATAGTATTCCTTATGTCATTATGTAACTTGAACTTGTTGATGGCATGTCTTATCTTACTTCTCTGTCTGATAAAATATATTGAACGTTGACTAATATGAAACATGATACGTTATAGCCAGATGCCTAATGATATTCCATAGTCTGTGAAAGGTTTAAACCTCAGAATGAAATAGCATAATAAGAAGGAGTCCAGCAGGACACGAGATCAGTCGTAAGCTAGGCGACGTCTAGTAGCTAGCTCCAGGCCCTCAGGTCTGGACTTAAGACTGGACAACGATCTTTTAATGTAACGTAGTTCTGGGTACCGTATCTTTAGACATAATATGTTTTAGCGATGTTTGGACATAATATGTTTAGAAGAATTATTACCGTATCTGTTACATTACGATGTTTGGACATAATATGTTAAGAAGAATTATTAAAGTATTAATTAAAGCTGAAACTAGTCTAGTCATCTTTAAGAACCTATTGTGTCACACTTTATGATACAGCGCGCTTATGCTAACCATTCAGCCCCCCCCCCCCCAAAAAAAAAGGATACAAGAAATGCATTATTGGTTTTAAATGTAGGGTTAATAATTGTGACTGGTCATCCCTTTTGCCGAAATGTGTTTTCGCTTGATTGCACCAAGACATATGAATTTAGAAACTTTGCAAGCTTTTCGCCTTTAACATCCTAAGGTTCTCGGTTTCTAAATCAGTTGCATATGTTAACATTCAACGAACCAAGTGATGCCACAGATGAACGAAGACCAACGCAACAACGCTATTGGTCGATTACAAACATTGGCGGAAACGGTTCTCAACAGCGACCTCTACTGCCGCAGCAATTTCCGGATGGTGTAGTATCTCAGATCAGACAGTCCGTAAACGCCGACATGAAACCGGATTACGAGCCAGACGTCCCCTTTAATACTTCTGTTTTGAAATACGCCGACACCGTGAAATTCAACTCCATTTGGGTCAGACACTGAGTGTATTGCCACATCAACACTGTAGGGCAGTTTGTTTCAGCGACGTGTCGCGATTCCTGATGCAATAAGGGAGGGTATAAAAGCATAGTTAAAAGTGTGAAATATAATTGGCGTATTACTGTTTTTAACACTGTCTTTTCAACAACATCAATCAAAAGTTCAAAACGGTCACGACATGTCATATCTCAATCAATCAAACATTGTATAACGTCATGACGTATGTAACCTTATTAACCCAAGATGCAATATTTTATAGATATAAAAATGAAATGTGGTTTAAGTACTACTGTTCTGCTCCTAATAGGCTAATACAGACGGGCATAAACCATAGAGTGTGTTTTGAGGGACATTTTGCCCATGAAGTGGAACTATGGCCTACTCAGTCTTGAGTTTATCATTATGCGACATTTCTGCGAGTATGTCATAGTCTTTATCAAGCAAATGTCACAATTGTATTTAATTGTTGTTTTTGTTGCATATTCGGTATTATAGCCGCATGGTAATCTTGTGAACGGCATTTACCCCGCCTGACGTATGTCCTTCTGCAATAGCATGTGCGGGGTAGGTAATGAAATGAAATGGGGGGGGGGTTAATGCACTACTGTTTTGCATCGACTTACTGGAGACGACAGACGTCACACGATGTGCTCGGAGGTAAACTTTAATATTGAACAAACCAGAGAAACTTTGAATATATAATCCAAAAGAGTACTATAACCCGCAGTTCGTTGCTGTGAAATAGTTTCGTCTGCTAAAGGGGAGAACACGAACAAGTTCATAATCCATGGTTTTCTGAACCGGTAATGGATGGTGTTCATTGACCTTGGATGATGGTGCACGAAAATGGTCCACATATGGATAACGCGGGGAACCATGTACCCCTTTTCCGTTTCCCCCACGTATAATTACGTGTTAGCTCAACGTTTTAACGGATTGTTGTATGTGATAATCCCAAAGGTATTTTAATAATTGCTTGGATCTTATAGACCATAGATTAATCCTTCAAAAATTAGAATTAAACAAACTGTTACTGATGTGAAATGTGTGGTTCCACAGGGATCCAATATTGGTCCTTTACTTTTCTTGATTTTTATAAACGATTCCCACTTCATGTCAGTAAATGCCATACTGATCGTTTTGCTGATGACAGTACCCTTTATTTCTCTAGCAACAATCGAGCTAATATAGAGATTGCCCTTCAAGAGGATTTACTAAATGTATGTTATTGGTGTAACGATAATGGTGTGGTAATGGATGCTAAAAAACTAAAGCCATGCTAATAGCTTCAATACACCAACCAAACACAAACTGCGTATCATTAGAAATTAAAGGAGAATCATTAGAAAATGAACCGGAAGCAATGTTATAAGGACTTACTGTTGACCTAAATTCAGATTGGAATCTCCAAATTAACAATAATTCCAAATTCATATCCTCCAAAATCCACCTCCGGACCAAGTTAAAACCTTATGTAACACACCGTCTTATAATTTGTTTTTTCAAGGGCTATATTTTACAATACTTATAATACTGTTCCTGTATAAACTTCAAAACCGTGTGGCAAGAAGCATTTTGGATAAAAACCTTGATTCACATTCGGCATCTTCGTTTGGATCTCTAAAGTGGCTTACAATCAACCAACGAATTCCATACAACCAATGAATGCTTACCTTTAAAATTCTTAGAGACACATTGCCATCATAAGTTGACAGAAACTACCATGGCATTGCAGATCAGAAAGCCAACTTAAATTAGCAATTCCAAAAAGTAAGAAAAGGACAATGCCAAGAACATTTTAATACACCGCTTCTGTATTCTGAAGTTCACTACCATAAACTGTGAAACAAGCGTATTCATATTTATCTTCAAAAATGAGTAGGTAAAACATGTTAAACCGTTGCTAATTACTGTTGTCCTTTGAATGTATGTTTATTTGCCTTTTTTTATTTCTGGTTTGTTTGATATTTCTTTATTTTAAACTTATATAATATGATATATATGCACTTTGTAAAAATTGTTACTGTGTAGTTGCTAGTTTTAAAGAGTAGGGGGGACATGTTGAAAATTAGAACTCGGTACTAATATTGTTAACTTGGGTCATGGTTATTAAAATCTAATCCAGTCAGTATTGGTGGCCACTCGATGATACCATGTTTTGGTTGATGCTATATTTCACCTAGCGAAATAACAAAAATAGGGGAGCTAGCAATATGTAACTGAGCAGAGATTTTAACGAGAATTAAGAAGCATAACCGATGAAGGTCGCAAAATAAAAATGGCGATAGCATTTGTTGACAACACAAGTCGGGCAAGATTTTTTATTCTGACACTTGATAATGTAGTAGGCCTAAATACTAATAATAGTGTCGCTGCCCGTTCAAAATTTCACTCATTGCACACTGTATAATACAGTGCATAATGTGGGCCTATTTCAATGGCGTAGGCGAATTTCAACCATCTTTCATTTTCATTTCATTTCTCCAAATTTAAATTAAATTACATTTTTAGATTTGTAGCGTGTCTGTGTTCAAAATGTCCGTCACTTGGCTCTAGTATCATGTCCAAATGTGATTTCTATTTCGTGCAACTACCAAATTTGTATTCCAATCAGTATCGTGATTATAAATCTATAGGCAGAAGTCATGGGGGGGGGGTGGCATGGTTAGCTTCCTGTAGTAGTTCGGATGGAAAAAATAATAACGAAGAAGGTCCTGTGTACACATTGGCGGGAGCGTAAAATTTCCCTTGCCAGTTGGAATTGGATTAAAATAAAATAAAAAGTCAGAATTCGATGTCCTAATAGCGTTATAGGCAAAATAGTGTATTCATGCAAAATAGTGTAATCAGTTGGAATTGGATTAAAATAAAATAAAAACCAAGTACGAACAATCCAAACCATAAGTCAGAATTCGATGTCCTAATAACGTTATAGGCAAAATAGTGTATTCATGCAAAATAGTGTAATCAGCAAATGGACTGCCCCTCGTGTACAAAATACACGACAAGCAGTGGTAACAGGTGTCCGGAAGAGTAAGCTTACCCTGCTTGGCGCCACACCCGCCAGCCTACACCGGTTGTGATCCCAAAACAAACGGTATAGGCAAAATAGTGCAATCAGGTAAAATAGTGTAATCAGCAAATGGACTGTTCGTCGTGTACAAAATACACGACAAACAGTGGTAACAGGTGTCCGGAAGAGTAAGCTTACCCTGCCTGGCGCCACACCCGCTATAGCTGCATCCAATCTATTAAGCGAAATGTCGGTCGAATAGCGTGATTGGCCAATGAACTATAGTATGCAATATGCACGTGATGAACTGTCTTAACGATGTGCGCAAGTATCCTTGTAAATGAAGCTTAGATGACAAATGCCTCGATCTACTTAAAAAATCACAATAAAAGGAACAAGCTCTCGTGTAACGTATTAGTTGAGACACAAACACTCCATAAGCTGGTGAAATTGGAATGTTACTACTAATAAATGGAAAGTTAACAATCGGAAAGTCAAAGTCATCCCGTTTATCGTACAATTTAACACTCAGTTTATGGCAATTGTCATAATCGAGAATTGGATGTTAGAGTATCCTAGGCCTTAGCACCGCTATCATTAACCCAGGCAGAGCATTACAGTGTCAGTAAAACTCAGTAGTGACAGTGGGACGTTTTACATACCTCATTTCCTTTCAAGATTTTTGGGAGCCCGAATGCCTCAGTGCGTAATGTGTTGGTTCGCTAACAAGGACATCCTATGTTTGATTTCTGGATTGGCTGAGAATGTTCATGTTGATTTTCGGTGGTGTAGGACGTTTGCCTGTTTTTATTAGCTCAAATATTGCAAATTAAAACCCATTTAAGTTTATTTCATGTATAACATTGACAATATCAATCGTTAACATTTTATTTTTAATTTTAGGGGTGCAGTCCGGAGAAACGAACAGCACAAAAGAGGCTTCGGATTTAGCATTGTCAGCAATAAGGTAATTTCTTGTTCATGAAAAACCCTTATTATTCTCAGCAAAACATAGTATGAGGTTTGTCTGCCCAGATTTCCTAAAGATTTCCACACGCAAGCAAATTATTGAAATAATATCGAACATTATGTTGTTCCAAAAATGACCCAGTTTTATCAAGTGGAGCCGAGGTGTATTTATAAACCTACATTTAGAACTGTCTTCAATTTGTTAATTCTTTGATGGTACCGCCACTGGTAGTGTTTGTAATTTTTAATTTTAGTTAATTTATTTCCACTATGAATAAATTCATTTATTAAAGAAGAATATTTACCATTATTGTTTCAGGCACTGGGATTCCAATTACATGTAGTTGAATTTCTGTTTACAAAACTATTAAAAAGAAGATTCAAGAAAAACTGTGTATTTCTAATACCAGATGATGTATGACTTTGTGTTTGTACTCTCAACAATTTATACGCAACATTTTGTTGAAAAAATCCTAAGTATTTGATATGGTGAACAAAATACATATTGGCTGTGAAGAGGAAAATTGTATGTTGACCAAATATGAAAAATAAAGATATGCATGTACATGTTTCAATCACCCTTTTCTTTTACAAATTAAGGCCAAATCGTTTTCTGCAGTATGGGGAAATGCTGCATTTGGGCCCACTCTGATGAAAATAAATAAAATGGGGGTTTGACGTCCTGGGCCCTGTTTCACAAAAACTTAAATCTCCTTAAAATCATTGTAAACTAAAATTTCATACTAACTTAGGATAGAAGCGTTTCACAAAACGATTTTAAGCATTGTAGCTAAAATCCACTAAAATAATATTGTAAGTTACAATTGTATCCTAATTAAAATAGTGGCGTTTCACAAAACTATTTTAAGGACAATTTTAACTAAAATCAATTGTAACTTAGGACAGCAGGGGCCTTAATTATTCACGAAAACTTAAACTAAAATCCTTAAAATCGATTTTAACAAAAATCAAATTTTATCTTAAGATAAGCCGTATTCATTAAAATCAGTTTTAAGTTAAAATTCGATTTTAACTAAAATAGCACATTGTCAAGACAGCAAGCGACTAGAACTGTAATGCGCATGCGTTTTTAATGTCACTCGCGATGGAGGTTGTTTGTTATTGTTCCTCGCTACAGCAGTTTTATCGCTAATATAATATGGACGGATGATTAGTATGATGGTAATCATTATGAAAATAAGGAAATGGTATTTTACTTATGTGTGTGTTCTAGTGAAATTATGTTGAGCGTGAAACATATTCCGTGGTTCTACTATTACTTTTGGGTTACCCATGGCGACGACATTACCAGTCTTTCGTCGGAATCTTCGACACAATAAAAGGCTACTGTTTACCTATTATTTTTGACAAATTCACGGAATAAGGAGATTACTGCCGCACGTCTGTTATTACGTGTTATAGTATTGTGAAATAGATGAATGGGAATTGAAATGATTTGTATTGAAAAGCACTATTAATAGGAGTGTAGGCAGGGCCTAGGCCTTTTTACTCTTTTTTTTAGTTTATTATTATTATGTTCTATCGACATCGTATTGTGACTAGTTAACGAAGATATAGGCCTATAGATCTACGGTCAGCGAAGGCCCCATGTGTAAGTATATAATATATTGTAAATTTCTTCTTTGACAAGCCTTTCATAGGTGTTACTAAACCGTCTGGCTATGCTAGGCCTTCCACTTGTGACTTACCTAGCATTAGTTCAGCTCTGAACGTCGGTCTCATTAAACTCACCCTGACCGTTCAGGGACTGTCCCATTCAATCAATGTCGAAAATAATTTGAGCCCCAGTCAATTTTACTGGGCAACTTTTCACTGCCAAACGATGGGGTGTCAACCCGTGTTGGCGCCTGTTCCTTGTAAACGAACATCTTAGTGAGAAAAAAAAACCTAACTTACTTCGCTAGAGACAGTATGAGCGACACAGCACGCTGTTAAAAATACGTCCCCTCCCATCAAGTTACATTTCCCCGCCATGGCCCTCTAACTGCAGGTCAACGTCCACATTCAGGAATGTCGGTCATACAAGACGAAACGAAATGTACAGGCGTTACATTGTACAGGCTTTCCCACGGATTGACACCCCGTCGTTTAGCAGTGAAAAGTTGTCCAGTAAAATTGACTGTTCTCCATTTTTTTTTCGACATTGATTGAATGGGACAACCCCTGAACGTTCAGGGTGAGTGTAATGAGAACGACGTTCAGAGCTGAACTAACCTAGCATTAGCCTTAGGACTTATGTCTAACAGCATGTCTATATAGCCTTAGTAATACTAAGATTCTTGGCTTCTAGTAGCTTCACAACAACAATGGCTGAGAAAAGGGAAAGACAGCCAAATTGGACAGCAAGGGAGGAGTTGGCCTTTGTTGAGGCGTATATGGAAAGGGCCCACATCATAGATGGCGAATTTGCAGGTCCTGGGGTGGGTGGGGTTGTGTCATCCTTAAAGGATGAAGCCTGGGAGGCTATCATGGATAGAGTAAATAGGTGAGCATAACTTTGGTACAGACAGCAACCTTACTCGGACGTAGTAAATCAAAACAAAAGATCTTTTTAGATTTGAGATCTCCATTTAATATGCATAAATAAAAAAAACCCCAGTTATTAACATTATAATTTAATATACCGGTAATAAATGTGTAGTGTAGCCTGGATTATATATCTACCAATATACCATAATAATAATTGTTATTTTCAAATTTATACAGCTTAGCAATTACCCACAGAAAAAAAGAATACATTAAAAAAAGTGGGCACAATTGAAATGCTCAGGTGAGTTTTATTTTAAATTTCTATTACACATGTATTAATACTACTCTACTAAGCCTAAGGGCAAGGCAAGGTATAAGCCTATAGGCCTACATATATAGGGCTAGGCCTATATTTTAGATTTTTTACAGTTAATCAGCATATTGATCTTTGAATGGTACATATTGTAATTAATATTAATTAGCCTATCTGCTTCTCAACACAGAGTGACACTCGCTAAAGTCAAATAACTTAAATAAATTAACGTAATGTCAACCGTACAATTTGAGTTATTGTAGCACAAATTACCAATGAATTGACCGATACTATTATCTATAGATCTATTTCTTATTGCAGATACATAAATTAGGCCCCCCTATTCACCAAACTAAAACGAAAAAAAAATGTGTGCCATCATAGTAATATATAGACAGGCAACCAGTTTCCAATACGTGAAACCATTTTTACTAAATTAAGCTTACACAAAAAAAAACCAAATTTAATATTCAATCTGATTAATGTGCTTCTAACTTAAAAAAAAGCCTTAAACTTTATTTATTTTTTCAGCTCTACGTAAAAACCGTGATAATATTCACAAAACTGGTGGGGGACAAGGAGCTATTCTATCAGATGCCTAAATGATGGTACTACAGTTTTTAGTGAAGAAAAACAGTTCGCAGATATCTGACGTGGATATATTTAATTGCAGTGAAACAATTTCGCAGTCGGCTGCATTAGGTGAGTTTATTTCATGTAAATTTCTCCTACATATTATTTATTAAAAGTCTGGTTTTATCCAGATACCGCATAATACAGCTAAGCCATAGTTCAAGAAGCGCAAGAACATATTGTACAATTAAAACATTTTATTCGCTTGTATTTGCGCTTAAATTTGGACGTTGAAGAGGTTAAGTTGTTTGAAATCGTATCACAAATATTTAGTTAGTTACACAGACCTTAGGTAGATGATTTTAAGGGATTTTAATAACAAAATTATGTAGTTTTATTCTCCAACATATTATCGGGATTGGTTTTTTAATCTTTAAATTTAATTTGATAGGAAGCAACATGTATGAATATGATCCTGTCATCGTACCAAGCTGCAGTCGGAGAATATTCTGAACTTAAATGAAGGTATGTACATTTAGGACTAAACTGATTGAAATGAAATTTGAGATTGTTTCAAGTTTAAAATTTTACAATAACAACGCAGTGTATTATTTGTAGTTAGTTATAAACACTATCAGATATAATAATTGTGATGTTAGCATAAATACTGTTAGAAATGAACTGCATTCATCTTTTTATATAGTTCCTTTAGGAACTGTCTCTGAGCGAACGATGTCTCGCTACACAGTTCCTCGCGGGCCTTATTATCAACTAGTATGAAAATAAGGCTTTTTTCCATCTCGGTTCTAAGGTTATTTTAGATCCTTACCGTCTACTTTGCACCGTGATTCTTCTTTGATCGCCAAAAGAAAACATTTCCTGACACAACCGACACAAATTTATAATAATTCAACACTATTTTCACGTAGAATTCGACGTTAGAAAAAGATAAACAATATCGTTCAAATCTGGCCGCCATGTTTGTTTACTGACGTCAGCGCAGACCGGTCTTTTTCTAACATCGAATTCTACACGCAAATAGTGTTGGATTATTATAAATTTGTCTCGGTTGTGTCAGGAAATGATTTCTTTTGGTGATCAAAAAAGTTTCACGGTGCAAAATAGACGGTAAGGATCTAAAATAGCCTTAGAACCTAGATGGGGTAAAGCTTTATTTTCATACTAGTTGATAATAAGGTCCGTGAGGAACTGTGTAGCGAGTCATCGTTCGCTCAGAGACAGTTCCAAAAGGAACTACGTTTTATAGTGACTAGTTAATTACGCCTACCTACCAGGCGTATGAATACACGCATGCTATTATGATATATAAATGTAGTCCCAAATAAAGCATGGGAGATGCACTAGAGATTTCGTACCATCAACATCGTGTTTGTTTCTTTTTTCACCCATCGTAACTCAAAGCCATGAGTCTGCTATTTATGGGCCCAGCCTGAGAATCCATTTCGGGATTTCTCATACATCGTTCGCAACATAAATCTGGTAGCAGAGCGTGATTTTGCTGTGTGAAAATATGAAATCTGAATGGTAATGTGGTACAACTGAACTCAATGGTTGCTGTTTACACCGAGCTCCACGTGCATGATCATCTATTCGCCAGAATGTCATCCAAGGACAGTCATCGTCGTAGACCAGGTCAATAATTATTTAATTTGTTTTCAAGTAGCCTGCAATCATTAGAATGTCTGAACATGATGGAACAGGTATCATCGATGAAGAAAAACACGATCATGACCAACAGGAAACTCCAGCTGATCGTAAGTCAGAATTATTAAAACAAAAACGTTTGCTGAAAACTTGTTTTACGAAAGCTAAGTCTTATTTAACTAGCATACTATGTTCAGAAACCGCGAACTTAGAACAATTGAAATTTGGTGTTGACCAAGTCTTGAAAACACAAGATGATGTTATCAATGTTTTGTTGTCCCTATGCGAGCTTGATCCAGATAGGTACGATGACGAACTGAATATGATACAAGATGACCCGAGATTTACAGAGACTGTATTTAGTACACTAGCTTTGATTAAGTCAAAATCTAGTGAGATTGACAAAACCCGTCAATCATCGTCGAATAACCCGTCGAATAGTTCTGTGACTGAAGACAAACAGCCTACCTCAAATAATATTCATTCGAGTCAAATTAATTCTATAACTGCTCAGTCCCGTGAGCCGTATCAGGGTGATAGTAACGGTATACGTGTCAATTAAAAATATCTAGAATAATAGCCGAGAGAGACACGTTATATTTAGGCCAACCAATCAAATATGACGGCCATAAAACTTTTTAATGGTTTTAATAAGTTTAGTGCGCAAGTATCCTTGTAGTTGAAGCTTAGATGACAAATGCCTCGATCTACTTAAAAAATTAGAATAAAAGATTCAAGCTCTCGTGTAACGAATTAGTTGAGACACAAACACTCCATAAGCTGGTGAAATTGGAATGTTACTACTAATAAATGGAAAGTTAACAATCGGAAAGTCAAGTCATCCCGTTTATCGTACAATTTAACACTCAGTTTATGGCAATTGTCTTAATCTAGACGCAGATAAGAGTAGCCTAGGCCTTAGCACCGCTATCATTAACCCAGTCAGAGCATTACAGTGTCAGTAAAACTCAGTAGTGACAGTGGGACGTTTTACATACCTCATTTCATTTCAAGAATATTGGGAGCCCCAATGTCAAAGTGCGTAATGTGTTGGTTCGCTAACAAGGACATCATGTGTTTGATTCCTGCATTGGCTGAGAATGTCCATGTGAATTTTCGGTGGTGTAGGACGTTTCCCTGTTTTTATTAGCTCAATATTGGAAATTAAAACCCATTTAAGTTTATTTCATGTATAACATTGACAAAATCAATCGTAAACATTTTATTTATAATTTTAGGGGTGTAGTCCTGAGAAAAGAACAGCACAAAAGAGGCTTCGGATTTAGCATTGTCAGCAATAAGGTAATTTCTTGTTCATGAAAACCTTATTATTCCCAGCAAAACATAGTATGAGGTTTGTCTGCCCAGATTTCCTAAAGATTTCCACACGCAAGCAAATTATTGAAATAATATCGAACATTATGTTGTTCCAAATTTACCCAGTTTTGTCAAGTGGAGCCGAGGTGTATTTTTAAACCTGCATTTAGAACTGTCTTCAATTTGTTAATTCTTTGATGGCACCGCCACCGGTAGTGTTTGTAATTTTAGTTTATTTATGTCCACTATGATTAAATTCATTTATTAAAGAAGAATATTTACCATTATTGTTTCAGGCACTGGGATTCCAATTACATGTAGTTGAATTTCTGTTTACAAAACTATTAAAAAGAAGATTCAAGAAAAACTCTGTATTTCCAATACCAGATGAAGTGTGACTTTGTGTTTGTACTCTCAACAATTTATATGCAACATTTTGTTGAAAAAATCCGAAGTATTTGATGTGGTGAACAAAATAAATATTTGATGTGAAGGGACAAATTGTATGTTGACCAAATATGAAAAAAAAAGATATGCATGTACATGTTTCAATCACCCTTTTCTTTTACAAATTAAGGCCAAATCGTTTTCTGCAGTATGGGGAAATGCTGCATTTGGGCCCAATCTGATGAAAATAAATAAAATAGGGGTTTGACGTCCTGGGCCCTGTTTCACAAAAACTTAAATCCCCTTAAAATCATTATAAACTAAAATTTCATCCTAACTTAGGATATATAGAAGCGTTTCACAAAACGATTTTAAGCATTGTAGCTAAAATCCACTAAAATAATATTGTAAGTTACAATTGTATCCTAATTCAAATAGTGGCGTTTCACAAAACTATTTTAAGGACAATTTTAACTAAAATCAATTGTAACTTAGGACAGCAGGGGCTTTATTCACGAAAACTTAAACTAGAATCCTTAAAATCAATTTTAACAAAAATCAAATTTTATCTTAAGATAAGCCGTATTCATTAAAATCAGGTTTAAGTTAAAATTCGATTTTAACCGATTTTAACTAAAATAGCACATTGGCAAGACGGCAAGCGACTAGAACTGTAATGCGCATGCGTTTTGAATGTCACTCGCGTTGGAGGTTGTTTGTTATTGTTCCTCGCTACAGCAGTTTTATCGCTAATATAATGTGGACGGATGATTAGTATGATGGTAATCATTATGAAAATAAGGAAATGGTATTTTACTTATGTGTGTGTTCTAGTGAAATTATGTTGAGCGTGAAACATATTCCGTGGTTCTACTATTACTTTTGGGTTACCCATGGCGACGACATTACCAGTCTTTCGTCGGAATCTTCGACACAATAAAAGGCTACTGTTTACCTATTATTTTTGACAAATTCACGGAATAAGGAGATTACTGCCGCACGTCTGTTATTACCTGTTATAGTATTGTGAAATAGATGAATGAGAATTGAAATGATTTGTATTGAAAAGCACTATTATTACTGTCTGTTCCAGACGACACTACGACTCGAAATTTGCTTACTATTTCTTTAATTTTTAATTAAAATGGTTAAAACTTAACGACCTACCTGGAATTGCCATCCCTTAACTTTCTACCTCATGTTAACTAATTTCAGATCAAGCTATATATCATTTCTCTCGTGAAAATTTTTGTTTTGTTTACTTCGCGGTGTTGAAGACAGCCATGCTTGACCTAGTTATTTAGAATATACCAAATCTAACAGGGGCGATAATTTGGCCACGAGTCGTTTCGTCCTAATTGAATGTTTAAATAGTTGTTTCGACAAAAACAGACACGCACGTACAAACAGACATATACAGACGCACGCATGGCCACAAATCAAACAGGCGAATCCTCCCGCACAAAGCATTTTTAACCGATTGCACCCGATTTGTGGAAACCCTTATACCCCTATATGATATAGAGTGACCCAACTTGCACCGGCGCAGTGGAATTGTTGATGTTCTGTGTAACTGGCCGGTGTCGAAAAATGTGAAATTTACAAGAGAATAAGGGCTTTTATCGAACTAATAGGCGTTAATGCTAGACGCAGAAAGTAATGGGGTGACAATTCCAGGTAGGTCGTTAAGTTTTAACCCTTTTAATTAAAAATTGAAGAAATAGTAAGCAAATTTCGAGTCGTAGTGTCGTCTGGAACAGACAGTAGGAGTGTAGGCAGGGCCTAGGCCTTTTTACTCTTTTTTTAGTTTATTATTATTATGCCCTATCGACATCGTATTGTGACTAGTTAACGAAGATATAGGCCTATAGATCTACGGTCAGCGAAGGCCCCATGTGTAAGTATATAATATATTGTAAATTTCTTCTTTGAAAAGCCTTTCATAGGTGTTACTAAACCGTCTGGCTATGCTAGGCCTTCCACTTGTGACTTACCTAGCATTAGTTCAGCTCTGAACGTCGGTCTCATTACACTCACCCTGTCCAGTAAAATTGACTGTTCTCCATTTTTTTTTCGACATTGATTGAATGGGACAACCCCTGAACGTTCAGGGTGAGTGTAATGAGAACGACGTTCAGAGCTGAACTAACCTAGCATTAGCCTTAGGACTTATGTCTAACAGCATGTCTATATAGCCTTAGTAAGTAATCATAGCAGACGACTTTTAAGTACCATATTTAGGCAATACTAAGATTCTTGGCTTCTAGTAGCTTCACAACAACAATGGCTGAGAAAAGGGAAAGGCAGCCAAATTGGACAGCAAGGGAGGAGTTGGCCTTTGTTGAGGCGTATATGGAAAGGGCCCACGTCATAGAGGGCGAATTTGCAGGTCCTGGGGTGGGTGGGGTGTCGTCTTCCTTAAAGGATGAAGCCTGGAAGGCTATCATGGATAGAGTAAATAGGAGAGCATAACTTTGGTACATACAGCAACCTTACTTGGACGTAGTAAATCAAAACAAAAGATCTTTTTAGATTTGAGATTTCCATAAGATCTTGTTAGATTTGAGATCTCCATTTAATATGCATAAATAAAAAAAACCCCAGTTATTAACATTATAATTTAATATACCGGTAATACATGTGTAGTGTAGCCTGGATTATATATCTACCAATATACCATAATAATAATTGTTATTTTCAAATTTATACAGCTTATCAATTACCCACAGAAAAAAAGAATACATTAAAAAAAAGTGGTCACAATTGAAATGCTCAGGTGAGTTTTATTTTAAATTTCTATTACACAGGTATTAATACTACTCTACTAAGCCTAAGGGCAAGGCAAGGTATAGGCCTATAGGCCTACATATATAGGGCTAGGCCTATATTTGCGATTTTTTACAGTTAATCAGCATATTGACCTTGGAATGGTACATACTGTAATTAATATGAATTAGGCTATCTGCTTCTCAACACAGAGTGACACTCGCTAAAGTCAAATACCTTAAATAAATTAACGTAATGTCAACCGTACAATTTGAGTTGCACTGTGGCACATCTTTTACTTATTGTAGCACAAATTACCAATGAATCGACCGATCCTATTATCTATAGATCTATTTCATATTGCAGATACATAAATTAGGCCCCCCTATACACCAAACTAAAACGAAAAAAAAATGTGTGCCATCATAGTAATATATAGACAGGCAACCAGTTTCCAATACGTGAAACCATTTTTACTAAATTGAGCTTACAAAAAAAAAAAAAATTTAATATTCAATCTGATGAATGTGCTTCTAACTTAAAAAAAAGCCTTAAATTTTATTTATTTGTTCAGCTGTACGTAAAAACCGTGATAATATTCACAAAACTGGTGGGGGACAAGGAGCTATTCTATCAGACGCCGAAATGATGGTACTACAGTTTTTAGTGAAGAAAAATAGTTCGCAGATATCTGGCGTCAGTGTGGGGGGGGGGGGGGTGGATATATTTAATTGCAGTGAAACAATTTCGCAGTCGGCTGCATTAGGTGAGTTTATTTAATGTAAATTTCTCCTACAAATTATTTATTAAAAGTCTGGTTTTATCCAGACACCGCATAATACAGCTAAGCCATAGTTCAATAAGCGCAAGAACATATTGTACAATTAAAACATTTTATTCGCTTGTATTTGCGCTTAAATTTGGACGTTGAAGAGGTTAAGTTGTTTGAAATCGTATCACAAATATTTAGTTAGTTACACAGACCTTAGGTAGAGGATTTTAAGGGATTTTAAACACAAAATTGTGTAGTTTTATTCCCCAACATATTATCGGGATTGGCCTTTTAATCTTTAAATTTAATTTGATAGGAAGCAACATGTATGAATATGATCCTGTCATCGTACTAAGCTGCAGTCGGAGAATATTCTGAACTTAAATGAAGGTATGTACATTTAGGACTAAACTGATTGAAATCAAATTTGAGATTGTTTTAAGATTAAAATTTTACAATAACAACGCAGTGTATTATTTGTAGTTAGTTATAAACACTATCAGATATAATAATTGTGATGTTAGCATAAATACTGTTAGAAATGAACTGCATTCATTGTTTTATAGTTACTGGTTAATTACGCCTACCTGAATACACGCATGCTATTATGATATATAAATGTAGTCCCAAATAAAGCATGGGAGATCAGATGCACTAGAGATTTCGTACCATCAACATCGTGTTTGTTTCTTTTTTCACCCATCGTAACTCAAAGCCATGAGTCTGCTATTTATAGGCCCAGCCTGAGAATCCATTTGGAGATTTCTCATACATCGTTCGCAACAAATACACAGAAATATCTTCTAATATTTCCCACACTTTAATTCTTTTTATTGTCCCCCGCCTTTCGAAGAAAGTTTTATTTCATCGACACCTTGACTAAGTTCAATAATGAACATTTTCTGTTGAGGGTAAGCAGAGCGATAAGCAATAAGCAATTTGATTGGCCGAGACTTTGAAACATAATAACTCTCCTTCTAATTGAGCTAGGATATTCAAACTTGGTGTAGGTGTTAATTAGGTCACTACCGTGATGAAATTTGAAGATGAGCATTTACCGCTTAGGGTAAGCAGAGATAAGCAATTTGATTGTTTGATGCTTTGGGACGCGATAACTTGACTTGCAATTAAGTTAGAGTGATGAAACTTGGTATATAGTTTTATTTCATTAATACCTTGACTGAGTTCAATAATGCACATTTTCTGCTCAGGGTAAGCAGAGCGATAAGCAATATGATTGGCCGAGACTTTGGAACATAATAACTCTCCTTCTTATTGAGCTAGGATATTCAAACTTGATGTAGGTGTTTATTAGGTCAATACCTTGATCGAGTTTGAAGATGGGCATTTTCTGCTTAGGATAAGCAGAGATGAGCAATTTGATTGGTTGATGCTTTGGGACGCAATAACTTTAGTTGTAATTAAGTGAGAGTGATGAAATTTGGTATATAGTTTTATGTCATCGATACCTTGACTAAGTTCAATAATGAACATTTTCTGTTGAGGGTAAGCAGAGCGATAAGCAACTGGTAGGTCTAGACTTTGAAACACAAAAATTCTCCTTCTATTTAAGGTAGAATATTCAAACTAGGTGTAGGCGTACATTAGGTGAATGCCTTGATAGAGTTCGATGATGAACAATGTCTGATTCTATCTGGTAGAGAGTGATGAAACTTAGTGTATAGTTTGATTGCTCAATACCTTTTCGGCGGGGGACATCAGCCTCACTGTTGGCTTGTTTTCATATATATAGAACTAGAAGAAACAGACTCAGCTGGCCTTCTTGGCAATTATGTTGCTGATAGTAGTAACAGTACAGGTATATTATATTAATTTTGTCATGTTAGTGTGAATGCAGATAAAAAAAACCTTTAAAATGCATGTCATTACGAGCCAGTTTGGTGGAGAAAAGTAGGACGATAAACATGTATCTAAATTAATTATCTTGTGCAGTAAAAATTATTATTATTGTGTTAAGAGTAGGTGACATCATTCTCCACGCAAGTCTAACTATCCAGTATACGACTCTGCCATCGGCTCGCGTTCAATAAACGTTTGACCCGGGGGTCATCGATCACGTGATTTACTACTTGGTCAAAAATGGCGCCTGTCCGCGAAATGTTCTTGGCGTTATAAACACTTTTTAATTTTATGTTTTTTTAAGTAAATTCGAAATGTTTATCCCGCAAAGTGATTTTTCTTTCATATTTCAAACATATATCGAGAATTATTTGATTTTGATTAACTAGATTTTTCTAAATTAATTGTTGGGCCTGTCGATCACGTATTACTGATAAACAAACCCACGTGTGTTATATTCTAAAATTAGCACGGCGACGTGCGCAGTTCGGTATTCCGACGATTTTACCCGTAGTCTTACGCAAAAGAGTTCCGTGTAATATCTGTATATTATACATTGTTACTTTGCAATTGTGACTCCATTTCTATTTCAATATGGTAATAGTATTAAATATATTATCATTTCTTTGTTTTAAATCGTATTGTTTATCATTGTCTATCCTCACCAAGAATCTTGGTGGCGTAGTCAATTGAGCCGACAGCAGAGATTAGTGTACTGCAAGGGAAAGACAACTCTGTTTAGGAGATTGAGGTGACATGAGGTAAAAATGACTACTTCTGTGTTATGAACGTAAGTTTAATTTGTGTTTCAGCTGATCCATCAGAAGGCCAGATGCTCATCAAGAGCCTTTAGTTCAAGAAAAAAAGGACATCCTTAGCACAGCTAAACAATGAGTGGATGGAGGAAGAAATACAACTGATAAAATTAAAAAGAAGAAAATTGGAACTAGAAATTAAACTGCTTGAAAAACAGCTTCAATAAATTGATTATTACCATCTTTAGATTAAATTATATCAACTTACTGTCTGAACCATTGTGAATTTTAAACAGCCCCTGAGTTCACAAAACATTCTCAGACTTACAGTTTTTAAATAATGCAAGTAATCATGTCAACATATCCTTTTTATAAGTATAACACAAACCTGAAGGTCAATATTACTTGCAACAGGTACATTAGTAATTTCCGCCATTCTCCGTGGGTAGTCGTGACTTTCCGTAAATAAACGTTATTTTGATCCAGAAACACAAGACTTTGCATATAGTTTCTTATTAATGAATTTGATACATTGAAACAACACAAGTGTTAGAAAAGGCTATACTTTAGTTAAAATAAAGCGAACAATTTTGAGTAAATTCTTAACTCAGGTCTTAGAATGCTTTGTGAACTCGGAGCCTGATTTCTTCGATTTTGAACAAACTACTTTATTCCAACGAACAAAAAAATTCTCTCCTTAGTCAAAATTACAAGTAAATATTCAAATTTTTGCAGGAGAACTCTTTATTCGTTTGAATATTTAATTATGCTATGGTCGTATGGATTTTATTTAACAACTTGTTCATAATTCTTCTTTTTAATTTTATTAGTTGTATATGTATCTCCTCTACCATCTACTCATTGTTTAGTTGTGCCCATGAGGATGTCCTTTTTTTCTGCCTGTTGCAGGTTTTTATGTTGGCCTAAAATGTTAATTAAAGCGCAAATTTCATATTTAAAAAAGTCAAAACTTAATTATTTCTATGTCTTTTGCTCAATAGGTTATAAACTCACTATGATACGACCATGGACATTATATCCCACCCTTAAAAATTATTGACACATGAAATAATAACACAATTACCTCCCTTGTTGTCCCATTGCCTCCATCCATTAGCTTCCTTCAAATGTTGAAAATGATATTTTTGCCAAGTTCTCAGCTGTCAATAGTGAACTATATGATTATAGTATTATTCTTTATCAAGGTAGGACTTTTTATGAATACCATCTATTTTAAGTCAAATTTGAAAATATACATGTATTCAAAACGAAACAATAGTGATTTATTTTATATCCGTTTAAAGATATGTTCCTTCAAAGATAATTAGGTCAGGGGTTATTCAATGTTAAAAAAAGGGTTTGGAGTCAATGGAGTGTATAAGAAACATTCATACTTTTAAATAAAAATAAGGTTTGAAGTCAATGAAGTGTATAAGAAACATTCATACTTTTAGTTACAAATAAGGTTTGGATAACGAAAATTCATACTTTTATATGCCCTTATTAACTTTGAAGGAACATATCTACAGATTGTAATGGAAATATTCGTTGACAAAATACTGGCGAGTAGCCAATCCAGCTGAAGCATCATTTTCCTGGGGTAACTCTGTATAGTTGTTATCTGGATCCTCCTACATCAAGGCTTCATATCTCTTTTTTCAATCGCGATGTTGTGGAGAACTGCACAAGTTGTTATAATCACGATTGCTCTCTCTGGAGTCATTCTCAAGGGAATGAGTAAAGCTCTGTAAAATAAAATGTAAATGGTTAATAATGAGATTCCAAAGAATGCAAAGTACATGAATGTATAGACTTTCCTTTGGTGCAATATATAGCCCGGTTGAAATAAAACCACATTTCATTTATATATAGACTGTCCACATCTTGATTGTTAATCAATCTGTATGGGTAGATAGTATCACCATGGCTTATCTAAATCTTACATTGTGCATCTATAATAATGTGTGGGTCCGAATGTTGAACGTATGCACGTTGGATCAATTGGTCTTTCATCGAGTCGGGTTGGTTTTATTTCCCTTCAAGTATGGGTTCTCTCCAAGTCCAAAGGTTTCCTCCCATTTTTGAAATAAAATTAAACAGTATGATCTTGTGCATTAAATGACTTTATTTAGCTTACCCAAACCTATTCTTTAAAATGCCAAAGCTCTGCTCAATCCTGACTCTTGTTCTGCAATGACTAGAATTGTATCGTCGTTGCGGTTCATTCTGGGGATTCAGGAATGGAGTGAGCATGTAGCGGCGGCTAGCATAACCTGAATCACCCAGCAATACACCATGGTCTCCTATCAATAACAATAAATAGAATATAATTTTTTAATACAATTTATTATAAAAATATAAACTTCTCAAATGGTGCCATGTACTAGAAAGAGTAAAATAGTATAAAAATGGGTAGTTATTATTTCACATTAATTACAAATGAATTATTGGATGTTTAAAAATTTACTTTGGATTTCAAACCACTTTTATAATTTGGCTTTATTTAGGAGGGACATGCGTATATTCAACATACCATTTTCCATATAAGTTTTCACTGCGGATTCATTGAAAACCCTAGAATCGTGGCAACTTCCATGCCACTTGACAATAATGCTTGAAAAGCGATGGTCAGGTAGACAGGCAAACTGTAATAAAATAAATCACATTAATTACAAATATTTCACATTAATTACAAATGAATTATTGGATGTTTAAAAATTTACTTTGTATTTCAAACCACTTTTATAATTTGGCTTTATTTAGGAGGGACATGCGTATATTCAACATACCATTTTCCATATAAGTTTTCACTGCGGATTCATTGAAAACCCTAGAATCGTGGCAACTTCCATGCCACTTGACAATAATGCTTGAAAAGCGATGGTCAGGTAGACAGGCAAACTGTAATAAAATAAATCACTTGTGTTACTCCTGAACAACAACAATTAATTAGCTACGTGTTGTATTCGTAATCTCTAGAAAATTAGAAAATTTAAGCAATTTCAAATTTTAATTACATAGACAAAAAAACAGGCGCGGATCCGGGGGGGGGGGCGCCGTGCCCCCCCCCCCCTCAGCCCAAGCGAGATGAGACTGGTTGGTTTTTTAATTTTTATTAAGCAGCCATCAATACAGCCAATTTGGAAAACCTAAAACAGAAAAGTTATTTAGAAAATATTTTTTAAAAAGTTAATGGGATTTATGTAAGCCTATTAAAACAAAATTATTTCAATATTATTTTTAGAGGGCTACATTAAATCTATTATTGAAAGCAGTTTATAGACCTTATATATTTCTTTTTTTTTTCAAGAAGTAATTAAGAATAACAATTGAATATGAATGAAGAACTTTAAACATCATTGTGCAATAAACCACAGCAATAAATGCCTAGCCGAATAGTCTTTTATTAAAGACAAAATTGTTAATTTGTCCGAATTGTCTTCTTCCCGATTTGTAACGTAATGATGATGAGTGGTCTCCCGTTAGGAAGTATCATGATGTAAAGTTCAAGGTATGTCAAAATGTCAACAAACATCGGGGACTTTGGCGGTCGTAACAATTCGCTTTGTGATTTTGTATTTATAAAGTGAGTTTGTGTGGTTTATTTATGATTTTATCTTCTCGTTAAACACACTACAAAGACATGCCTAGCTAGTTAGGACTTTATAAAGTGAATATGACTACACTAGCCGTGACTAGCCCACTTACCAGCAAGGCTGAAGAAACGCCGTGAAACATCTGCTTCTTCTCGTTCGGTGGGAAATTTTATTAACAAGTTTGATATGCGTTTCAATGCATTTGCCACTCTCCATACGGTCCTACTTACAGTGGGTTGTGATATCCCTAAGGTGTCGGACACGACTAACTGGCAAACTACCAGTAGCAAAAAAACGCAAAGCAACTAAAATTTGTAATAACGCCGGTAGGGGCGACGACCGCTTGGTTGGTCTATTGAGATTCCTCCCAATTATTCTAACTAAAAACATGATGGTTTCGGGATAAAAACGAAACCGAAAGAGAATTTCTTCGGGATTTAAAACTTCCAGGGGATTTGAACGGTCTCTTATTCTTTCGGGTCTAGCAAACAACTGACGTCTGATGAAGTTGGCGGCAATTTTGTTGTGATTTTAAGTTAAGACAGGGTATTAGCTGACTTAACTTAAAATCGATTGTAACTAAAAATCTAGTGAAAATGAGTTTAGTGAATATGGCTTATCTTAAGTTAAGATCAAATTTTAAGTTACAATCGATTTTAAGGGATTTAAGTTTTCGTGAATAAGGCCCCTGGACTTAAAAATATGATGGAAGACAGAGTATCGCAAAATAGTGTAATATCGCAAAATAGTGTAATCAGCATATGGACTGTTCACCGTGTACAAAATACACGACGAACAGTGGTAGCAGGTGCTCGGAAGAGTAAGCTTACCCTGCCTGGCACACCACACCCGCCATAGCTGCATCTAATCTATTAGGCGAAATCTCGGTAAAATAGCGTGATTGGCCAATGAACTATCGGTATGCAAAATGCACGTGATGAACAGGGTTAACGATGTAGTAGACATATTGCCATTGTTGTCTACCTTGGAACATAGATTATTAGACTTAAGATAGCAAACCAGGAACGATAGTGTCCTTGTGGCATAACCTACAAAACCAGGTATCCTCACTCATAGACGGATTATACCTATCACACTCACGATGGAACCATTCACTCACTACAAAGACCACATTGGACAAGAAATATACCTACTTTCCAAGGAAGACGACAATGGCAATACACTCTGAAATTTGTTAGCTTGGCCATATGGTGGATTCTTGTTATTTTTAAAAGAGGGAACATACTTATTTCATTTTTTTTTAGACACTCAACAAGATGTTCCCTCATTTTTCGAAAGTTATAATATACTGAACTAAGATCAGTGCCCAGACCTAGGGAGGTTGCATTAACTACTGCAAAAAGACTACAGCTGTTGCCATCATTTTGTTGTTGTGTGTCTTCTATTTTGAGGGTTAATTTATCTTGCGTTGGACACATAATTTTAGAAAAGAGGCATTTCATATCATAAGTAAAGTTGTGGGTGGACATACTGTCAGAGATACGTAAACAAGACGGAATTCTCAACCCAATTGACGATATTGTAATCCAGTGATTCCCATCCCGATTTAAAATTTGGATGAACTCATCAGTCATAATATCCATGCTGAAGTTTTGTTGGAGAATCACTGGTCTTAAACCACCCACATTGGGATTTGCCTTATGCAGCAAATGCTGGGCAGCATCAATAATATCTGATGTCAGCCAACCATCACTTGATAAAATAACCCCACTAACTTTATGATGGAGCTTATGGGGACCAACTTTTACCCAAACAGAATTCTGTGTTGACATCAAAGTACATGTGCTGTTGCCATTTTTCTAATCGTCGCTTATGATAAGAACATCTTAAGCAGTTGTCTCATTCTTGGGTGCGAGGAATTTCCGTTGTAAATCTTATGGTGTTTCATAATTTGTATGCTGAAGAAAAAGAGAAAACTTATAAAGTACTTTTGTTATGATTCCACTTTAAAGTCTGAACAACTGCTGTTTAGAACCCTACTGGCTCGTATCTGAAACAAGATTTCGACAGTATTAGTCCACTGCTCAGTACCCAGAAGATAGATCATTTCAAAATTTCACAGTATCCTTATCTATCTTAATTTCATCATTAGGTATTAGGGGCGATGTTTGCACAAAATACTTACATTCACATCTGTGTTTTTTATTTGTATCTCCATTTCAACAGGCTGGATGTCAGTTGACTGTGATCTACCAGGTTCATACGGGGTTATATAGAGAATCTCCTACCAGTCTTTTTTTATTTAAAAAAAGACGAGTAGGAGATTTTATTTATCACCCAATCAGACCCAATCCCTTCTTACATGCAGAAATAAATAAATATAAACTCTTTGCTATAGATTATAAGTTCATGTAATATCGCTCAGTAAATTATGTAATTTATCATACAAGCGATATCTACTGTAGAATGTATTATTGGGTGATGAAATGGCATCTACTGTTGTGCTATCTGCCCGAGCTATGTCATTAGGTTCTATCTGCAATACGTCAAATGAATTTTGTTAAAAAAACGATTAATCATAAAAGAAACCAAACTAATGGGGTACATGTATATGTATGACGTGTTTGTTTTTTGCTGCACTTCAGTAAACAATAAAAAAAACCAAGTAGAACAATCAAAACCACAAGACAGAATTCGTTATATATTCGTTAGTGTATTCAAGCAAAATAGTGTAATCTGCAAATGAACTGATACAGATACAGATGAGATTCTCTAATATATATTAGTCAATAAGTGACTATGATTAAAAAGATTGATCATTTTTAAACCATTAAGTCAATCGGGATGATGAATTTAACGTGGGCTAATAGATATCACAGGCTCTTACCAAGAGAATATCTTCAGTTACATCAACAATGTTATCAATTAGTGATTCCTGCCACCCGATGCAACTGAGGTATACCCTATTCAATAAGCCTCTATGATTCAGCTCCATCCGGTTGAACAGGGGAACTATTATAATATAATAATATATATGATTGAGGTTGGTCTATTCAGTAGGGTAAAATAATAATATCATAGCATCATGTACATACGCATTAGCCAATCAGATTTTATGTCTACGTCATCAAAGTCTAAAGAAGGTTGGTAGTTTTAGGCGCGATTCGACATCTTGGACAAGAATTAGTTATTTTTACTCTGTGACTCGGGCCTATGAATTTACCGTTACGACGTCGCCAACGAAACATTAAGTTTCTGCTACTCCTACACCTATACTGCCACAATCAGAGGTAAGATTCTAAATACTTTTCACGGAATGGATCAAGATTCTAAAAATAGACTTGACCAAGGTAGGCCTCCGGACTAGCCTATTTCTTAATATTTTTATTTCTAGATTTATTTGAGTCTTGTCCTATGCCTTCTTTGACCCCAAACGGGTTTTTAGCTGGTGAGGTCTAGCTTTTTTTTAGTATTACATTTTTAAAATATTGTCCCGAGTTTGCTTTTTCTTTTTATCAAATCGACAACTCTTGTCTGCTGACTGCTGTGCCGATTATCGATCTAAGGATGGTATCGAGTGCGCCCTTGTACTTCTTTTTGAATTTAAAACTGACCTTGTTCTAGAAAAAAGGTTAGGCTCCAGCTTATAAACATTATATAAAACCCATTCCGCTATGGTTAGCCTATGTAATATATTTGTTAAAAAAAGGCCAGCTCAGTTTTCGTCAAGGTCGCTGAGATGTTAACAAGGTTAGGCCTAGAGGGGGTGAGAGAGAAATATGGGGTTTAAGTTACTACTCAAGTCTCAATACCGGTACTAGCCTAGAGTTAGAGTAGGCCTAGGTCATTTCGGCACTAACATTATAATTATAAACATGCATGGTTTTAATTTTATTTCAATAATTCGCTTGCGCGTAGGGGTCTTTAGCAGTGGGAGTAACCCAGAGAAAACCCACGAGGTGGGACAGGCGACCCAACTCCTTCAAGTCCTTAATTGCCACGTACAACCGAGGATTCGAAACCATGCCATTTGACTCAATATGATGACAGGTCTTAGGCTTAATACAGCGCGCACTTGCCATCAGACCCCCCTAGCCTAGAACTAGGAGGCACACAATTGTTATTGTTGGCGAGATTGAAGGTTGAGGTTAGGCCTATAGTATATAGTATAGGCAGGAGTATACATATTTTTTGTTTCTGCAGGCCTTTCTAATATTAAAACGCAATAAAACAGGAATAGGCCTATTTATGCCAGGGGACGGATTATATCGACCTCTTCGCCCATGAATAAATCATTGGAATTTGTCATTTAGATTGTTTCATTTTAATGTTTGTTTTGCAGATAACTTACCAAACATTGAAGACTGCACAGCGCAGTTGAGGCTGTTGGTGGATGATGACTACAGAGATATAGCCCAAAAGCTCCCCACTGTTGTTGGCACAAAGAAAACCCTAAAGAAGAATTTTCCTTGGTAAATTTGTTTTAATCACCCACATTTTTATGGTGTCGCCCCTGTGAGGACGTCCGCTCTCATTTTTATGAAGGACTCTACTATTGTCCCTGGTTGTACGAAAATTACCAAGTGTGAAGCATTGGGCCATTTCATTTGAGCATTGTCATCATTGTCGATTGCCTCTCTTTCGTAGGGCAGTAATTTTCTTGTAAATATATAATTGAACGAGGCTAGATTCTAGATGTGAACCATTTTCGATCAGATTTCACGTGAAGTGTAGGGACCCAATGTACACTTAATAATTTTAACTTTTGAAATGTGGGGGTTGAGTGCATGGCAAGCCCTTGTTGTTGAAAGATAGCTACAGTGTTATATACTCATTTGCCTTCATACGACTATGTGAAATTGCGGTAGGTATTGATGGCTCTTAATGTATGTGTCTCTTGTCTATAACAAGGCTTAGAACGTGCAAAATGTCAATGTGCCACGCTTCAGTATGATAATTCTATTGATATATAAAAAGAATATCTTATTGCACCGGCATACTACACGTGTGGATAATTGATGATAAAATAAACTCTTTTTATTTTCAGATTACCGACTTATCCGATGTAGGTGTCGATCTGGTTTGTGTAGACAAGAACATGGTGGGTAACCAGATTATGCGAATAAGGGGTGTTACAGCGACCCTCCCAGTATGGTACCAAGAAGCTCAAAATTGTCCGGTAAATGTGGTCTATTATTGATTCAAATTACAGTTTGTCTATTTGGGGATTTCATTATGGCTTCAGAAGTTATATAAATTATTATTTATACCTTTTATTCACGTGGCAAGCACAAAATTTATTCTTTAGACGACCAGATAGCTTAGATATTGAATGGATTAAATAATTCCAACCATGTGTGCGATAAACGCTAATATTTCCCCGCCATGTGTGATGTCACTAACGGAAATAACTTCGCACAGAATATCAATAAAGTAATTTGACTGAAAATTTTCAATATATTCATTATTAATTAATTTAATAATTACATCTGGCCTCGGAAGGGTCTACAACATTCGTACATAATTTACAATTACAAGTAAATGTTAGGGGACCAAAATCAAACTAGGATACTAGTTTTATGTGCCCTCATTTTCACATGGACGTTAAGTGTCCTCGCCCTGTCCGTCAGTACCCCCACAATTTATTGTGGCCACCCTACAGGTCACAATTCTTATCCGATTTTTACGAAACTTGAAATATATGCTTTCCCCAAAAGATATTGGTTCCTTTCAATATTCGCATGTATCAGATCGTAATTATTTAATTTTATGGCCTCTAATTGTATGAAAAGACACGTTTTTAGCTTTTGGTCCCCTGAACAGGTCACAATTTTTATCCAATTTAAAAAAACGGTCACTATATATCATCATTCATCATTCATCACTGTTAAACCATAATGATAATTGGGTTCGAATTTCATATAAATTGTACCGAAACTGCCCAACAAAATAAATGACCTCTGTTGCTCTGTTTTCTTGTAAAATGTAGTCATATCTTGCATGTTAGCCTTTTTCGTGAAATTTATGTACATTGACACTTAAATTTGTACATAACCTACGTACATATTTTACAACTCTACAAAAGGGTTAGGGGGCCAAATTCAAACCTAGAGGTTACAGTACAGTTTTTTAAAGTTGTTTTTTTATATTTAATGGGGGATTACGGTGGCTAAGTGGATAAGGCACTGGTTTGCTAGCCTGGAGGTCGGGTTTTCGATCCCTGCATTGGCCGAGAAAGTTCATCTCGATTTTCCCGCGTGATTTTCTCTGTCAGTGATGCAGAAGGAGGGCCTGACAAGGACAGCTGTCTAGTCCTTCAGATGGATCGCGAAACCAAGGTCCTGTGTACACATTGGAGTGCACGTAAAAGATCCCTTGGCAGTTGGAATTTCGATATGAGAGTAGGCCGTAGCGCCGCTGTCCAGGCAAAAATTTCCCTCATAGCACACTTCGAAGAATTTCAAATTAGATCTTAATGATCTTATACAGACCAACTTTTCAACATGTTCATTTGTTAATGATGAAGGTGGTATTGCAAGAATTATTGAAGCTACACTCAAAACAGCTTCTGATGCACACAGTCCCTTTACATAAACTTATCTCTTTAGTTTTATTATTTGGAACACAACTAACAGTTAAATAAGTTTTAATAGTTTATATAGATAAAAGTAACAAAGAAAAAGGAAATTCCAGTAAATAATTATAATTTTATTCCAAAATTCCAAGAAAGTTTCCCACCCTTTGCAACCCGATCGGTTGCACGCCAATGTGTGCACGGGACCTCGGTTTTTAGTCCCATCCTAACGACTAGACAGCTGTCCTTGTCAGACCCTTCGTCCTGCATCACTGACAAGGGGAAACCACCCCGGAAAATCTGGATGAACTTTCTGGACCAATGCAGGGATTGAACACCCGACCTCCAGGCTTTCCAGTCAGTGTCTTACCCACTTAGCCATGGGGCATGTCAATGTTTTTTGTGGTTATACCATTACACCTATGTCACAACCTGTTTTTCAGGGTTATTTTTATTGAAATATACAGAATATTTAAATTATGTTTTTCAGAATATGAAGTAGAGAAGGTTATAAAGAGAAGAAGGAGAGGGAAATATGAATTTCTGTTAAGGTGGAAAGGTTTCCCTTCCTCCTCCAATTCCTGTGAAACAGAGGATAATTTAAATCCTTACCTTTTAAACATGACTAATTATTAAAAATTATTACAAAAAATAAAGTGTTTGTATTTTGTACATTTATCTGAATATTAACTATTTGTATCATGTGCACATGTTGTATTTTGGGCTACCTTAAGCCTTTATATCCTGAGGTTTTATATCCATAAATCCTTTCATGCGTACAGAAAAATTTGTCCTATAGGTTATAGATTTTCTGGCCTACTGATAAATCCTTAGGTTTAGAACAAGCCCTATTGACGTAGGATTTGTTCTATGAATTGGCCAATCAAAGGCAAGCGCTTCCTGTATGTATGACGTTAACTCAAACACTGGGCCATTACAAAATTTTATTTTTTATTTCAACCGCCAAAGCATACTGTGATAAATTCAATCTTCAAATTACCATTGACACAAGAAAGGGCTTATTTACATTTCTGCTAACTGTTGTCGCATGACAAAAAGCCATAGGATTTTACTTACTGTATGACTAAAAATACCTAGAGGATTTATCCTAAAGACTTTCGCTGTCAAATGTCTGGATAGTAGTCCAATCAATTTAAGATTTTACCCCCAACAAATTGCAAGAAAACGTTTTTATTCATTTTTGCGTTTATTTAGGTGTACTTTATAAAATCCCAAAAGTATACCAAATTTTGTGCACCGGAAAGTGGTAAAATCCAAGAAAACCCTAAACTGTTGGTTTAAGACCCTATAAATAAACTGAGAGCTCGATGACCGAACTGTAAAAAGTTGAGCACGAAAGGTTTGACCATCGGAATGTGACTGCATATCGATAAGAATGAGAAAAAGTCATTTCTTGAGTTTCACGGTTGGGGCGGGGCATAAGGGGGGTAGGCTCCCAAAAGGGGTCGCAAATTGTGCTTTGAATTAAAACTTCTAGAACGAGATTCATTTTCACATGGTGTGTTCTATGAGGTACATAGAGTAAGAAAAAAGTGGTCAAGAAAAAAAATTCCCAGGCATTCTCAAACAAGAAGGGGGTTCCAAAACCCCTCAGGGGGGGGGGGGGGCAACTGTAAAAATTTCAAGCAGGAGTGAAATTCGTTTTCCAGTCATCCCTTGGCATCCAATGATGACTAAAAACCATGGTCAAGAAAACTTTTGCCCGGGCACCTACAAATAAGAAGGCAGCGAACTGGGGGATGCTGAGGGGTTTCGGCATTCAAGGAAAATATGAAATGTTGCGCACGAGCAAAATTTCTTCGTTGATCATCGGACATCGATGCATTGGTCATATATCAAGTCCACAATAATTTTTTCACCGGGGCATTTACCAACAAGAACTGTATGGAAGAGATGGGGTCCAGTTGAAATAACTTAACAAGTAATATGGACGTTTAGATCGCATCTCATTAGCATTAACTGGCGTTATGTCACTTTATAATTTAACGCTGATGCTATTGCGACGTCATCAAATGTCCCTAATATTGCATTCAATCATTCTTTCATAAGTAAATTATTGATGATAGAATATATGCATATGACAAAATACAAACACTAGTATGAGCATAGACTCGCTAAACTTTTAGATATACAGAAAATTAAACGGA
Organism: Patella pellucida; assembly: GCA_917208275.1. NCBI lineage: Eukaryota > Metazoa > Mollusca > Gastropoda > Patellidae > Patella > Patella pellucida. Next base: position 53,821,757 of record OU795043.1, read on the forward strand.
TTTGTAGATTCAGATAATTTTTACAGATTATTGAGATTATTTCGGACGTACCTTAACCTTAGGATACTTATCCGATATCATAGTCACCTGTCCAAGTTTATATAGTTTTATAAGGCATTGAATTTTGAACAATAGATTAATCCTGGTCTTCACATTATACATAGATTAAATATCTGGATGAAAGGATGTGTTTCGGCTGTAAAAGTTGCTCTGTTGGACGCATAGATTCAATATCTGGGTAAAAGTCGCTCTGTTCATCTGGATATAGTTAATGTCTGGTCGATGGTGTGTATATAATATAGGTTTGGGCCGCTAATTTCGCTCTGTTAGGTACACACACTAAATATCTAGAAGTTAGGAGTTGTAAACGTGGCTTTGTTCAACTGATACAGTAAATGTCTAGAGGAAAGGATGGGTTTGGGCTGTACAAGTTGTTCTGTTAGATGAACACATTAAACATCTATAGGAAAGGGAGGGTTTGGCCTGTAAAGGTCGGTCTGTTAGGTGAACACATTAAACATCTAAACGAAATCATGGGTTTGTACTGTAAAAATCGCTCTTTAGATGTGCACATTAAACATCTAGACGAAATCATGGATTTGTGCTGTAAAAGTCGCTCTGTTAGATGAACACATAAAGCATCTAGACAAAATCATGGGTTTGTGCTGTAAAAGTCGCTCTTTAGATGCGCACATTAAATATCTCGAAAAAAGGATGGGTTTTAGCTGTAAAAGTCGCTCTTTTACATTCACACATTGAATATCTGAGAAAAAGTCGCGATATATAACTGTTACAGTAAATGTCTTGTCGGAGGGGTGGGTTTTGACTCTAAATATCGCTCTGTTAGATGCACACATTAAATATATCTAGAAGGACGGGTGGTTTTGGGCTGTAAAAGTCGCTCTGTTAGATGTACACGATAACATCTAGAGGAAAGGAATGGGTTTGGGCTGTAAAAGTCACTCTGTTAGATGCACATAATAAATATCTAGAGGAAAGGATTAGTTTGGACTATAAAAGTCGCTCTGTTTAGATGAGCACATTAAACATGAAGAGGAAAGCATGGGTTTCGGCTGTACAAGTTGCCCTGTTACAATCACACATTGAATATCTGAGAAAGGGTAGCTCTGTTTAACTAATACAGTAAATGTCTGGTCGGGGGGATAGGTTTTGGCTCTAAATATCGCTCTGTTAGATGCGCACGTTAAATAATATTATCTAGGGGGAAAGACGGGGTTGGACTGTAAAAGTCGCACTGTTAGATGAACACATTAAACATCTGGACGGAATCATGGGTTTATGCTGTAAATGTCGCTCTATTAGATGCGCACATTACATATCTAGAGGAAAAGGATGGGGTTGGACTGAAAAAGTCGCACTGTTAGATGAACACAGAAAATATTGCAACAGTCTATATCACAACATACGCTTCACCCAAATACAAAAACTCCAAACCTTACAAAACTCTGCTCCCTGAATAGTTACAAGACAAGGCAAGTTTGCTCCATCAGTCCCTATACTACATGAACTCCACTGGCTTCCAGTAGCCCAAAGATCAATATTCAAAATCATTCTATTAACTTTAAACACTCTGCTCCTAAACTCTGGAACTCTGTCCCAATACACCTCCGTGAAATCGCAGAAATTGCTTCATTTAAACGCTGTTTAAAAACACATTTGTTCAAACAATGCTACTCGTGAACATGTTTGTATGTATGTGCATGTATATGAATATGTAAATATGTCTGTATGTGAATATGTGTGTATTATACTCCTGTTTGTATTGATTGTATTAATTGCTCTTATATATTTTTGTTCTTTTCAAATGTACCTATTTTATATGTAATGCCTTGTACAGCGCATTGAAACTATGTGTAATGCGCTATATAAAAAAAAAAATTTTTTTTATTATTATAATTAGAGAAAAATTCGAAGCGATTCGAGCATATTTAAAAAAAAAGTTATAGGATTTTTGGGTGAAAAACGCGACTTCGGAAATATCGTTACGGTCCCCCTGGAACAACGATCGCCCTGACCCTCTCGGAATCACGATCAAGTTCAAATGTATTTCATTTTGGGCAGGTAGCCAAGGGTTAGGGCCAAATTTGGGACCGATCGGGACCATAGGGGGTTAATACGGGCCCTTTTCCAGAGGAAAATTGGTCAAAAATCGCCAAAAAAATGAAAATACTAGCGCGCGGATGCATCTCACACCCTTCGATTCATGCGCACACACTCGAAACTTACTTGGGTACCTCCACTATGGTCCCAGTCACAATGTACCTAAAAATGTTTGGGCCATGACCCATATGGGCCGAATGCGGCCATTTTCCCGGGGGGTATATAGGAAGTCAACTTTCAATTTTCAAATAGAGGTGGAACTAGGTGTTCGATTTTAATTTTGGTCGAAAATGGGGGTTGGGGGTAGCCAAAAAAACTAAGAATTTCTTATATGTGTTAGCTTACATCCCAAGGTACAATCTCTGAAAATTTAAAGAAATTCTAACAACCCTTACCCCTGCTAAAACACACTCGCGCAAATTTGCCTATTTTTTTGCCTATTTTTCGACTTTATTAACAATTCACTTTTTTAAGCGCTACGTTTGCGGCCCTATTTCTCGAATCTAGATTTTTTGCGCGGGATCATATTTAAAGTTGAGGCCCCTGCCGAGAACATCGGGCACGTGGCAGGGTGTCAAACATGGCTTCCCAAAACGAGGGGCCATATTTGCGGCCCTATATCTCGGCCCCTATTGGTTCGAATCCAGATGTTGTGGGCGGGATCGATAGCTAGGACAACTCCCTCCATTGATTTAAAGTTGGGGTCCCTCACCCTAACTCCGTGCACGTGGTAGGGGGCCAAACATGGCTTCCCAAACCTCTGGACCAAAAGTCACTTTTTAAAGTTTAGGCCTGCGCTACGTTTGCGGCCCTATATCGTGGCTCCTATTGGTACGATTCTAGATGTTTTGGGCGGGATTGATAGCCCGGACAACTCGCTCCATCGTATAAAAAACTTAGTGCCCCATAGTCTAAAATGTGGGCACGTGGCAGGGTGGCAAACATGGTTTCCAAAAACGAGGGGCCATGTTTGCGGCCGTATATCTCGGCCTCTATGGGTTTGAATCCGGATGTTTTGAGCGGGATCAATAGCGCAGAAAACTCCCTCCATCGTATCAAAAGTTGGGGCCTCTCTCTCCCACATCGGGCACGAAGCAGGGTGTCAATCATGGCTTTCCGAATTTTTGCATCCAAAACTCAAATTTTCTCTCAGCGGCTCATTTTTTGAACGATTCTTCTGAAAATTTAATGCGAACTGCGCATCCCCAACGCGCAGCTTGTATTGAAATTTCAGAACAATCGTCCAAAAATGGAATATTGTTTCGAATTTTGACCCACTTCCGGTAGCCGCAGAAAAAATCCGAGATCCTGACGTGACGCGCAAGGGTCCATTGTGGGTAGCCGCAAGGACATCACTTTCCGGTTTGGTCAAATTCCCAAAGTTCGGGAGTTTGAAGTTGACCTTTGAACTATGTCGGAGAGGTCAGACTACATGACCTTGACCCACCAGGACGTCCCGGTCTACGAGCTTGTGAGTCATGACCTCAACCATGACCTCTCTGTCGAATTTCTGAACGGTACCTAAAGGTTTGGGAATTTTTCGACCTCAAGGTCAAATTTCAGATCAAAGGTCAAGGTCTGACATGAAAGGTCATTGATGTGTTCATCCAAGGTCATGACCCTTTCCTTGGCTCGTAAAGGTCAAGGTTAAGGTCAAACGTTACTTCATCGGGCCGTCTCGTCTACTTCCGGTCGCCGAACGCCCATTTTGAAGTGACCCAACAACTTGTCGGGGTAGATATACCTATCGAATACCAAGCCTCGAAACCTCGGTGAAATTGCCCCAAGTCCGGTGAGATTTAAGGTGATTTTTTTTCTATGTCCCCAAGGGACAGCACGCTAAGTCAGCCAGGGTCATGACCTTGACCCAACGGGACGGCTCGGTCAAAGTCCTTGTGGGTCGTGACCTTGACCTTGACCTTAACCTATCTTCAGAATTTCTGGACGGTACCTAAAGTTTTGAGATATTTTGGACACGAAGGTCAAACGTCAGATCAAAGGTCAAGGTCTCAAATGAAAGGTCATTGATGTGTTCATCCAAGGTCATGACCTTCGACATGCCACATGGCCCTGGGATCGAAACATAGGCCCCTAAACACGCGTTTATGTAGTTATTTGGATGACCTTGACCCTTTCAGATGACCTTGACCTTTTGGGGTCATGTGGGTCACGACGGAAGCTCGACAGGTCAACCCCGAGGGTTCTATCTTAATTAGTTTGGCCTCCAGGGGGCAAAAACCGCACAACTTCCGGCGCCCCTAGCGGGTCAAGGTCACGAATTTTGACTGGCGGTTTTAAAAAATGAAGAACAAATGGGACGGTGTTCTACCCGGCCACGCACTTTTGGGCCGATCGGAAGACCATTTGGAAGAAAAAATCACTCAGAAAGTCAAATCGATCGTGAAAAATGCCTGTGGGCAAAGGGGAGATAACTCTTTCGTCCCTAGTGGATTCTGGCGACCTTGAGATCGCGGCCTTATAAACTAAATCGACCCCTGGGAGTCGCGTGGTGACCTTGGTTTGACCCTCAGAGGTCAAGGTCAAGGTCAAGTCAACATCGTGATGCCATCTGACCCACTTCCGGTGGTCGCAGAGAATTTTCAAGGGTACCACGCGACTCCTAGGTGTCGATTTAGGGTATAGCCACGAGGAATAGTTCCGCAAAAGAGCTGACATTTTTAAATAAAATTATAGCTGAAAAATGCACATGTGCCCCCACCCGAACCCGAAGCGACCGAAAATTCCAGATTTTTACACCGGATCCTGGGTCGGGACATCGGTCTGGGTCACCACACCAATTTTCAGACCTCTACCACTTCCGGTGTGGAATTCCGAAAAAATTCTACACCGCTGCAACTGGGGTGCATCAGGGGTTTACAGGTGAAAATTGGTGTTTTCGGGTAAAAATATTTGGACTATGAACGGAACGATGGGTCATGTTTGCGACCCTATATCTCGGCCTCTATGGTTTCAATATCGAGCACGTGGCAGTGTCGCAAACATGGCTTCTCGAATCGTCCACAGCTCCGCCCCTATGGGAAGTAAACCTTAGATTTATTCGGGGCGGCAGGGCCATAACAAAAGGAAAGTTTTGACGTCGGAATATTTTTTTCCGGGGGGTGCATGCCCCTTTAATTTTTTGGGGGCCGGACACCCCCCGGAGGCCAAAATGTCAAATTGCGAAAAAAAATATTGCCCCCACCCCCTCCCGGGGCCGTCCCCGACAAATTTCCACACCCCACATAGCTTGATTTTAGCGTTGCCCGGAAACAGGGGCCTTTGACCTATATAATAGGTCCTCAATCGATAACCCTAACCCTAATGACATCGCTGATAGTGAGGTAGCCACGTAAAAATATATAGGCCCTATTTAGCGTAAAACAGGTCATCCGCGCACACGGAAGCTTTAAACTCCCAGGGAGAGTCGAGATAACGAGCCTTAAACATACTTGTCCCGCGGTGGCCTTTATGTCCACTTGAAGGCGGTCATAAATTTACCGGGACCGCCTTGAAGGCCGATTTATTTTGTTTTTATTAGCCACTTCAATGCGGTAATAATATTGGAACGGGTGAATTATCAAAAATAAAATAAAAACCCATAGTCCAGGACAACAAGTCATCTTTTCTGTAACTTTCAACGCTATTAACGTCAGGCCCATGCCGCAAATATTTTCTACTTCAGATTAGGACCGATTGGGTTTGATTTATTTTATACCGAATTTTCTTTTATAACGGAGGGGTATTTTTCATAACAGGGCCGAATAAGGTCACCAATCGGGCTTGAAAAGGCACAGATGTATAGCTTGACAACCGAGACTAGGATGTACTTGATTACCAATATTCCATCATGCTCTTTTGCACCCCCCACCAAATCTCCCAAACAGAGTTGTCTTCCCTTGCAGTCCACGAATGCTGGATAGCGAGACTTGCGTGGAGAATGACCCCCCGCCCCACCTCGACCCCCCTTACGCCTAGGTGCTGTGCTATTCGTATCTTACCCTCGCCTATAGCTCATCCTACTGACACACGATGATATAGAATACAGAAACATTTTTTAAGCTCCTGTGCGTCTCATCAAATTATTAGGATAAAATGAGGCGAAAGAAAAAAAAACCCCAACAACCGTAATAAACCATGCAGACTTGTGACAAATTTGTTTTAGCCCATTTTAATTGGTTTTAGTTCCCCATTGCAAACAATTCCATCTTTTTTGGAATGAAACAGTTATTTAGAAAATTAACGTGAGTAAAATTAAAGGAAGAGGGCATGCACCTCCGCCCCCACCCCCGACCCCTCCACCGACCACGACATAATACACCAAGCCAGGCCTGTCGTCACAATATTGTCGGCATAAAAATGGATAAATCTGATTGGCTAATGCGTATGTACATAATGCTATGATATTATTATTTTACCCTACTCAATAGGCCCACCTCAATCATATATATTATTATATTATAATAGTTCCCCTGTTCAACCGGATGGAGCTGAATCATAGAGGCTTATTGAATAGGGTATACCTCAGTTGCATCGGGTGTTCCTGCACATCCATCTCATCTGATTTGTCCCATTCACCTATGAGAAATAGAAATATAGTTTAATCTGCCTTAAAAATATTTATGCATGTATAGTTTTTGCAATAAAAACAGAAGCCTGTAACTGTAATTGTATTTCCAAGTGGCGGATCTAGGAATTTTGAAAATGGGGGGGGGGGGGCATTCCAAGAGCTATTTGGCTGATATGTTTGGATATATTTGGATAACAATAATGCACATTAATCAATCTATTTGGAATTTTGATGTGTTAACTTAAGGTACAAGCATACCTTTTCAAAATACCATAACCTCACCTGAGGTAACATCTAGCTTCAAATGGTAGTTTCTACGCATGATCGTTGCCCTTTCCCCATGCCGTCCTTTGAAGTAGTGTCTTTTGTGAAATGGCAATGGAGGGTCACTATAAACTTTCTTCTGTTTCTGTGGTTTGTCCTTCTCTTTCCTAACCAGAAATGGTTGACCATTGTCGCATTCTCTGTTCACCTTACACAGTTCCAGTGCATTACACAGGATGTTTCGAAGTTTAATAATGCTGTTGTTCTTTGTTATCAAGAAAGTATAGGACTTTATTTCGCACAAAAGTCCTCTGCATGTAGCAGCTTCAGTTTCGAAACCTTTGGATTTGATGCAGAATATGTCAACGTGTTCTTCTTCTTCCACTTTTTCCTGGTTGTTACGGTTCATGTATGATCTTCACTCACATCGTCAACATCACAAGCAGCATCGGGAGTAGGAGTAATGCAACTAGTCTGGATCTTTCCAGCAAAGAGAATGTCTTCATCCAGGTTAATTAGAGGATGAGACCTAAACTTAATACCGAGGTTCATCCAGGATAAATCTGGCACAAGAGTCAGAACTGCAAAGAAATATTTACAGGGCCATTTACATGATGGTAGAGTGGAATCATCGCCAAAACTAACTGCATACCAGAGGTTTGAATCTTCGGATTACCTAACGGTATAGGTACACCCCTCCTTAACGACCACATAACCCTCGCTAGCATATTCAGCCTCAACAACCCTCTTCATACAATGTGTGGTGAAAGTTCTTGGTCTGTTCCGAAGATACCCTGGAACCTGTGGGCTATATCTCCTAGCAAGGGAGGAAAACGAAGTGTTGAGTGAGACGTAACTGGAACAAAAAAGAAAAAAAAAGAGTCCTTATTCTGATAGAATTAACATTGCTACTAGGCAGTTAGTTGGAATTCGAAAAAAGAATAGGTCGTAGCGATTCTGTCTACGCCGATTGTTTGCTGATAGTACACTGTATGGCATATGCCCATCTGCATTATATCAGTTAGTGCACAATAGGAAATTAAACACCATTTCATTTTTGCATGATGCATAAACGTCTTCATTAGTCACATTCGTTATAAATAACATTTTATTTCGTTATATTTTAAAAGCCGTCGTTACCATAGATATAGCATTACCTTCTGTACTTGTCTGTAAGAAAGTCTTATAACAGGATGGTAACAGTGTTAGATAAGGTGATGTTCCCAATGTATTGTTGCAAGTATTGGTGCTTGAATGCTTCATTCTGTCGTTCGATGCCATTATTGGTATTTATAATAAAGGACAAGTCGTCTTTTCTATATGCCCATACCCAGCGCTGAAAATTTAAGAAATAGATATCATTTCAAGTCAAAAATATAGTGTTTAGATTTGCTATGAAATAGGTATTAAGCCATTAGTATTTACATAGTATTGTTAGGCCAAATTGGAAACAAGCCTTAGGCTTAATTTGCTACCCTTATAAAATGACGAGATTAGTATTATTATTAATATTAGTGCTATTGAATATTGAATACATGTAGTGGTCTGATACTTAAAGGGAGATAAGTCATTTACTAGATACAGTCCTAACTCCTTTTTTGTATTAAGTATGTCTTCATTTCTTCCACAGGGATCAGATTCAGGATTCGGGTGAATTAAAAAAGCATACATTTAAAAAGTTTTCAATAGCCAAGAGATACTTGACATATTTATAATTAGTAATTTGGTTGTGTTGTGCTTTCTACATAACTTTGCCTGAGGCAACCAAGATTTTTCAAACCAGTTTTGAAGTTTGGTTGATTTTCTCCTCAGATCACAATGTCTGAGAGAGTTAACAGCATTCTCAAAACTGTCAATTGAACGTGCCCTTGTACATAGTCTGAGACGACCGAGGATCCTTTCGTCTTATAGCTAATTTCATTAGACAGTTTTGAACATCAACGCTCCCAGCATTGCTCTCTGTGAAAATCGCAAATCAATACTTTAATGTTGAGAAAGGTTCTTTCTAGGGCGTTTATTTCGGTTTCACAAAAGTCGGTCATGAAATGACTCGGTTTCCAGTCCGGGTTCCACAGTACCAACATTTGCAAAGCTTCGGTGATAGAACGACATCTGGTATCCTACATTTGTTCTTACACAAATGAAGAAGAGAGGTAGAGAATATTTGGTTGTCCTATATGTAGCGTCTAATAGACATAGATCCTGACCATACTATTTTACATGTCTTTGACATTGTTTTTTTTCCATACTTGGAATTTTTTCGATTAAATTTTTCTGATCATGTTTATTAAATCTAGTTGCCCTAATAGCTCTGTGCATATGATTCCTAATGTCATTGTTAGTTGGCCAATATCTTCTATTGGTTATAGGCGGTAGTTCTGAGTCCGAAAACAGCTTAGTTCTCTAAAAGTTGTTTACTACTTTTTTGACGGTCGATACCTGACGAACGTTGTCTGTGATAACATATTCGTGGATCAGTTTTATAATACGTTTGTCAGTAAATAGTAGCATACCCGCTCCCTATAATGACAAAAAGATATCACAAATTAAGATTCTCTCTACAAACCCACAGATCAAGTTCTTTGACTTCTTGGGGCTTTTTTCCGAACGACTGCATAATACGCTACAACTGCAGCAGCTTTGTCTCGAAAAAAATAGATGGCAATTTTAATGTTGATCCCAAAGCTTCACGCCCTACTTTAAAAAAAAACACAAGAATTTGGGTTTATCGGGTGAACATGGTAACCAATGTTTTGGGGGGGTTTTTTTGGAAGGGGCATACACAAAGATGAATTTGAATGTAATCATACCTCTCCTATATGGTGTAAATTATGGTCTGACATTTTTGGCAAATTGACGAAAAGAGTTGTCTGTCCCTCATTCCCATTTTTCATAGATTCTCCAACGTTAGTGATTGCAGCCTTTCGATTTCTGACAGTGTCAACATCAAGCTGAAAATTAATTGATAAGAGTAATGCATTTTTTTGATTACAACAATAGGTGGTAAGTATCAATTAATAATAAAAATCAATAATCGTCTTAATTTGAATTTATAGTATGAATTGTTAATATGTATTTACAGTCTAAAAATTTATCTATTTTAGGAACAGCCAGATTCTCGTATAGGTGTAGACCAACATATACACCAATGTACGGGTACTAACAGCGCAACACAAACCTATGCTGAAATATAATGTATGAAATACAGAAATAAATAATTATACTGCTCTAACTAGTTTCACAAGCCAACAGTGAGGCTGATGTCCCCCGCCGAAATCCCAAAATAAATAGATGACACATATTAATTAATTGCACATTTATTTTTTTCAAAAGTATTGAGCAATCAAACTATACACTGAGTATCACCACTCTCTATCAGATAGAATCAGACAATGTTTATCATCGAACTCCATCAAGGCATTCACCTACACATAGTTCAAACATTCTACCTTAATTAGACGGAGAATTTTGTGTTCCAAAGTCTAGACCTATCAAATTGCTTATAGCTCTGATTACCCTCAGCAGAAAATGTTCATTATTAAACTTTTTGATGAAATGAAACTATATACCAAGTTTTATCACTCTCACTTAATTACTACTAAAGTTATTGCATCCCAAAGCATCAACCAATCAAATTGCTTATATCTGCTTACCCTAAATAGAAAATGCACGTCTTCGAACTCCATCAAGGTATTGACCCAATAAACACCTACATCAAGTTTGAATATCCTAGCTCAATTAGAAGGAAAGTTATTATGTTCCAAAGTCTCGGCCAATCAAACTGCTTATCGCTCTGCTTACCCTGAGCAGAAAATGAGCATTATTGAACTTAGTCAAGGTATTGATGAAATGAAACTATATACCAAGTTTCATCACTCTAACTTAATTACAACTCAAGTTATCGCGTCCCAAGGCATCAACCAATCAAATTGCTTATCTCTGCTTACCCTTAGCGGCAAATGCTCATCTTCGAATTTCATCAAGGTATTGACCTACTGAACACCTACAACAAGTTTGAATATCCTAGCTCAATTAGAGGGAGAGTTATTATGTTCCAAAGTCTCGGCCAATCAAATTGCTTATCGCTCTGATTACCCTGAGCAGAAAATGCTCATTATCGAACTTAGTCAGAAGGACAGACGAACCAATTTTAATAGTCCCCTGCTTTCTTCGAAAGGCGGGGGACAATAAAGTAATGAACTACCGTAATAAATGATCCTATATAGCCATAGAACTAGTTGCGAGTAACATACATGTGTGTGTAGCCACCTTAAAATCTGGAAATCTGAGAACTTCCTTCACTACAATTTTGGCACCACAATCAAACTTGTATGAATTCTGGACCAGCTTTTTTCTCTTCTTTGGAAAAACATGATCTCCATTCTGAAAATGAAATACGACTACATGTACCTTTATTGTGTATCACTCCAATATATTATTCATATTTAACGTCCTACTCCAACAGGGCTAATGAAGACCTATTTCTTGTACCATCCGAATGATTATACATTGTCCCTTGTCAGGCCCTCTGTCCTGCACCACTGACAGGGGGGACATTCTCGGCTAATGAAGAGACCAAACACAGTTCCTGCGGGTTAACGAGTCAGCATCTTACTCAATAAGATACCGACACCGTTGTTCATCCTCTCATATTATATTAAAAACACATATTTGATGAAATGTATATTTTATATCAATACACTTTTATACATACCTCAGCTAATGATTTCTCTCATTTTGCTATGTGGCTAGCATGCATATCTTTTCCATGCTGACACGATAGCCTTTTTACAATAACAATCATAAACGGCGTTTCATCATATGGTATTGTCTCATCTTCGTAACGAACAAAATGTTTCTGGTCATGAATATCTGCAAATAGAATAACGATCATTGTTACAAATGTCAGTCGGGGAATTTGAGGAAGAAGTTCATTTTTATTGATTTTACACATCTGGCAAGATACACACATATATATATATATATATATATATATATATATATATAGGCCTAAACAGTATTTAAGATTGAAACTTAATTATCAAATAGGCATAGTGGTCTGTTGTATATACACAGAGAGGTTTGTGGATTTATCTCCCTTTCATAAATAATATTTTTGCCGAAATTGATATCCTAAATTAACTAAGACTTAAAAGTTCTTGCTTTCTATGTAGTTTATTTTTTTATTATATAAGAATTATATGTTCCCCTCCTCCAATGTTTTAGGCTATAGGCCTATCCAAGATCACAGTGAAGTTGGGGTATCCACAGGCTGGTACAGCAGGACAACGCGTTAGGCGGTCGTTAAAGTAGCCAATAGGCCTAATATAGGGAGGACACCCCCCCCCCTTCATTTTGGAATTTTTTCGGGCATTTCAGCACCCCCCCCTCTCGGTAGGCTACTTCTTAAAAAATATATTCTCCTATATTCTGTGCAGCCAACGTTAAACTATGAGGCCTAATTTGGTTACCAGTACTATTACCGGTAGGCCCTATTATTTGTAATTAAAAGAATAGAGCCATCTTTATTATAATTGTACACATTTTATTACTATGCCATAGTCTAGTAGAATCTAGTATTATCTTAATAAAATAATATTAAATAATATAAATAAAACCGTAGGCCTACAGGATAAGTAGGCTAGACAGTAATAATTAATATTTTGTTATGTTTTTACAGGTAGATAAAAATTTAGAAAGATAAGATCTATACAATTTAAAAACGTAAAACCCCAATTTCATTTGCAATTTAATTAAAAAAAAAATTAACTATAATTTTAGTTCTCTATGCATAGACCTACCTGTATTTCCAAATTTAGATTGAGCACTCCATGTTGAGACAAACTTGGTTTTGGTTTCTAATTCAAACGATGTCAAAAAATCAGGAAATAATCCCGTTTCACCCAACCTGTGTAATTGTCTGACTGGGAAGGTGTCGAGTAAGCCATCCGTAATGGTCGCATAAGTAGAAGTGTATTTTTGGCGGGGTGAGCTGCTGCAGGCTTGGGTCTGCGGGAAGGTCCATTGACGTCAACAGGAAAATCACTCGACAAACCTCGGCAGATTCCCTGTCATTTTGTGATGTCATGACGATCGTGCCGCCACCTATCGGCGTGTACTGCGTCCTGGTCTCATCGAGTGGTCACCATTGGGAGCGGGGGCGATTTTTTTATTCCCAACCATCATAGCAATGGCACTTGCTATTCGACCTCTAATTGGTTGAAAGTTTGACGTCATATTTATATTAACGTCATAAGCTGATCGACTGACATCCCAGTCAGACTCATGGTAACAGACTGAAAAATGTCGCAACAAACTGACGGGAACCCTAATTTTGTACTAGTATGATTTGAAAATTAAAAGTTCTTACTGAAATTCCATCTTAAGGCCTGGTTTGATTTGGGCTTCAGTTCAAATTTAGAGTACTGGGTACGCCGTTTAGTGCGTTTTTCTGTTCTTTTTTTTCTGAAATCTTTCTTCCAAGCATATGATATTATATAACCAAAGTCGAGGACTTTATCTGGCTTATAAACAGCCTATGTTTAAATTTACGCATAATGAGAATATCCCTTAAGAAAGACATTCTATCATGTTCTCGTCTTATGAAACAACCCTACCCTTGAAGAATAACCCATTACAGGTTTTAAAGAAAAACTTTTAGAAGAATAAGCCCAAATTCCATTGTATATATTCAAAGCGCCCCTGACTTTCAGACCGCAAGTTTTTCGAGGCATAGACTATACCCCTAAAGATCTAAGAGATTTACCGTTATAGGTTCCTAATACATAGTCATATAATAGGACACCACCCTTAGAAAGTTAATGAAACGTGGCACTGTTTTTTTTTCTTCTTTATTAAACATACGAATGTCTTTTGCTGGTTGAAGTGACTTATTCTTTACATACAATGGAATGGATATGCCATACAGTTTACAATGAGTGAATTTGTGCTCAGACAGCGGTGCTATGACCTACTCATACATCAAATTCTAACTTTCAATGGTTATTTTACATGCACGCCAATGTGTACACATGATCTTGGCTTTTCGCCCCACCCAAACGACTTTTTCTGAATAAAATATTGTTTATAAAAAAAAACCCGACTTTTCATTGACCCTCTGTCCTTCAACACTAACAAGGGGGGGGGGGGAAGGAATGAATGAATGAATGAAATGGGGTTTAACGTCCTACGCTTAAGCACCTAGCCTGGGCTAATTGAAGACGGGCATACGCCATACAGTGTGCTATGAGGGACTCTTATATCGAATTCCAACTACTAAGGGATATTTTACGTGCACTCCAATTTGTACACGGGACCTCGGTTTTTCATCCCATCCGAACGACTAGGCAGCTGTCCTTGTCAGGCCCTCCTTCTGCATCACTGACAAGGGGAAATCACGCCGGAAAAACGAGATGAACGTTCTCGGCCAATGCAGGGATCGAATACACAACCTCCAGGCTAGCGAACCAACACCTTATTTACTTAGCCACCGTGATCCCCCGTGTGGGGAAAAGACGCATGTGTATGTTCTTTATGATGGCGTAATGTGGAAACAACAGACAAAAACTTTATGTATAAGAATTATTTATTTGTGGGAGGAAAGCACTGTAGGCTTACTGGTCATTAGAGTCTTAGACTCGCTTCTCCATGTTTCAATTAAAACATTAAATGACCGACCCATTCTAATCTAAGTAAAATCTCAAATATCCAATGGCATTGAGAGTTGATTATGGTCTTGGCAATTAAATAACCCCTATTTAAATCTCAATTATCCGATGGCATTAGGAGTCGATTATGGTGTTGGCAAGTTAATTTAAGGCCTAAAGACATATCTTAATTGTGTATATATATTTCTTAATTTAAGTTAATCTTTTGACATATAAAATATTGATTTTCTGATTTTTCTTAAAATAGGAAATCGATATTACTATGAAAGTATTGTGCAATCAAATTGATTATCTAGACAGTACTTATGCACCAGTTAATAGGCATCTTGAACTACCCCGACCCCCCCCCCCCCTTTCCCCTAATTATGGACGGCTATTCGACGCCTTGAATCTTGACGTCAAAATAGCCAGCTAAATGTGAAAAAAGTTGTGAATCTTTGCTGAGAAAAAAAAAATACCAAAGGTGAATCTTCAACAAAATAAGATTGCTGAAAACAAATTGACGTCGAATCTTCAACCAACACAAATTTCAGTAAATATTTTATTTTTAAATATGTGTTTGTATTCTGAAAACTGACGAACCTCCGTCTTTCATACAGGAAATTCCACCTGTATAATTGTAGACACGATTTTCTTTATGGTGTTTTCGTGGTAATCTGGATAATCGTAACTACAAAATGGTGTATGACCTGTTAGTGAATGCTTGGGGTAGGTAGTTCAAGATGACTTTTGCTTTAATCTTGAATTAATGTTTAATTTTGGACCTGCGTTAGAAAGTGAATCTTCAGTGAATGTGTCTTGGTTTCAAGTGCATTGCGGGGTAAATCTTGACTCTAAAATCTTGAGCTAAATGACAATCCCGGGTGAACGCTTGAGGGGGACGGGGGTAGTTCAAGATTCCTTTTGGCCGGTACATTAGTCTAAGCATAAAATATCACGATCAAACAGAAGTCAAGGTTTTGAAGATCCTGGTAGTGAAATTATACATTAAGTTTTATCACTCTCCTGAGACAGTTAACCATTTTAAAGAATGGCTTTTCCCAAAATTTGTATTATTGTCCATACATTGACTCAGGCAGAGAGGTGCTCGCCTTGGTCGTTTCTTTGGACGGATCTTTTACCATGAGTTAGTGTCAGTCGCTCAGCTTGAGGCGTCAATATGAATATGACGTAAAACTTTCAGCCAATCAGAGGCCGAATAGCAATCATAAGAGAGTTATATAGCGCAAGATTACACTAATGTTTATAACGCGCTTCCAATTATCTAACACCATGAAATAACTAAATGGTGAATAGGTGTGTTCTAACTCGAGTTTGAATTGGTTAACAGATTTAATCATTCGTAATGTTTTGGGAAGATTATTACATAGGTAGGGGGCTGAGGATGAGAAAGCTCGTTTTCCTAGTTCTAATTTTCAAGGTTCTTGTGTTGTTTTCGCATCGTTTTAACAACTGTTTTAAATATAATGGCGATTTGTCACTCAATGCTTTATAAGTTTGCAGCAAGATTTGGAACACAATTCGTTTTTTGACTGGCAGCCAGTGTAGGGAACGGAGTACTTGGTGATATAATCAAATTTCCTTGTTTGGGTTAAAAGTCGTGCTGCAGAGTTTGGAATGTTTCGTAGTTTTTTAACTTGTTAGTCGGGAAGGCATAGAGTAGGGCATGAATGAGATTTTCTGTTATATCTGGAGTAAGATACTTTTGTATTCGGGAGATCTGTTTAAGGTGATAAAAAGCTGATGAGCATATTGCCTGTATATGACACTTGAATGATAGACTAGGGTCAATCGTAGCTCCAATATTCTTTGCTTTTATTGAAGGGATACTTGTTTCTTCTCGACAATGAATGTTTATTTCAGTGAAATTGGATAGTTGCTGTTTAGTACCAAGAACCAAAAGTTCAGTTTTGTCAGGATTCAATTTTAGAAAGTGTCTAGTCATCCAGTCATATACAACCCCGACCATTGATGACATTGATCGTAAATATCCGGGGTTTTTTCATCTACTATCAAAATCGCCTTTTAATATCAATACATTATATAATAGGAATGACTGTAAATAATACTTGTTCACTCAAGCGTATAACATCACTGACAATACTTCTCAAAATAATATCCAGAGGACACGACGACCCCTTTAATTTCGGTTACAAATAAAGGGTTTCCTGTTTGTTTTAAACATTTTCAGTAAAATGACATGAATGTGGGTTTAACGTCCTATAATGTGAGTTTAAAGTACGTTAAAGTCATGCTGTTCTGTGTGTGGACTCTCTACAGGTCACAATTCTTACCCGATTTTGACGAAACTTAAAATATAGGTTTATCCCTAAAAGATCTCGGCTGCTGTCGATATTGGCATGCATCGAATCAAAACTTCGTGGATTATGACCCCTGATTGTACGAAAAATCACGTTTTTAGCTTTGGAGGTCACAATTTTGAACCGATTTTGATGAAACTTGCCATGCATGTGTATAACCTAAAGATCGTTGTTCATTTCGGAACGTAATTTCTTGAATTATGGCCCCTGATTGTCCGACATATCACCTTATTTAGCTTGTGCTCCCTCTGGAGGTCACAATCATTATCCGATTTGAAAAACCGTTTGATTATATCACCGTTAAACCCTAAGGAAGGTTTGGTTCGAATTTCGGGAAAATCGGACCAAAATTGCCATACAAAAATGGCCGCCGTTTGTATGCGAATACTGTTAAAAAAAAAGATGTATCAAGGTTGTGGACCCTGTAGAGGTCACAATTTTAATTTGATTTTGATAAAACTTGAAATTCATAGTTATAACCCAAGATCTTGGTTCCTTTCGATATTTTGCGCATATCCGATTGTAACTTCCTGAATTATGCCCCCTGATTATACGCATAATCGCCTTTTTATACGCCCACATCGCTCTAGAGCCTATTGATATTCATTGATTTCCGATAATTGCTGTCAGAGTTATGGCCCTTGATCACTTCCAAAACTTCTGTTGACGCTCTTGAGGCTAAAGTTAGTATCCAATTGATTTAAATTTATACACAGTGTTAAGATCAAGAGACGAAGAAGCCAATTGATTTTCAGCAAATTCCGATAATTGTTGTCAAGAGTTATGGCTCTTGATCACTTTAGAAAATCTTGTGGACGCTCTAGAGGCTAAATTTAATAATCGATTGACTTTAAATTCATATGCATTGTTTAAAGTCACGAGACGAAGAAACATGTTGATTTTCAGCGATTTCCGATAATTACTGTCAGAGGTATGGCCTCTGGCCTATATTTAAATTTATACACAGTGTTGAAGGTCATGAGACGCACAAGTATATTGAGTTTCGATGAATTTTGATAACTTGAACAGCTAACAGAATATTAAATGTTTCGCATCATACTCAACGTTAGCATGGAGGATAACTTTATCAAAGCTAAACAAATTCGAATGATTTTCTGACTTGTTACTTTTAATCAGATTTTAGTGTATTATAAATGTTTCATTACCGAAAAAGTAAAATATGCAACAACTCTTGTTGGTTGCCCGAACGTTTTAGCTGCTGTGGGCGTATTTTTCGTGGCGTGGCAACCTATCTTTTTAACTTGTGGTCCCTCTTGAGATCACAATTATAACCCGATTTTAAAAAAAACCGTTTGATTATATTACCGTTACACCGTAAATAAGGTTTAGTTCGAATTTCGAGAAAATCGGACCAAAATTGCCATACAAAATGGCCGCCGTTTGTACGCGAATACTGTTAAAAAATGGTATATCATGGTTGTGGACCCTGTAGAGGTCACAATTTTAATTCGATTTTGATGAAACTTAAAATGCATGTTTATTATATATCAGATCTCGATTCTTTTCGATATTTGCGCATATCAAATTGTATTTGATTGTAGGAAAAATCACTTTCTGTATTGCTTCTTCTCTATCCATCTCTCGAAAATATGGGCGTATCCTGCCTGGCAGTGCTAGCTTACTATCTTTTAAATGTATATTCTGTCTTAAATATTGGATATAGCCCACCAATCACCCTGTCACTGCAAGTCAATGACACCAATGTTGATTTTAATTGACCAATAATTAGGTTGTGTTTGCACTGCCGAAGATGATATTGAGTTAGCTACCTGCCTCCTGTAAAACATTGGGGATCACGTAGCTAAGTTGGTCGCTAGCCTGGAGGCCGGGTGTTCGATCCCTGCATTGGCCAAGAAAGTTCATCTCGATTTTCCGGCGTGGTTCCCCAAGTCAGTGATGCAGACGGACGGCCTGACAAGGACAGCTGTCTAGTCGTTCGGATGGTTCGAAACACTGAGGTCCCGTGTACACATTGACGTGCACGTAAAAGATCCCTTGGTAGTTGAAATTCAGTTGCTGCCCGGGCAAAAATTTCCCTCATAGCACACTGTATGGCGTATGCCCGTCTTCAATTAGCCCAGGTTAGGTGCATTCCTTTTAAACATCAAGCAGGTTAAACTCCTATTCAACCCTATTTATGTGTTAATTCAAGCTGAAGGATGACAAGAGTACACAAACAGGTGAATAGTATCTGTATTTATAGAATTAAAATGAAATGAAATAAGGGTTTAGAGTCTTACTTTTTTGCACTGACTAGCAATGGGCTATATACATTTTTTCTATATAAAACAGCTGTAATTTAAGCCCCGTCTACACTGTTATTTTTCTATATATGTATATATCAGTCTAACTGCCATGGGAACTGCTAGTGTGAGCCATGACTGTTCGTCCCATCCGATAGATTATTTGCTTCCGGGGGCTCAAGCGTGGTGTCCCGTTGCAGACGGACCGGGAGAGGAACACAGTCTAGATATGGGACAAAATCCCAAGTGCACGTTAAAAGAA
This sequence comes from Patella pellucida, assembly GCA_917208275.1. Taxonomy (NCBI): domain Eukaryota; kingdom Metazoa; phylum Mollusca; class Gastropoda; family Patellidae; genus Patella; species Patella pellucida. The sequence continues at coordinate 53,841,223 of OU795043.1, forward strand.
TCATTGACAGTTGCAATTGTGCACGTGATCCCCGTAATGTAGAGAGACGATACAGCTCTTTAAATTGTTTGGTCAGATTTAGACCTGGTAGGAACATTATATTGAATTTATTATCATCTGTTTATTAATATTCATAAGCATCTTAAATATTCATGGGATATTCTCGAATTTTGTATTATACAAAGCGACATTATATTCATCCATTCAGCAGTGGCATACTGTATTTCGTCTGTCATTTTTAAAGCTTGATCTCTACAGTTTTTATGTATTTTATTTATGTCTATTTAAAGAGAAATCTGAATTGCTTTTGTGATGCACGACAGGTGTTGAATAATAATACAAATAGTAATTTATGGAAGGTCGTGCGGAGCTTTAAATCACTTTCACACGCTTGGAATATTGGATCATTTCAACAATCTTGTGGGACGCGACTAAAAGAAATAGAGTTTAGCGCCCTACTTTTCGGAACCAACTGGGCATGCACCATGTAGTGTGCTATGAGAGAAAATCGTACCTCGACACAGGCGGTATGACCTACTCTTATTTATAATTCCAAATTTCAGGGGTTAATTTAAGTAACTGTCAATTTGTAAACCATGACAGTAGCTGCATTTCTGCTATGATCTGTCAACTTCCGATTGCCGCATCTTTTACGTAGAAGCCGACGTATAGATGGGGTATAAGTGTTGCGTTCAACCCGTTCCTTGTCCTGTCTCCGTCCTGCACCACCGACAAGGGGAAACAACGCTGATAAATATCTAAGACATCTGACACGTAGTACCGGAATAGAACCCGGCAATGTTGAGTGAGCGACAAACTCACATACTTAGCAACTGAAAGATGTGATCTATACCAGAAAGAGACTTCAAGTATGCCCTTATTGTAAAGTTTATGTTGACCTATGTTCACGATGTACTACTAGATGGGGCGATGGTGTTATATTATTGAATCGTTTCCCGTCTTTATGTTACTCCGATTGTTGTATATGTTAAATATACCGATACGAATCTAAAGCTCAATTCACAGCTTAAATATGCCTTATGTAAGAGCTAAATCGTCCTATTGAAGTTCTTTATTTTGGCTTCACGTGTTTTATGGATTGTAGAGTCCAGGGGAAGAACGATCTCTTAATAAGTGCAGGGGGACTGCGCCACATATGATTTACACAAAAGACAAACACAACGACAAGACATCAAACTCAGAAACAACAAACAAACAAACAAACAATTCAAAAATAGTGAATGGATCCGGGGGCTTACTGTAAGCGTCCACTGCGCTGTACAGCCCCGGGTCTAGTAACACAGACTTCACTCAAAATTGAAAAAGATCAGGAATACAACCCCAAAACATTATGTGATGCCAGTCACGGTCCGCCATATGCCACAAGAAATACATATTCCTGAAGCAACGGCCCGAGAAATCCCTCTCTGGCCATTGCTGGATTCGCTTCGGAATCTTGACATTTAAGTAAATGTGTCTATTCTTCTCGTTCAATAAAATCTACTACTTACGTACAGTAACATGACATTCCGTCGTTTAATCTTGGGTCTTCCTTAATATTTTGGACAAAGATTTAAGTTATTAAAAACGTTAAAAGTCTGTTCGTTACCATACCGTAGTGTTTACTTTACGTCAATACCGATAGCCTCGTTTGTCACGCAATTAGTTTTGCTGCAATATCCTGCTATGCGCTGGTTAATATAGCATAAAAAACCGTGCAGCCATGACGTAACGTTACGTAAACACAGTTGTCCTAATTAAACGTCTTGTTTTAAAGGTAATACCTTTGTAACGAATTCAGTGATTGGTCAGTAATAGGACCACTGGCCAGTCATAATTAGTGACAATAATAACTACTCAGTCCAGCAGGGAGTAGTCAGATTAGCTCTAATCAAACGGAACACTGCGAGGAGGATGCAAGAAATACGAATGCAAGCATACTGCAGTAAAATTTCAGACACACAAGTCACTTTTCCCACGAACCCCAGTTAATGGCGGCATCTGGTAGCAAGTTATATAAGCTTTTTGTGGAACAATCAATTTCAGGTAAAAAAAAAACTCGGAATCACATCAAACTAAGGCCCTTCTGAAATGGCCTCCCGGACAAATACATGACCACCGTAACCTTTATTTGACCTTAATTTTCCTAACAAGTTGAAGTCAGTTGTACAGTTTTTTGTTGGGGTCAAACATTCTCGTCCAAAAGTCTGTGGATGGCCGAATGGTTAGCACGTGCGCGCTGGATCAAAAAGTCTGTCATTGAGTCAACTAAACTAGTGTGATTTCGAATCCCCGGTTGTACGTGACAAGGAGTAGGGTTGCCTGTTCAACCTCGTGGATTTTCACCGGGTCCTCCGTTTTCCTCTCACTGCTAAAGACCCCTACGCGCAAGCGAATTATTGAAATATAATTCAACCAAATGTTATAGTCCCGAAATGATCTAATTTGTGTCGTGTGGACGTTAAACCCCATTTCCCCCTCTCTCTGTCTCTCTCTCTCTCTCTCCCTCTTCTTCTTCCCCAGCATAACCGAAGTCGAGGACTTATAAATCGTCTATCTTTACAGGTAGGCAAAATGAGAATATCCCAGAATTCCCGTAAGAAAAACCTTAGATTATGTTTTCTTATGGAAAAACCCTACCCTGGAAGAATAACCTGTTACAGGTTTAAAGAAAATCGCTCAAAAGAATAACCCCAAATGCCCCTGAATATGTTCAAACCTCAAGTTATTACGGGCATCAAAGACCACGATGTGTAAAGTGCATCAAATATATTTACCGTTACAGGTTTATACGCGAAAAGGGCAAAAATGTGACTTAATTAGATCGTTATCCCCCTGGACTCTTCAATTGTTATTTAGACTCGCTTACCAAGTACCGTTGCTCCGATAGTTATCTTTAAACACTCATAACATCAATCGGAATAAAGTAATTTAAATGAACACATATTATAATTTACTTATTTATTATCTAGTGTCGAACTATTATAGCAAGAACGGCAAACTCTTTATCTAAATCTTACATCATGTATCTTTAATCTTTTCTCAAACATACTGAAAATGATACTTTAACAAACTCGTTTAGCATGGATGGCCTCCACGGGACTGTAAAAACATTTTTTGATGATTTTACAAAGTTAGCAATGTAAGTGGGTTTGTTGGCTACAAGTAGATGTTGGACGAGGTCATGGATGTGCACGTGGAGTGGAAATCATACTCTTATGTATGGATAAAGTTTAAAGACCTGTCAACACCACAGATTGAATTTCATTTCATTTCTGCTGCGTCATTCTCTAATATTATTGTTCAGTTGTTTTTTTTACGCAAGTATTTGCGGGGTTGGAATATGGGTGCACAAAAATCTCACACCTACCCAAGCATAACAATAACAAATTAATTAGATCGGAATTTCTTATGTCAAGATATAGAAAGATAAACTCTAAAAAAATAAACATTTGATACCGCCGCAATAGAAAATAAATATAGCACATGTCCGTTACTGTATGGGTCCCTTCTATTCCATGTAATTGTAATACATGTATGTAATTGTAACTAAATAAAAGAGATTCTAGAAATAATTTTACACCGACTGCCCGTGATCCGGAACGTGAATTGGATAAAAATCTTGATAAGTTACAAAAACTACAGAATTCTGCAGGCCGTCTTATTTCAGGATCATCTTATCAAGATCATAATTTGCACCTGTACTTTATGAATCGCATTGGTTACCAATTGTTTTAGAATATAATATAAGATTTTACTTTAAACCTATAATTTGATACCTTCCTATACTATTCAAAAAAAGTAGGGGATATTTGATTTTTAAGTATTATTAAAGTCCCCTAATGAAACTGACGAAGAAACAGATGACAAAATGAAATGTAGTTCACATTCATCGATTTATTCCAAATGATCGTTAGACTAAGTAAGGCACAGACTGGCCATTATAAGGGTAAAATGATACCCGGGGTCAAACAGCCAAGTTACCACAGCATCACAACAAAGTCAGTAACGGGTAAATCCTCCTCTGCTTGCCAAACAAACATTGATCCGACGTGGCATACTCCTAATGAGACGTCTAAGGTCATTTTGGTCCAGATTGTCCAATTCCTGTTGCAACTCAGCAGCAAGTTCTTGGACATTGGCAGGACGTTGTTGACGCTGACGTAACCTCTGTCCAAGCATTCTCAGACATGCTCGATCGGGGAGAGGTCGGGACTCAGTGCTGGCCAAGGTAATGTTGTGATGTTCTGTTGTTGGAGGTAACCTGTAACGATCCTGGCCCTGCGACATCTTGCGTTGTCATCCTCGAAAATGAAACGGCGGCCATGACGTCGTGCGAACGGCACAACATGGACTGCCAAGATGTTGTCCCGGTAGTACTGGCCTGTAACACGCCCTGCAACAACATGTAAAACCTTTCTTCCAGCAAAAGTGATGCCTCCCCACACCATAACAGAACCACCCCTAAATCGTCGGGCGCGAAGGTGACCCCTATGCAGTCGATTCTGAATCGTCTGGCCACTCACTCTCACACCAGTGTCTGATCTGATTTGCTGTGATGACACGATTTCTCAAGGCCAAGGTACGGATAAATCGATCCCGGACTTGAGTTGTCGCCCTTGGTCGACCTGAGCGTGGTCTGTCCTGTACAGATTGTGTATCACGGTATCTGGACCGTAGCCTGCTTATAACAGACGGAGAAACATTCATCGTCCGCGTCACAACCGCCTGTGTCGTGCCGATCTGTAGCATGCCAAGGGCACGTAACCTTTCATTTTGGGTAAGCCGACGCGTTTGGGCGTCACATGTAACTGGAAATGTTTCTTCTGTTAGGTTCTATAGAGACTTTTTTCGTAGTCATTTGCATATTTAAGTATTATGCCCCCACAATCAAATATCCCATACTTTTTTTAAAATAGTATATTTATCAGATCTTTTAAACTTATATAAACCTAGTCGTCAATTAAGATCATCTGAAGATTATTACATCATTGTTGAAAAAAAGCAAATCTTGTGATAAAGCATTTTCAATTGCTTTGCCTAAACTATGCAATAAGCTTTATTATCTTATACTCGTTTTTCGTCAGTCAGTCTTGAATCTCAAAAAGTAGATTTGATGGATGTATATCTACGTAAATCCGTTTTGTAAAACGAACTAAAGATATTATATATTTATTTAAGAAAGCTTACACTGGATCAAGAATACGTCAAAAGAGTACAAACAGTTTGTACAGAATCGCGTAATGGAAATCAGGCGATTGACATCTATCGATAACTGGTTTTATTGTTCTACGTTCGAGAATATCGCAGATCTCGCATCTAGAAGTTGTTCATCATCCGAACTAGTTCAAAATCAGAACTGCCGGCATGGTCCTACCTTTTTGTCGAAGCCGAAAATTGAGTGGTTTAATCAATCAGAAACCGAGTCAAGCGGATACAGTGAAGAATTCGAGTCAGAATTAAATGTAGATATTCCACACTGTTGAGCGTGACATCTTACGTATTACGGTTTATACACAACCTTCGTTGACGAGTACAGAAATCTGATACATTGTATCTTGGCGAACTGAGTGAAGACGAATTGAAATCCTCCAAAATCATTTGGGTCAGAGAAATTCAAGCAACTATTCCCCAAGATGATAAGTTCAAGCATGGAGCTGTTTCACTGAACCTAATAAAGGATGATGATGAGATTCTGCGTTGTCACTGAAGAATCGGTAATTTAAACTTAAATTTTGACACTAAGTTTCCTATGATACGATGCCTGCTGAGGTAATGCACAATGGTGTGCAGGAAACTTTATTTTAGTTGCGATCTAAATATTGGATTGTGCGTGGTCGTCAAGTTGTAAAAAGTATCATTTCACGCTGCACTGTCTGTAGGAAGTTAGAGAGTAAAGCCTATGGAAACCCGAACTCATCACCTTTACCACAGTTTTGTGTTGCTGATGATTTTGCATTTAGTCACATCGGAGTTGACTATGCTGGTCCTTTGTATGTAAAGGATATCTATTTGAAATCAAATGACATGCATAAAGCTTATATTGCACTGTATACTTGCGCGAGTAGTCGAGTTATTCATCTCGATCTTGTTCCTGATTCAAGTACACCATCTTTCATTCGTAGTTTCAACCGATTTATTAGACGTCGAGGGATTCCACGCTTTGTTATATCTGACAATGGGAAAACATTCAAGGGTACCTATCCACCGCCCCCTAAATCTATGCCCATGCCCATGGATGGCCCTGAAAAGGAAATCCCCCTAGTCGTTCGGATTGGACTGAAGTGCAAGTGAACGGAACTGAGGACAATTAAAATTCAACGACGAACAGCCCACTATGACACAGAATAGAATGACATTACGGTCAGTTGCCTTTTTAAGATGTCAGATCGAATGAGATATGAAAATTGTGTTTACATCTCTAATAAATGGAATATTCATGGGTGTTTTATTATTATTATTGTTAAACTTTATATAGAATACATTGGTATATGCAGTGGTGGACGCTGTAGGGAGGTGGTGGGGGTCGGGACCTACGAGACGAGATAATTCTGAAAAAAAACCAATCGGGATGTCATATTGACTTGTGGCAGGCACACATTTTGACCCGGTAATAAATTTACTTTTTTCATAGAAACATAAAATAATTGAATTACTAGTTGAGGAACATGACGCCCGCTGGTATCCGCCACTGACCATGTGCTCGTATCATGATGTCGGTACATTCACCCCTTTTTATTAATCGCTTTTAAAATGTATGCCAGATGTAGGTCACGTAAATCCTTATCCAGTGTTAAAATTTGCCCCAACAAGAAACTGAATGCAATTATATTCAAACTTATCCATCGCTGCAGTTAATTTGTGAGCTATTTCGTACACTCAGTACTCTAGAATGAATGAATAAAATGGGGGTTTAACGTCCTACGCCTAAGCACCTAACCTGGGCATACGCCATACAGTGTGCTATGAGGTACATTTTTGCCAGGGCAGCGGCGCTAAGGCCTACTCTTATATCGAATTCCAACTGCCAAGGGATATTTTACGTGCACTCCAATGTGTACACGGGACCTCGGTTTTTCGTCCCATCCGAACGACTAGGCAGCTGTATTTGTCAGGCCCTCCTTCTGCATCACTGACAAGGGAAAATCACGCCGGAAAATCGAGATGAACTTTCTCGGCCAATGCAGGGATCGAACACTCGACCTCTAGGCTAGCGAACCAGCGCCTTATCCACTTAGCCACCGTGTTCTCCGGCACTCTAGAACACACGATACTAATTGGCACTATGGGTTTTAATGGGTGTAAAACAGTTTTTACATCAGTTTTTGAATTTTCATTTGGAATGGGAGGGGTATGAAGGGGGTGTTCCGAATTTGACCCCATGGGTCCCAGAGGGTTAAACTCTAGAACACACGATGCCACTTCTTATCAGAGTAGTTTTTACACCACGATTTACCCAACACCGATGAGCCTTGAACGAAATTTGTTATTCTGCCAAAGACCCATTCGCGCAAGCGACGAATTATTGAATTAAAATGAAACCATATGTTAGTCCCGAAATGACCTAGTTTGTGTCGAGTGGACGTTAAACCCCATTTCTCTCTCTCTCTCCTTTTATTGGAGACCTCGTTTTGGTTGGTTTCCGGTGTAACAATATAACAAAGGCATTGCTAGATGAGGCATGACTCATATTTGGGGAAATTTATATTTAATAGGCGACTGATAGAACGGATGTTATTCACTATTATCGTGTTGAGGGTATAAATACATCAAACAGCTATATGCATGTTCATTTATACATGCACAAATATAGAAGGGTGGTAAGTTTATTTATTTTCTATAGACAAATATGTGAATACAATTTAATGAGGTTTACCACTCTACAGTTCTACATCAATCAGACTAATGAAGCAGGGCTTGCACTATACAGAATGCCAGGGGTTATTTTACGTACAAGACAACGTGTGGATAATGAGCTGACAGTTCTTGCTATAATACATTGTAGTATTATAGTTTATCTTTTTATATATTGTATTATTAATAATTATTGACAATGTCCGAATTGATATCTCACTAATCTTTCAAGTCTTTTAACTGTTTGAGTTTATACCTAATGAAACAACAATATATCTTACGTAATAGTTGTTAACAAGCGTTCTCGCTTTGTCCATATTTTAACATCTGTTTCCTATGTACAATTTAATATTTCTGATCAAATATTATTAAATAATTATTTTAATCCTAAGCTTGTATATAATGCTCTATATTCTACGGGGGGTTGGATGGTCGAATGATAAAGCACGTGGGCGCTGTATCATAAAGCCTATCATTGAGATAACTGACGTGCTTTTGGATCTCTGGTTGTACGTGACAAGGGGTAGGTTCGCCTGTCCAACCTCGTGGGTTTTTCTGGGTCCTCCGGTTTTCCCCCACTGTTTAAGACCCTTACGCCAAGCGAATTATTGAAATAAAATTGAACCATATGTTAGTCCAATATGACCTAGTTTGTTTCGAGTGGACGTTAAACCTCATCTCTCTCTCTGCCCCCCCTCTCTCTCTTTCTCTCTCTCTGATTTGTCGTTCCAGATAAGTTTTTTTCTGGTAGGTTTTATATGGAATCGGACCCGCTGAATCCATTTTTTCGCTACTGGATCACTGTCAGTCTGGAGGGTTTTGAGTAATTAGCGAATTACTAATTAACTATCTAATTAAAATCCCCGTTTGTTTAAAATGACACATACAAGTCGAAATACGCCGCTGTTTGTAATGTTATTGATAGAATAGGACCCCTGAGTCTGATTTAGATACTAGTTCACTATCAGCCAAATTGTATTTCAAATAATTCAGCAGCCGTTTACGAAATAACAGGGGAACCCACATTTTTCGAGATAAGTTTGTTTCTCGGCGGTTTTATATGGAATCGGACACGCTGAATCCATTTTTCGCTACATGATACCTGTCAGTCTGGAGGGGGGTAAGCAAGTCGCTTATTACTAATTAAATTTTTACTAATTAAATAGTTAATCCCAATGATTTACCACCCCCTTTTGCAATGAACATAGGAATAATTCAGCACGAAGTAATACCCATTGTGGAAATGCGCCACTTATGTCACTTATGGAGATCGATCACAGAGGGTGTGTCCACTAATTTGTGAGTGTGTCAGTCCAGCGACTGGAGCTTGGAGTCCAGTCTCCTACTCGCGGGACTACCGGCGGTGACTTGTAAGAAATGTCATCAGTTTCATGCCGAAACCAGAACAGCCTCGTCCCTATGCAGTCACAATAAATGCTGTAGTTTTGTGAAGCCCTCACCACTCACTCTGCATCGAAATGGCTGAAAATACATGTTATTTCAAAAGGCTGTATGAATGTACAAGTAACAAGGCGCGGGGAGAGTATGTTAAAGCTATATCCAAAAGAATAGAAAACATATATATATATGTTTCCATCGTTTGATTCTAATTCATTCTTTAAATCTTCCTCAATCCCATCCTCATAAATTTTGCTACATCTAGCCATGTTTTCTTTTCTTTTGGATTTAGCTTTAACATACTCTCCCCACGCCTTGTTACTTGTACATTGGAAATAAAATGTATTTTCAGCCATTTTGATGCAGAGTGAGCGATGAGGGCTTCACAAAATTACAGCATTTATTGTGACCGCATAGGGACGAAGTTGTTCTGGTTTCGACATCAAAATGATGACATTTCATACAAGTCAACGAACACCACACACATAGATTGATATGGTTCACTCTGCAGCATGCACTTACCATACATAGATTAAAAATATCATCATGGGCACAGCTTTCGATAATCCAATTATTATAAATCTTTTTCGAACGTAAATTGGAAAAGACCATTTTGTTTTCTCCGGTCACCGCTAGTAGTCCCACCGGTAGGAGACTGGACTCACACACCCACAAATAAGTGGACACAACCTGTTCGTGTGATCGATCTCCGTAGGTGACATAAGTGGGGCATTTCCACAATGTTTATCACTCGTGCTGAATTATCCCTATGCAAAAGGGGATGGTAAATCATTGGGATTAACTACAACTTTAATTATTTAATTAGTAATTAGCGACTTGCTTACCCTCCTTACAGACTGACGGTGATCCTGTAGCGAAAAATGGATTCAGCTGGTCTGATTCCATATAAAACCGTCGAGAAAAAAACTTGTCTCGAAAAATTTGGGTCCCCCTGTTATTTCGTAAACGGCCGCAAGATTATTTGAAATAAAATCTGGATGATAGTGAACTAGTATCTAGAATAGACTAAGGGGTCATATTCTATTAAAAACATTACAAACAGCGGCGTGTTTTGACATGTATGTGTCGTTTTAAACGAACAGGGATTTTAATTAGTTATTTAATTAGTAATTCGCTAATTACTCAAAACCCTCCAGGCTGACAGTGATCCAGTAGCGAAAAATGGATTCAGCGGGTCCGATTCCATATAAAACCGTCCAGAATAAAACTAATCTCAAAAAATTTGGGTCCCAAGCTTCGGCTGCCGGACTATATAGGAGAATAAAAGTGGCAGTTATAAACAATAAAATTGTCTTCTGTTTATCTGTCATGCCAATTATTTTCACCTGAAAAGATACATCCACGCTTCGTGGGCCACAGTGGCTAAGTGGGTAAGACGCTGGCGCGCTGGCCTGGAGGTCGCATGTTCTATCCATGCTTTGTCCGAGAAAGTTCATCCAGCTTTTCCGGCGTGGTCTCCCTCTTAACAGTGATGCAGGACGGAATTTAGAAATAAATGCTAAGAAACCCAAAATAGTAACCTTTCACCGTGGTAGGCTACAAACAAATTTTAATGGTTAATAAATGATACTCAACTCGAAATAGTTAAAGAATACATATAAAGAAAGAAATGTGATTTTATGGCACGTCAGCTCCAACCGGGCTATATTGCGCCAAACATATGTTGAAAAACCGAGACAAAATAAACGAAATCACAGAAATATATTTATATCCATAAATAAAAACAAATATCACAGATAATGTATGAAATTAAAAATAAATATCAAATACTTTATGAATATAAACATTTAAAAGAAAACGGATATACATAATATATACAATTTAAAACTTATAATAAAATTTTGTCTCTTTTAAAAAGTTCAGCATTTTACAATATAGCTCCGGTTGAGCAAATAAATGATGTAATGTCTGGCAACGGTAATATTTTGATCTAATATTACTGAGATGCTTGCACTCAATCAAAATGTGCTTCACAGTCAAAGATACTTGACAGTGTTCACATTCCGGTTGAGGCTCTCGCTTTAAGATGAAAAAATGTGTTAAAAAAGTATGACCTATACGAGAGCGACACAAAACAACTTCATCTCTCCTGTTGGAACTATAGGAGCTTGGCCAATCCCCAAGGAGAGGTTTGATGTGATGGAGTTTATTTGTGCCTGCAAGATCCCATGACCGCTGCCAGCGGCCATAAATGAAATGATTTATTGATGACTTAAAATCTTGATATGGTATTAAAAACGGTGATAGGGGAAGATCTAAAGCAGCTTTGGCAGCAAAATCTGCTTGATCATTCCCCTTTATATCAACGTGACTGGGGAGCCAGCAAAAGACGATGTCTTTGCTGATAAACTCATAAGATAGTAACAGATAATAAATATCTGTTACTAGTGGGTGCTCAAGCTGTTTATTGTGCAATGCTTGAAGCGAGGACAGAGAATCAGTAAAGATGATGTGCTTACATATGGTTGACGATTGAATGAACTCTAAAGCTTGAAGAATGGCTTGGAGCTCAGCTGTAAATATAGAAGCAGCAGGGGGGAGACGAACAGAAATGGTCTGAGATGGCATCACAGTGGCCGAAGCTACCCGATCACCATCCTTTGAACCATCTGTATATATTGGAGCATAATCACCATACTTAGACCTTAGCTCTCGAAAGAGGGACTGAAACACCGACGAGCTAGTATCTCTCTTTTTATGTTGAGTAAGATCGAAATCGATCTTTGGGGGAGATATAGCCCACGGTGGAGTCTTAAAGAAAGGGGTATTCGCAATACTGTCAATGCTGATACCAGCCTCCGACAAAAGGGGTTGAATGCGAATACCGAATGATGGAATAACTTTAGTCTTCACAAAATACAAATGCTCATGAAGAGGTCTAAATATGGTGTTAAATGAAATGTGATTTGGAAGTGATGCAATTTTCGTAGCATACTGCAGGGCCAGTTTATCACGTCTGTTGTGCAGTGAGGGCTCATGCGCCTCGACGTATAAACTGTCCACTGGAGATGTACGGAATGCTCCTAAACTGATTCTTAGTCCTTGGTTGTGTATGGTGTCGAGCTCTTTGAGATAAGACTCGCGGGCAGACCCATACACAATACACCCATAATCGAGTTTTGATCGTATTAACGCTCGATATAATCTGAGCAAGACCTTACGGTCTGCTCCCCAGTCAGTATTTGATAGGACTCTCAATATGTTGAGGGCTTTCAGACATTTCTTTTTTAGGTTTTTAATGTGGGGGATAAATGATAATTTCTTATCAAATATCAGCCCCAGAAATTTGGTTTCATCCACAACTGGAAGGCGATTGCCATCCAAGAACAGTTCTGGATCTGGATGTAAACCTCGTTTCTGACAGAAATGCATGCAGACAGTCTTGGATTTCGAAAAACGAAATCCATTTTCGGTTGCCCATTGTTGAAGTGAATTCAAACAAAGCTGCAACTTACGTTCGATTATCCGCATGTCTGTAGAACCATAGCACATCTGAAAGTCATCAACATAGAGAGCCCCGTTTGTACCTGGTTTAAGGCACGCTGGGATCGTGTTAATTTTTATTGAAAAAAGAGTTGGAGATAAAATACTTCCCTGGGGAACTCCCATTTCCTGAGGAAATGGGTCAGAGAAGATTGATCCCAGTCGTACCTTAAATGACCTATCTTCCAGGAAATTTTTAATGAAGATAGGTAAGCGACCTCGTAGGCCGAGGTTATGGAGGTCGCGCATGATACCATGTTTCCATGTTGTATCATAAGCTTTCTCCAGATCAAAAAATATTGCAACTAAATGTTGCTTCTGGATGAAAGCGTCCCTGACAAACGTTTCAAATCGAACGAGATGATCAAGAGTGCTCCTTTGGGACCGAAATCCACATTGGAGGTCAGTAATAAGGTTGTTGGACTCAAGGTACCAAACAAGCCTTCGATTGATCAATCTCTCCATGGTTTTGCAAATACAGCTAGTTAAAGCGATCGGACGATAGTTGGTAGGATTCGTATGATCTTTGCCGGGTTTAGGGATGGGAATTTTTATGGCTTCATGCCACGAAGAAGGGAAATTCCCATCAACCCAAATCCGGTTGAAAAGATCCAGTAAGATTAAGAGTGTGGGAAAAGGTAAATGTTTTAAAATTTGGTAGTGTATTTCATCTGGACCAGTTGCAGTGTCCCGAGCTCGCTTTAATGAGTCACGGAGCTCTGCAACGGAAAAACGATCATTATAACATTCATCATTGCGGGACTTGAAATTAAGTCGCCTTTTCTCCTGTTGTTGTTTAATGTCTCGAAAGGCATCAGAGGAGAAATTGGATGATGAATTGTATGAAAATGTACTGGCCAGAAAATTAGCAATATCAGGAAATGTTGTTAGGGTGGTATTATCAACATTGAGGTGGTTAACTGATAATGCACTACTTTTACCTTTAATCCTACGAATCCTATCCCATACCGATTTGGAAGTGGTACGGGAATTGATCCTAGAGACGTAACCTTGCCATGAAGACTTCTTTGCTTGGCGTATGGTTCTACGGGCCTTCGCCCGGACCATCTGGTATGCCGCAATATTCTCCATGGAAGGATGGTTCTTTAGTCGTCTTAGGATACGATCACGCTCTTTAAGAGCGGATTTGCAATCGTCGTTAAACCATGGTTTATTGAAACGTTTTGGTTCTGTCGTGGTTTTTGGAATCGCCTGCTCAGCTACATCTTGAAGAATTGAAGTGAATAAAGCCATGGGCTCATCTGCATCTTCTAACTCTTTTGCATCAAAAGAGAAGAGACACAAAGATTCAAACAGAGCCCAATCAGCCTTATGCAACTTCCACCTCTGAGGTCTTTCGACCGGAGAGGGACCATTATTTTCAATCAAGATTGGAAAGTGGTCACTGCCACATAGATCTTCATTTACTCTCCATGTAAAATCCTGAAACAGGACCGGAGAGCAAATGGTGAGATCAAGAGAAGAAAAAGAAGCTGTGGCAGGATGTAGATAAGTAGGCGAATCATCATTTAATAAACACAAATTATTAAGATTAATGAAGTCCGCTATTTGTTTACCTCTGTTGTTATCATCTGGACTACCCCAGAGTGAATGGTGACCATTGAAATCTCCCGTAATTATAAACGGGAGAGGGAGTTGTGCAACAAGGTCATCAAGATCTCTGGGATTAAGATGTAAACTTGGTGGAAGATATACAGAGCAGATTGTTATAGGAATATGCAAAGTCACCCGGACTGCAACTGCCTGTAAAGGCGAGTTGAGAGTGACTTTACTCTGAGGAATGTCTCCATTAAGAATAATGGAAACACCCCCATGAGCTCTACCATCACCAACAGCGTGGTGATGATAACCAACAAATTGTCTAAAAGACAATGTGTCAGAATTCCTCAAAAAAGTTTCCTGTAAACAAATAGCTAAAGGATTATACTTTTGAATTAAAAGTTGTACTTCATTAAAATTTGGTTTTAAACCACGACAATTCCATTGAATAATGGAATTAGCCATTGTCAGGGAAATTTAAATTTTGGCGGCTTACTGAGTGGGTCCTCATGGACATCCACTACAGTAATGTCGTCCATCAGATCATCCCCATATTTATTAAAGAGAGTGATAGGGTTTTTTGAACCCTTAGATTCTTTCTCTCTAAAATTGTCTAATTTTTTTTGATGTTTTTTAGTTTGCACTTTTTTCTCCTTTGCGGATGGAATACCCTGAAACTGCACCCCTGATCCAGTGGTACTGGAATCAGCAGTGTCAGCTTTAGAGGCGCGCAAGGGAGGATCCTTCTTGCCATTTTGGATTGGAGTATTGGGAATTATCTCAATATCTCCAGATGGAGGCAAGAGGGATACAATCTTCTCAGGGAGAGAGTTAGTGCTTTGACTCGATCTCTCAATGGGGATCGAGACCACTCTTACATGATCTGATGGTGGCAAAGTCTTAGGTTTTTTCTCTTTACGAGGCCAAGTTATGTCTGTCTGAACAGATATGGATGTTGTAGAAACTTTAACTACACTCGAAAAGGATTTCCCTTCTGGTGCAATGAGTGAAGTCAGTTCTACTTGTTTCCTAGCGTCGAAATACGGAATCTTCCGTTCAGACATTACCTGTTGAATTCTTTTCTCTTTCTGCCATACTGGACATTCGCGAGAATAAGTAAAATGCTTACCCTTGCAATTAACGCAGCAAAACTCAGCCTGGCAGGCAGCGCTCTCGTGGCCTTCATGGCCACAACGAGCGCAGGTGTCTTTGCCCCTGCAGACGGTCTTGCTGTGTCCAAATCTCTGGCATTTATAGCAGCGAAGAGGATTGGAAATATAAGGATCAACAGGTATATTTAAATAACCTGCCTTGATTGATTTCGGTATGTCGGGACGATTAAAAGTGAGGATATAGGTGCTTGTAGGAATCACCTTATCTCCTCGGCGTACACTAATACGTTTAACTTGTTGGACGCCTTGAGAAGAAAGGTATTCAACCATTTCATCCTCACTGCTGCCTTCAAGGTCTCGACATCGAATAACACCTCTACTGGAATTTAAAAATCTATGTGGAGACACCTTGATAGGAATGTCTGCCAAAGTTGTTGACTTGAGAAGCATGGTGGCATGCTGCTCCTTCGCACATTCTATCAAGAGTGTTCCATTTTTTAATTTCTTAATAGATTTGGGTTCACCGGCCAAGCCGACAATGCCCTTATCTATTAAAAAAGGTGAGACTTTGGATAAGTCAGTAGAGGGGCTCTCAATCAAGAGAAACCTCGGCCATGACTTTGCCATTTTATTTTTAAATAAATTAGAAACGTCCTCTGTATTAGGACGTTTCTGTCTTTTATTAATTGTTGGTGTGGGGGGGATTGGGGGATCCATGTATATATTTTTTATTATTCACCCCTCGTTGTCCCTCAGGTTACTTTCCTGCCTACCAGGGGGAGGACTAGCACGGATAACCAGCGCATGGCCTCAGGGCTCAACGAGGGGTATACTCAAGCCAGAAGTAAAAAAATACTTTCCAACCAGATTGACCCAAGCCGCCGCTCCGTAGAATGTACTCAGGACACAAAGGTAAACTTGCTGAGTGAAAAAAACAACAAAGCATTGATATGAGAAAAACGTACACTCTACAGAGCTTAAAACGACCAAAGCCGATTGATCAGAGTGGGCCACTCTGATCTCCCGTCTGGGTGAACCATGGGCCAAAGTAATGTGTTGCAGGAAAAGAGCTCGCAAGCCAGATCCCCACTCAATTACCAGGATTCCACTCTCCACCGACACGGGTCGCAACGCACGGCAAACACGTCGCCCCATTACAGGGATCCTTTTAGTCGCCTTTTACGACACGCAGGACATACGAAGGGTATATTCTTATCACCCCCTACACCCCAGGGGGGAGAATACATATATCTTGGTCTTTTAATATGTGATAATGGTAAATGGTGGCTATGGTGGCTGATTGGTATCATGTCGTGATTGGTATCACGACATTTTAACGCGACACCACGACACCACGACATTTTTAACCCGACACTACGACATTTTCACCCGACACCACGACATTAAAAGTGTCGTGGTGTCGCGTAAAAATGTCGTAGTGTCGGGTTAAAATGTCGTGGTGTCGTGGTGTCGCGGTGTCGTAGTGTCGCGGTGTCGTAGTTTCGGGTTAAAATGTCCCGGTGTCGTAGTGTCGGGTTTTTATGTCGTCGTGTCGCGGTGTCTTCGTGTCGCGGTGTCGCGTTGTCGACTTTATTTATCAATGTTGAAGCGGCCAAGAAAACAATTTAGCCCTCACTATCTCTACCCTTCACTAACTGCGAATCAAACTGGCCAACACTACCAAATTCGCTGGTTGACCATGACTTGGGTAAAATCATGTGCTCGGTATTGACTATTCCGAGCCGTCGATTAATAAAATCAACTGAAAGTAGTCTATTTTAGTAACCCATTTCTTTGCTCAAAATAAAAAAGCAGTGGATGCACTTTTAGCTTCAACAAAAACCTTTTATTTTAATACGAATGTTTATTGTCAATTATTTAACACTATGGTTTCATCTATTTTTTAATTATGCTTGTGAACTTTGGGGTTTCTATAATGGCAAATTAATAGATAAAGTAGAGAATATTTTTATGAGATATATTTTAAAAGTAGGTAAAAATTGCCCTGTTGCTGCAATGTTCGGTGAATTAAGAATGCTTCAAGCTATAGTTAACCGTAAAATAAGATTAATAAGTTATTGGTTCAAATTATTGAACAATAAGAATTCACTAATATATAAGGTATATACTAATCTATATAATGATGCGTTAAATGGCTCTCCGAACTTGGCAGCTGACATAAAATTACTTTTAAATAATGTGAAGACGCGTCTGAGCTATCCACCTTACCACTAATACAACAACGCATAAAAGATCAATATTACCAGAAATGGTTCGCCACACTGAAAGACTCAAGTAAACTTAGATTTTATAAATTATTTAAATTCATGAACCTAAAAGCTACCTCCAATCGAATATTCACATGAAATACAAAATTATTATCTGTCATTTACGTTGTGGTATTCTCCAACTAAATATTGAAAGAAACAACAGATTATATAAATGTATTGAACTCAATCCGGAATATGGAGAAAATCATTTTTATTATGTCCTGTATGCAGACCACCTTCTTAGTGTGCAGATTGGTTTCATGATTTTGAGACTAGTTTAAATTCCATAAATACTGGTCAATATATTTATGTAATAGGAGATGTTTATATAGATTATTCAACTACTGTTCAAAAACGATAGGAAAACATATTCCATATGCAGGGATTGATGTTCTAAAAATTATTCTACTGTTATTGACCATCTATACACAAACATACCGAATAATATTGTATGAATTAAAGTTCCTCAATATGGTATGAGTGACCATTTTACGATTATATTTGTCATTCGAAAATGCAAGAGAAAAATCTCAATTTCTAGTTTAACTGATGGCATTAAGCCCCCCTATACATCCCTTTCTCAAGAGTGAAAACAAAAGATATCAGACTACGTAAATGATAAGATTCCCCCAAATAACAAGTTTTCTATTAATTGTATTAATACCACAGAGGTATTAAAACATTTATTGAGTTTAAATAGTAACAAAGGATGTGATGGTATTGGGCCCAACATTTTAAAATTGTCTGCGTATACAATGTGTAGCAGTTTGACATATATCATCAATCTTTGTATTTCTCAAAGCATGTTCCCCAGTGCCCCTAAACTTGCTAAAATTATTCCTATACATAAGAAGGGGGCAAACGATGATCCAAACATTTATAGGCCAATCCCAATTCTCCCCACAATTTCAAAAATATTCGAAAGGCACTTAAGCACTCAAATACAATTCTATTTGGAAACATTCAATGTTCTTCATATACACCAATCTGGATTTAGATCAAACCATTCATGGGCTACTGCACTGATCCAAATGCCAGATAATTGGCTTGATGCTATCGATAATGGTGCAATGAGTGGTATAGTGTATCTTGATTTTAGTAAAGCATTTGATCTCAATGATCACAAGCTTGTTATCGAAAAACTACATCTTTATCGATTTGATAGAAATTCACAAATTTTGATTGAATCATATCTTGACTCACGGAAGGAACAAGTCTGTTTAGGATCAATTACCTCCTCAATTACTACAGTCAAATGCGGCGTTCCATACGGGTCGATCCTGGGTCCTCTCCTATTCCTGATTTTTATAAATGATCTCCCACTCAGATAGATTTGTTCACACACAGATATTTTATCCATCGCTAATAATCTCAAAAATGATCTCTATTTTGTTGCTAAATAGTGTGAAAACAATGGGATGGTAATTGATCCTTTGAAAACTAAATCAATGTTGATTTCATCAAAACACAAAAGAAATCGGAAAACCCCTAACTGTATCACTCCATGGTGAAAAAATGGCTACTACCGCAAAATTGCTTGGAATTCAAATTGACCAAACCTTACATGGGAAGCACAAATATGTCTAAAAAAAAAACTTGCATCAAAAGTATTCCTCCTAAATAAGATAAAATATCATTTACCTTACGAAACAAGAATTCTGTTCTATAATAGTTACATACTACCAATATTTGATTATTGCTCCATTTTTGGGGGAAATGCTACCAAAAGTAGATTAGACATTCTTTTAAAATTACAAAAGAGGACAGCGAGAATTGTTCTTTGTGCACCAATTGAAACTCCGTCCACCTCTGTATTTGCTAAACTCGGTTGGCTTACCCGTGCACAGAGGATACTTTATAATAAAATTGTCTTATCATTCAATAGCCTAATCGGAGCAGAAGAGTAGTATTATGTTAAAGCGAGAATTTCATAATCATTTGTATGTCTTTTGCTCAATAGGCTTTCAACTCACTATTATACGACCATGAGCATAAATCAAATCTTTTACTAAATTTCTTCTCAGACTATCTGTATACCTCTGTGGTACCACATTTTAAAAGATGTTCGACTTAGAATAATTTTGATACAGTGTTTTAGGTTTGTGGTATTTTTCACCACAAGAGTTCCACAAAATATTATATGCCTCTGTGGAACCGCATTCCACAAGATTTTCGACTTAGAAAAAAATTTGATACAGTGTTTTGGGGTTTGTGGTGTTTTTTTAAATTTCCAAACAAAACGCCCCCAAATTTTGCCATAGATGTCATTCGCGTTGAAATTTGAAGTTGCAAATGATATTTTTGAAAATTTCTCAGCTGTCAATAGTGAATTGTAAAATTAATATGATTATTCTTAAACATGGCGGGACTGTTTATGGATACCATCTATTTTAAGGCTTTTTTAAAAATAAATTTTAAAAATATAACTTAAAAATTTAAAATTGTAGCTTTGTGTATGCTGGTGAAAGACGTAAATGATAGGTCCACCTAATGATCATATAATAGACCTGTCTCTCTGCCTGTGTGGCCTATTACAGGATACTGTGTCCTGTATTTGTCAGTCAGTCTGTCAATGCAATTCTTTATGATCATTGAACTGTGGTACACTGGCATATACTCGTTACATAACAACAATAATGTTATTCAACTTAAACATTTTACTGCGACTCCAATACGTAACTGTGTGACGGATTTCTTTCACTGATTTACAAAAGAAAGTATCTCGTCTGTCATTGGCATTTAGTAAATGAACATAATAACACAAGGTACAATTTTATGGAGACACAATTACTGAGTTTGATACTAAGCGACGTTTCGACGAGGATACTCTCGTCTTTATCAAGCAAATGATACAAAAATATGAATGTGGGAAATATATACAGAATATGCAACAAAGATAATAATGAAATGCAATTAAAGCTTAAAACCTTTTATTAGGGGTCATTAAGAACTAAACCTACACAACGGAAACCTCTTACGGGGATTAAAAGGTGGTGAATGCTATTATATATACAGATCAGTGTATTTACACTATTAATGGAAAACCAAGTATCTCGTTAATTTGACAAACCCCGAAGAGTGTTAAGACTAGTAGTAAGCTTACCGCACCACATAAACAGAAAAAAATGGGGTTTAACGTCCACTCAATTCAAACCAGATCATTTAAAGATTATTAAATTGTACAATTGTATTTCAATAAACCGGGGGACCCATAGCAAACCCATGAGGTTCGGCAAGTGACCATACTTATTACGTACAAGTGTAGGATGGAAACCACGCCACTTGACTCAATGACATACCCACACGTTAAACCACAATGACAGCTGTCTAGTCTTTCAGATGGGACGAAACACCGAGGGTGGGTGTATACATTGGTGTGCACGTAAAATATTCCTTGGTATTTGGAATTCGATATAAGAGTAGGCCATAGTGCCGCTGCCCGGGCAGAATTTCCCTCATAGCACACTGTATGGCGTATGTCCGTCTTCATTAACCCAGTCGGAGCAGAACAGTAGGACGTTAAACCCTATTTGATTTCATTATCCATATGTTAAACCATACTACCACCAAACCACCCAACAACTCTTCCCCCAATCCCAGAGAATGCACTCTCCAACTTCTCGACCAGTGCATGTTATATTAGCGGAAGTTAAATGATTGTGCTTAAATAAGTGGTGGACTGTGTGTTTGTATGTCAGACGTTGTTTTCAATTTGTGTTTTTTTTTTGTATTTTCAGACCTCGAAGAAGATTATTAATGCCGATTGTGTCGATTATTACAGATTTCTTTGGTAAATATATTTTATATTTATTGACGATACCATTGCTCAGCACATCTTATGAATGCACAATTTATGAAGAGTCTGGAAAGGACATCGTCTAGTCGTCAAGTAACCCACGGCAGTAGGAATTGAATGTCTGTCTAGGCAAAATTAACCTGATAGCACAGTACATACTGTAGAGTAGTCTTCAATGTGTCCGTATACCTGTAATGTCGTCATTAACCCACGTGGTGCAGGAAAGTAGAACGTTAAACTCCATTCTTTTTTATTTGTTACAGACGTATGGAGCTCTGTTAATACTAATTGACCTTTTTTGCTATTTTTTTTTCTTTGTGTATCTTATATCATTTACTTCAAATCTGCAAATTTGGATTTCGCTGTGATTTCGAACCGGAAGTTAAAGTCAAAATGACAACTTCTTTAATAGTTTCACGATTTTCATGAAATTTAGTATGTGAGATCTTAGTAGTGCGGCTTGAAGAAAAAAAAATGTCATTAGAAATGTTCTGAATTATCTCCCCTTGGAGAAATTAAGGATCAAAATCTTCCAAAAAATCACCGAAATATATGTCAGATTGGCCCGAATTTTTTTTATGTACTAGTTAGGTAATTACGGATGAGTACACAAAATATGAAGTCTGCTGATTGAACCGGAAGTTCCACCATCTAGACATGTGAAAAATCCCTAAGGCTTTATTGATATTTTACTTACAGACAAGGAAATTATATTTTCCAAATCCTTTAAGGAAAGTCGAAAAACGCTTGCGAAAAGAATTTAGATTTTTGGCAAATGATGGACGCCATTTTGAATTGAAAATGAAAAATAGTGAAATATCCACATTGATGGGCTGAAAACACACACAATTGGTCGTGGCTTCGAGAATATGTCGCCTATTAACGAAATTAATACATTTCAGGATTGCCTTGGTCATGGTCGAATGTTTTTTATTTGAATATTTCAACAATTTGAATTTCGCCTTTGATGTTTTTCGTGCCGACAAGATTTAGCAGTTTTGATTTCGCTCATGCGCTACGCTAGAACCAAAGGTACAATGAGTACCAAATTCCGGCGAGGAACTTTTCGCGTTGGTACCTAGGTGTTCGTGGCACCGTCCGTTCGTCGTTTTTTTTTACTTAGTTAATTTACGGCTTCCATTAGGGGAAAAAGTAGAATTTGGCCGCGACACCGGCACCCATTTGATCCGCTTAAAAAATAAGTCTTAGCAAAAAACGATTTTCGGAATTTAATATTGGTTTTAATGAAATATTTGAAATTGCAAATGCTTATAGCTTTTATCGATTCTTCCGTAGGTGATAGGTATTAGTACTATACACATTATCCTTAAAAGACATTTTTTTTAAATTGACCGCAACAATGATTGCGACACTAGAAACCGAATCGCCTATTTTGACCTTTTTTGACTGCTAAGACATCGTTCCAGTGGTCCAAATCTCTGGAATGTCTAGCCGTTGGCTCCGCCGCGACATTTGTCACATATTAAAAAGAGAAATTGGCCAGATATCAAGAACAAAAAAAAATCGATAAAATACGGGGAGAGAGAGAGAAATTGGGTTTAACGTCAACTCGACACAAACTAGGTCATTTTGGGACTAACGTATAGTTTTCAATTTTTATTTCAATAATTCGCTTGCGCGTAGGGGTCTTTGATGGGTGGGGGTTGATTTTGAATTTTTTTCAACGTTCTTTGAATCTCACTCTCTTTCTATTATTAATATGTGATAACTAGAATCCCAAGGTACAATTTGTGCAAATGTGAAGGCAATCGGACCAACGGAACGTTGTTTGGGCAGTGCAATTGAACATCGTGCGAAAATTTGACCAATTTTAATACTTTTTGTCTTGTTATTTTCTTTAAGATACTTGATATAATCGATGACATGTGACGATGAATATGACAGCTTTCATATCTGCATGGGACAGTAGCAGATCTAGTACTAATGTTGTTTTTATTAATTCGTCTGTCGTAAAACCCAATTTCATTTAATCACTGTTTATATCATTTCGTGTCAACAATTTAAGTCACTGATATAAACAGAAAGCCAGTTTATATTATTACATCAAAGTCGAATTCTGAATTGCAACTTGCACATAGTACATCTAGAAATGGATAATGAGCTGATACGGTTCATAACCATCACTTCAGGAACGTACAGGGTTGGTGACTCTACCATGGGTTTACCCAGCTCTCTCAAGATAACCAAGAACGTACTGGGTTGGTAACTCTACCATGGGTCTACCCAGCTCTCCTAAGATAACCTGACAGATGGGAATAGAAATAAAGGTAGGCAGTAGTGTTGCCGTCCGGAGAAAATGTCCACCTTACAGGAAACTGTATGGTGTATGACCGTTAGGTGTTATTGGCCCAGTAGGACGTTTATCTTATCCCAAGTAATATGTTAGTCCCGAAATGACCTAGTTTGTGTCGAGTGGACGTTAAACCTAATCTCTCTCTCTCTCTTTATCCTAATTAATATTCTATAATTTACACTATTTTCTGCTTATTCAAGGTTAAAGTTAACCCAGGAACAATATGCCATTCAGCAATAACAAGAGAGGCCAGGAGGATTCGGGCATACTCCATGCCTTGATGCCTGGTGCCAACCTTTATTACAACGGGAAGATCGTCATCAATCATACCATCTCCAATGATACCCGAGTCTTTAACATTAGTGGAACCCGTTTTGAAATTTATGCAGACACTTTAAGGCGATGTCCCCATACCCGACTCGCAGACGACCGATTTCTTAAAAGACACTACAGGGAGGAGAGCAAGGAATACTTCTTTGACCATGACCCGGATGTATTCAAAGCTATACTACAGTATCTGCGGACAGGCGAGTTGCATCTTCCAGCATCCATGTGTGGAGCTTCTGTAAAGACGGAGCTAGAATACTGGGGAGTGGAGGAAGGAGATATCGAGGATTGCTGCTGGTTGACTTACAGCTCCTGGGCACAAACTATAGAATCGCTGAAAGAACTGGAGGAAGATCGTAAAGTTTCAATGGGAACATATAATAACGATCCCATAGAAGCTGGCAAGTGGCCTAAATTTCGGAATTACTGCTGGCAGCTTTTAAACAACCCCAATTGGTCTATTGGGGCAAAAGTAAGCACCTTCAAACCTTATTATTATATTATTTTGTTGTTTAATTAATTGATTTAGTATTTGCTGTGAGAAAGGGTGGACATCTTGTAGCGAAAAGCTCCTATTGAAATTCTGGTAGCGACAAACTATCGCCTTCGCCACCCCAGGCTTTATTGATTCTAATTCAAAGTTGGGTTTGCGTCTGATCGTTACTATGGCCGTAACTATGTATACCGAATGCTAGATATATTGTCGCTACGGGTTGTGAGGTTGGGATGTCGTTGGCATGTTACAGAGATAGAGAGAGAGATACAGATAGAGAGAGAGGGTCCATTTAAACAAACTAGGTCATTTCAGGACTAATATATAGTAGATTAGTTCGGTTAGGCTTTGTATCTTTCGCAATGGGGGGGGGGGTAAGCCTGACGACTCGAAGGAAACCCACACGGCTACCTTATCTACTGTCGTTACTATAGTAACCCCGATAGTTTTAATACTAAGAAAGTTGTTTCCTATCCCAGTTAAGTCACCTGTTTCCTTATTATTTCAGATATACGGAGCTGTGTCGATACTAATGGTGTGTTTATCCATATTGTCCTTCGTCTGTGAAACACACGAGTACTTCCAGGTTTCTGTCAAAGCTTCCACAGATTCCTCCACCAACAGCAGTCAACCAACCCCCACTCCTAAACTACACCTTCCGTGGTCCGAGAATAATGTTCATCCGGGACTATATTTAATAGATTTAATGTGTTTCTTCTTCTTCCTATTCGAAATTATCGCCCGATTTATTTTCCATCCGAACAGAATTCGGTTCTTTCTACGACCTATTAACGTCATTGACCTACTGGCTCTTGTGCCGGACGTCGTGGCTTATTCTTATCTTCTGGACGGATCATCGAATTCAGATTCAGAAGCTGTTAAAGGAGTGGTCATCTTTGTGTCGTTGTTAAGAATAGCCCGCGTACTCCGTATCTTCCGCCTTATGCGTCACTTCTCTGGGTTATGGACTCTTGGCTATACCCTCAAATCTAGCCTCAACGAGCTGTTGCTCATGCTCATGTTCTTGATAATCGGTATGCTGGTTTACGCATCTTTGATATACTACGCAGAAGAACGGGATAACTTTCCGAGCATTCCCCGGGCATTCTGGTGGGCACTTATTACTATGACAACGGTGGGATACGGCGATATGTATCCGGTAACCAACATGGGGTACTTCGTGGGATCCATAACAGCCGTGTCGGGTCTACTGCTCATCGGATTCATCGTTCCCGTACTAGTTAGTAATTTTATTTTATACTACCACCACACTGAGTGTGCACTGGTACGCGAGAAAAGACACGATAAAAGAGTCCAACGCGAGAAGAGAAAACAGAAGATGCGTGAGAGGTTGAAATCCGATAAAAATGGAAATTTTAATGTGAGTGTGAACGGGTCGTCTTCACCGCTTATCACAGCCAACGAATGTGAAATAAAAGGTAACCCTGGTAATGGGGTTCCCATCTGAACTGTTCCAAAACAACTGTGTGCATATCTAAATGCAGTGAGTATTGCCGACCCCATACATCGGAATAAACTGTTCACAACTGCTTTTTCATTTTAAAGCCGGTTTTCTACTAGACGACTTTTTTCGCGCGAAGCGAATTTTTTCGAGTACAGGCATGCGCAGTATAATTTCAGGCGTCGCCACACTTTTCGCTGGCTCTTTTCTCGGCGAAAAAGTGAGTTCGAACAGTTTCTACTTTCCAGCCGCGAAACAAGGAGCAAGCCAATCAGAATTCGGTAAACTCTCACGTGTTAAAATACAACTTACGAGGCCAAGGCCACCCCATTCTCGTAGCTGTTAAATGTCGCGAAAGGTTTCCTTCCCAAACTTCCACAATGGCTGCTGCTTTTAATCTGAGATAATTACTCTTGTTAAAGGTAAGATTGAGTAGAATGTTAATCAATCTTACCTTAAACAAGAGTAAATAGCTCAGATTAAAAGCAGCAACCATTGTGGAAGTTCAGGAAGGAAACCTTTCGCGCCAATTCTGCTATGGAACAAAGAATGATCGAAACAATCGCTAGTGTAGTGGAAAATACAAGCCCGCTTGCTCGAAATCTTTCGCGGCGAAAAAATTGGCTTCTCGCGAAAAAAATCGCCTAGTGGAAAACCGGCTTTAAATGCAGTGAGAACTTCCTACTTAAAGATCCCTCGACAATACCATTAGTATTTGAGTACAATGCCTCAGTGAATTTATCAACCCGCTTCCACTTCGAGTGATATAGCCGATAAGAATTAGATAATGCAGGTTGTTAATATCAATACTACGGTCCATGCGTCTTTCTGTTTTCTCAATCCATAGTTGTGTTATTGTTGTATAGCAACTAAGGCAAAAATACATAATATCCAAATAAAAAGTTTCTTCTGGTAATCTACAAAAAATGGAGAATACTGTGCCTCGTGAAAAATCCTTGTAACGAATCGAGTCGATGAAACATTGCTTTATTTCTTTTAAAACGGATAGTTAGAAACAATACAATAAGAGTTGGTAAGAGTTAATGGTCTTTGAATTTTGATTTTTTCGAAATTTGTATAAGATTCCCACATTCAGAATTAAGGATATGCAAATTGCACTGCCCAGTATCTGTGTTGTTGGACGAGAAACAGGGCATCTTGTTGTCGTTTGTTTTTCTTATTAAACTCTGCGATATAAACTTCGATGTGATAGAGAGAGAGAGAGAGATAGATAGAGATGGGGTTTAACGTCCACTCAACACAACTAGGTCATTTTGGGACTAACATATGGTTTAATTTTATTTCAATTATTCGCTTGCGCGTAGGGGTCTTTAGCAGTGGGAGAAAACCGGAGTGCCCGGAGGAAACCCACGAGGTTGAGAAGGCTAACACCAGGACTCGAAACCACAGCCGCAAGCCAGAGGTGACCGGCCAGCTAGAGGTCGAAGCGCAGTACTCTAGACCCCTAGGCCATCCCAACCCCCTCGATGTGATAAGGTATAAACATCCTGTCTATAAATGATGTACATGACATAATGTTATAATTCCTGTACTGGACGAAATATCGATTTCGTTTTAGTTTCCGATCATTTAAATATATATACCAATTTCTATCGTTAATAATAGAAATCTGTTATCATTATTATAGTTTTTATATTTATCATTATTATAGTTTTTATATCAAGATTAAAATACCCATTTGTGTTCAGTTAAATGTTAAAGATGCAATATATTCCGGTGTTCAGGATATATTTTACCCCTAAGATCTGAATTCATCAACGAAGAATCTTGGCGAGCCCTTTTCATATATTGCGATATATTCATAACAAATGTCGAAAAATACCAAAGAGTTACGAATACTTGTTAAAGAGCTCAATGTTAAAGATACATACCATGTCTTTGATTTTTTATTGTTTATAAATGTTTTTTCTTGTATTTGTAAAAGCGAGTACACAATTTAAAGTGGAATAATTTAATAATGTTTACCTATAAATAGACTCCTCTCTGTTCACATAAACAAATGTCACCACGCCATCTGGCTCGTTTCCACACAGAAATTGAATTTCTGATTTCTTCTAAATTATTTTTGCCCGTTTTCCTTGAATTGTATCGAACAGTTCGTTTTCCGTAAATAGTTCCGTGCGCCCTCTATAAACATTTCCCGAACGCCTGGTCATCCGATATATTATTAACAACGACAGGAAATGGTGTATATTAAGTGGCAAGATTACTGATGGTATAATGTTCGTGCATTTTATATATAGATAACACAAGGATACATTAAACCTATGCAAATTATGGGCGCCCATGTTTACACTAGTATTGCACAAAAAATGGGCATTGAGGGATTACGTTTTGAACAGTTCAATAGCCAAGTGCATCAGATTTTTAAACTATGTCGTATATGTCGAATATTTTATAAACCTATATTTTGAGCATTTAAAATATTAGATTTTTATACAATAGATTGGCTTTACCCTAAGCTTATTGAACTTGTTGACCCGCCCGGGTTTACCTGTCGCGTATGGCCCTTACCCTAAGCTTATTGAACTTGTTGATCCGGGTTTACCTGTCGCGTATGGCCTTTACCCTAAGCTTATTGAACTTGTTGACCCGGGTTTACCTGTCGTGTATGGCCTTTACCCTAAGCTTATTGAACTTGTTGACCCGGGTTTACATGTCGTGCATGGCCTTTACCCTAAGCTTATTGAACTTGTTGACCCTGGTTTACCTGTCGTGTATGGCCTTGACCTTATAACGTCCACCACCTGCCAGATAATATATCTATAGTAAACGAGCTACCCTGATCTTTATCTTTACTTACATCATGTTTATTACTATTCATATGTATCCAGAAACCTGTAAAATAAGGGTATTATATTTTTAATGTTTTATATTTAAAATATTTTTGATGTTTTATATTTAAAATATTTTTGATGTTTTATATTTTAAATATTTGTAAGGTTTTTAAGTCTTATTTTTAGCTTTTCTTTTAGGAAGTGTAGAAACTATTTTATACGCAATTTTTGATTATATTTTTGATATTGTAAATAAAATGATTTTTTATATGTTTTCATATTTTTTACAGAATACGTGGGGTTTTTTTCGAAATATATTTTCCGTCAAAATACGATGACATTTGTTCGGGTTATTAACTAATTCTTTTCTAACTCAAAATCTTGTCGTTCACTAAAACCTAGTCTTATTCAACAATTCAAGTCTTGAACCTGCAACCGTTAGGTCACAAATCCTACTCTCTAACCGTTGTACCATGTTGTATAGCAAGTCAGAAGGGCGATAATTTCAAGGTTAGGGCCAGTAGGAGGCAGACCACCATTAATTTATCCATTGACTTCAATGTTAATTTTGGCCTCCTTGCCCACCTCCAACTTTCCGTATTTTTATGTTGGGTTGAATAGACAGAGGAACAAATGACCATGTCTTTGCACTAAAATTGAAGAAGCATACTAAAGACATGTAACTAGGTGCAGTACATATCATCGCAACCAATCTGATAACTCTGTTATCCTTCCGCCTCAAAATCATAAATATTTCCCCAAACCTGTCAACAAATATTAATTCAAACCCTCTTCGTCCATTCTATACCAAAAAAAGGGGGAGAAAGGAGACGGAGAGAGAACTGCTATACATAGACGAACTACAATATTTTTGGGTAGCTAGAGAGTGAAATGTAAAGGTGGTATGTGTCCCATTAAGCCGACACTAGTTATCTCCCCTGACTTGGCTCATACTGTTTCGTGTTCTAGTAGAAATCCGTTTTCCCAAATCGCCAATGGGGTACTTTATATCAGACACTTTCAAAATGGAAATAATACGTCTTCACAAAAATCTCGCAAAGTCGGAGGTTAGCTATTGGTGTATGTGTGTCGTACTTTTATTTAACGTCCGCGTCCACCGAAATGATGTCGCCGCAAGCTCCTTTTACTACACCATCGTGTATTGACTAGTCCAGTGTCATCGATATATCATTTACAGCAAATGAAATGGGTTTAATGTCCTATTTGTCTGAGTGACGTGCAGACGTTCATGTGCCATGCAGTGTGGTATGATGGAAATTTTGCCGGTACAGCGGTGAAATTTAATGGTGGTATGGCCACAGAACACTAAGATTGTCCCATTGACTTTAATGTTAATTCTCGTCACTTAGCCCGGCTGTAACCTTTTCCCAAATTTTCGTTGGACAAAACGCTTTCTACCAAAGATGGAGCAATATGTGGCAAACTCTTGCTCAAAAGGACGTGTGAGGTTCTTCATGAAAAACCTGAGATATTCAAGCCGGAAGTAGAGACAAGCAAACATGCAATTCCCGGCCCTTTTTTTCAACGTAACCAACCTCACAACTCTCATTTCCTTCCGCCTAAAAAAATTGGATATTCACCAAAACCTGGAAGAAAATGTATTTTCAAACCTTTTTATTCGAGTCAACAAAAATCGCCATGCAAAAGGGGAAAAAGTGAAAGGGATAGAGAGACTAAAAATAACTTTGGCCCTTGTGTCGTGGATGACGGCGTAGAAATCTTTGGTGATATGTTTCCTATATAGGGGTGAAAATTCAGGTATAAGCAAAAGGCCCTTTTTATAGGCTTCCCATATGTTCTGGCAACATACCGGTGCAAGAAAATCAAAAAATGATGGCCCTTTAAGTATACATGGTGCTTTATGTATAGAGGGGCATCTAAGGTTCATTGTCCTTTTGTGCTATATTTGAAAAAAATGTTTTTATTAAAGGCAGTATTTCAGTTCTGTGAAACCATTAGGCAAGTCACAAACAAATTACACAGAAAACACTCATAATATGGAATTGTTGTCAAAAAAATATTTTTTAACTGCCATGTCATGAAAAAATGTACAAAATTTACATGTATCTTTTAAAAAAACAATAATTTTCCACTTTTTTTAGATAAGCCAGACTGACAAGTAATATATTTTGCAAAACCCTGGACAATATGCAAGCAGGAAAATCACAAATCAGTTGCATTGATTGATTGTAATATTAGATCTTTACAGAAACATGTATCACCACCCCCTAAACATATCACTGACTGAATCAATCTATTCTTTGCTTGTAGAACTATCATTATCAAAGGAATCTGTCTAACAGCTATGTTTTACCATCCCTGGCTAACATATGTACATATAAACTAAAATAGGTGCAATAAATATGAATTATGGTTAGAAATAGGCCTTGATGAATGAAAAAAATGCAATATTTGGTGTATGGTTACTCTTCTCTAACAAAAAGGTCACAGAATACACATATTTCACAAATTTAGGAACATTTCAAGGTTTCCAAAAATCTCAAACCCCAGAGGAGTCCTACAAAGTGTTATCGCAATCCTTGTGCTGAAACAAGATGTCTGGACCGTTACATCAATTTCCTGAAAAAATTAAGTCAAAGAAGTGGTTATGACATAATTGACAACAAAAAAGAGGCCCGAAAGGAGCAAAAAATACATGTTATTGTTCTATAAGCCAAATAATAGCAACATACACCACACATACTAGATTTTGATAACAAAATATTGAACATGAGGCTGACATTTACACATCTACACCAGTTTTGTACCAAGGTGTGGTCTCATTTGCCTGGCACTTTTCAGTTTGACTTTAAACAAAAAAGGTTAAAATACTTGAAATGTACAAAATAATCTTTGGCGACCTGTGTCCGTATGCCTCCATTAAGTCGACACTAGTTATCTCCTGTGACTTGGCTCATAATGTTTTGAGCTCGTGTATACAGAAATCCGTTTTGCCTTGCTAAGTGTGAAGATGCCTCTGCCATGACTGATCAATCTCATATTCTCCAGATGTTTAATGGAGTACACAGACAAGAAAGGCGGAGACTTCAAAAACTTTTCGCTATCGTTTACACCATGGCGTACGAAAGGCTATCTTTTTTTTAAATTTCCAACATTGGTTAAAGCCCCAATACCACTCTTGTTGTAACTGAATAATTTGTCCCAATCGTTATTCTGCTCAACAAATTGTACTATTTGACAATATTCCAATTAATAAATGATACAAATTTCATCCTAACCCACCTAATTTTAAAAATTGAAAA
Organism: Patella pellucida; assembly: GCA_917208275.1. NCBI lineage: Eukaryota > Metazoa > Mollusca > Gastropoda > Patellidae > Patella > Patella pellucida. Next base: position 53,873,395 of record OU795043.1, read on the forward strand.
AATTCAACTACATGCTGTAACATGGTTTGAAAAGCCTTACGTAAGCACTTTCAAATGCAACTTGGATTTAAACATATTGTCGGACCCTCTGGACAGGTAAGATAGGTTTTAATGGATAATTTACACAACAGGTCGGATACTCAAACATCTAGTAGTTAGAATAAAGCTAATTGTTTTCTGGACCTGTCAAGCCAGCAAGAGTGTTATTGTCCCTTTAAAATGGAGAAAAGACACGGTGCGGAATTAGGGAATAGTTATATTAATGAAACACAATGCATTCACAAGGCAGACAGGTGAACAACTGAAATCAGAAACAATAGAAAATGTGCAGAAAGCTGACTTTATTTTGTTTTAATTGATGGTGCGAAATAAGATTGTCTATGTGCTATTAGTCAGGCAAGTGGGGCAAGTGAAATGGAATAATCTAGTGCTTTCTTGGTGTATTTTCTGAATTGGGAATAACTAATTTAGAATCAAAAGTTAATTGGAATTATGGCCGACGGTGCCAGTGTGAACCAAAGTGTTTCGAAACTGTTACGAGACAAATACAGTTGGTTAATTTATATTCACTGTGTTAAACTACCGTTTTGAAATACACTACAGCATTTTCTGACTTTGCTAAGATCTCGATCGATATTTATTCAATTTACCAACACAGTCCTCAGAGATTGAGAGAATTAAAGGAATATGGAGAAATAATGCACGAAAATTTATCCAAACCAGAAAGACGAATGTGTACTCGCTGGCTCCAACATAAACGTACTGCCTACAATACACTTTTAAGATCTTTTTCTGGCATAGTTGGTCATTTATTAAATATGCTTGAAGACACGTCCTTCAAGTCAGACGAATGAGCACAAAATAAAGATTACCTGACTCAATTGAAGAGAGTCTAAACTTTGTTCTCTATTTGTTGTATTTTACTCAGTTGTTAGAACCACTGGTTAAGCTAGCTTTGGTGTTGCAGGTTGGCAACATTATAGTGGGCGGATAAGTAAAATTTTGGGTCGAGTTGTGCGCTTCCGGAAAGAAGAATGAACATTTGGCCTAGGGGGGTTCGTGGATATGCTAATTCCAAACACGACGGGAACACTCTGATATATTTTGTTTTTATACATGTGTTATTGCTAATTTGTATATTTTCTGAATAAATAAACATATAAATAGTACACTTTGTTTATTTCATCGGCCTCAATGCCTCTTAGCAGACAAACGTAGTCATCCAGCATACGAAACCCCGGGTCTTTGGAATTTACCAACGGGAGGTCATAGTATAGAGCACTTAAATTCCCTTGACCTTTCATAGTGTCACACCTTAAGGCCCCTCCCGTTACACAAGTTTTTCACTGGTGTGCTGCTAATTGACGATATTATGTTTGTATTTTATAATATTGGGTAGTATTTGATGAGTATTTGGTTATCATTTGCTTGAATTGGGTGATATAAGGAGGCAAATGAAACAGCCAGACATCGGTAATCATATTTGAAGTACATTTACTACGTTATATCTCACTATTTTTGTTTAAAACATCAAGTAGTGTGCTCATTTGGAACCACTATGTTGTAGTGTATTAGGTAGTCGGATGGGACGAAAAACCGAGGTCCCGTGTACAAATTGGAGTGCACGTAAAAGATCCCTTGGCAGTTGGAATTCGATATAAGAGTAGGCCGTAGCGCCAATACACCCTAAAGCGCTAGTATAGGCCGAGCATCACAGACTTGACTTGCATACAACGGTCTGTTTTGGGGGACACAGTTTATGTAGCTGACCTTAACATTGTATTGTTTCTCACCATTTTAGGTCATGGTGTTTTCCCATGCAGACACAAGAGCCCAGATTATCAAATATTGGTTTCGTACAAATTTCGCAGTTAAAAAATATTGCTAACTACATATTATGTGGAACGAAATAAGAATTTGCGTCTTACACCTTATGCGAATGATCCAAAATTGTTATACACCCAATCATCTAGGAGGAATATGTGGTATTTTTGTTAAACTATTATTTCTTACAATCAAACTAAAAAGACCCAGAAGGTCCGATTTGTTAAGAAAAATTAAACAAGATGTCAAAATTTCAGAAGGTAATTTACATTAGAGTTTTCAGTTCGTTATTTGGGAAACATGATTGCATGTCACCTTGGTGATGAAATTTATTTCCATTGTTAAAACAATTCAAAGTACTAAAGTAGTGGATGTTCACAAAGCATTATCAGACTTAAGTTGAGAATCTACTCAATTTTAAATTACTGTGTATGAGAAATATCTTTGATGCAGAGACACAAAAGTTTTTCATTTATGTATTTGATCTATTAAAATCAAAAAAGTTTGATAAAGGTATTTTAGTTAAAATAAGGTGAACAAATTTAAGTATTTTCTTAACATAAATCTGAGAATTTCTTGTGAACTAGGGGGCCAGATTGTATGCAAGCCAGTTACTCAGAGTACCAGGATCCATAATGATGCAACTGTCCATTCCTTTGTTTTTGTATTATATTACGGTATATTACAGATACATTATAGGATTAGATAACGAACTGGCAGTTCTCACTATTTTAATTAGATAATGTAAAGGTAATTTGTTGAGAATTCCAGTCAAATTGATCCACTATGAACCGAGAAATAAGTGATCGAAAGGCATAGCCTTGATCATCATTACTAAAGTCGTACGACAAAAATCAAAGTCTCGATTATCAATTGAATCTTTAAACCGAGAAAGATAGTTATGCTCAAATTGGATCATAATCCAACAAATATTTCAGCCCAACGTTTACACCGAGTGTTGATTATGGCCTTTATACGTTAATTTAATGTCTAATTAGTAGTTTATATAACATTTCAGGCCTAAAGACCTACAATAGGCAGATGTAGCTCTTGCATAATGTATGTTTAAGGTATGAGATCAAACGTAACACAATGTATACTGAATAATTCATCTGTCGGGGAAACAGGAGAGATATACTGACTTGCAGACAGATGCCAATGACATGCAGACGGGTGCCCAAGACATTTAGGCAGGCGCCCTAGACATGCATACAGATACCCGAAACACTGATTTAGACACCCACACAGAGCCACACTACACTCCGATAGAAAACCTCAATCACATTGATGCTAATTGTATTCAGGTTGGTGCACATATGTTCCAAACCAATATCAATGTCACCCAGCAGACAGATAGCAATTTCACCCAGGAAGCAGATACCAATGTCACCCAGCACGCAGATACCAATGTCACCCAGCAGACAGATAACAATGCCACCAAGCACGCAGATACTAATTTCACCCAGCAGATACTAATGCCGCCCAGCTGTCAGATACTTATATTGATGTCACCCAGCAGACAGATACAAATGCCGCCCAGCAGACAGATACCAATGTCACCCAGCTGTCAAATACTAATATTGATGTCGCCCAGCTGTCAGATACTAATATCGATGTCACCCAGCAGACAGATACTTATGTCATTCATCGATGTCACCTAGTCAGGATTTGTTCGAAAATGCAGATGCTTCTTAGCAAAGGATATAAAATGGGTCCCATTTACATTTTCGGAGCATATCTCGTAAACCATTCAAGATATATCTCTGGAATTAAATACACTTATTATATTACTTTGCTGATCCAATTCCTTTCTTCATTAAAGCAGTACAGTACAAACCAAGTGGAGGTATGAGAATAGTCCTTGGTCCGCGATTTTTCCGCTCAAGAATCGCGGTGTTTTCTCATTTGCACTCGGCGACAATATAGGCATTCTGAGCGAAAAAATCGCGGCGGAAATATAAAAAAGTCGGCGGATTATAGTCCGCGAAAATCTAAAAAAAACGCGGTGGATTATCCTCCGAGAAATTATAATAACGCGGCGGATTATAGTCGGCCAAAAAAAAAGGCAGCGGATTATAGACCGTAAAATTAAATATACTCGGTCCGCGAAAAAGTCTTAATGCTCATATGAATTTCGTCCATACATGTACGTGTATCGTCACAGTAGTATTAGAAAAATAACGCAAATTATTGGTTATGAAAACTAAAGCTTACCGATACATTTATATCCTGAACTATCCTCTTTTCCTAATTTTCATCGGTATTATAGCTGTAAATCATGTATGTATCACAACCGAAAATACCGTACTTGCATGTTGCTATTTTGGGTGGCCACTGTTAATTTTACACGATGCAATGACACCATGTTTCGTTAATTCCGTAAAGAAAATGGAAAATTTGAGACAGCTTGTACATGTACATCGGTATTACAGTCGCGAAAAATATGACAAAGCACATACACGTACAATGTAGGTATTGTAGATGCCAACACTTAATCCGACAATTAGAACGTGTTACGTGAATTCTGATATCAGTGACAGGGCAAATGAAACAATGTCTCGTGAATTATGTGAGAACACTCGGAAAATGGGCAATAGTTTGTCTATAAGCAGACAATGACCTCGTGTTTCGTGAATTCTGATAAAATAAAACCAAGTACGAACAATCCAAACCATTAGACAAAATTCGAAGTCCTAAAAACGCAAAATAGTGTAATCAGCATATGGACTGTTCACCGTGTACAAAATACACGACGAACAGTGGTAACAGGTGTCCTAGGAAGAGTGAGCTTACCCTGCCTGGCGTGCCACACCCGCCATAGCTGAATCCAATCTATTAGGCGAAATCTCGGTAAAATAGCGTGATAGACCTATGAACTATCGGTATGCAAAATGCACGTGATGAACAGTGTTAACGATGTAGTACACATATATAATCAGGAAATAGTATACCCGTCAATTAAATATGTCTAGAATAATAGTCGAGAGAGACATGTTATATATACCGATCAAGTCAATATGACGACCATAAAACTTTTTAAAGGCTTTAATAAGTCTAGTTCGCAAGTATCCCTGTAGTTGAAGCTTAGATGACAAATGCCTCGATCTACTCCAAAAATCAGAATAGAATGAACAAGCTCTCGCGTAACGAATTAGCTGAGACACAAACACTCCATAAGCTGGTGATATTGGAATGTTACTACTAATAAATGGAAAGTTAACAATCGGAAAGTCAAAGTCATCACGTTTATCGTACAATTTAACACTTAGTTTATGGCAATTGTCAAAATCGAGACGCAGATCCAAGTAGGAAGCGCAATTGTCACTGTCAGTAGTATTTTTAATTTCGAGCTCATCAGGATATATGAATTCTATATAATCATGGATTATTCAGTGATAGAACATCATCGATATATCGATAAGTGAAATTAAAATGTCTAACTAAACGTTTATTAGATTTCACGAGTGCCTGCATGTACTCAGCTTCGTGGGAATAGAGAAACAAATCAGCAAGCAAAGGTGCACAGTTGGTATTTACATATATATATATATACATCTGCAAAGAAAAAGTTGGTGAAAGACTATAATTTTTTTCGTTGGTTTTTATACATTTCTTTGTTGGTGTTTGTTGTATGTACAGTGCTATTATCCTATTTTCGTCTTAGGGACTCATTAATCCTAGGGACAATGCGATCCTTCCACACTTGCGCATCCTTTATTTCTGGATGGAAATACAGCACATATCGTTTGATTAGTGTTTTTTTTCTTGGACCAAGTTCTACCTTCTGCATTTTCCCGCCCCCAAAATAAGTATAATTGTGTCTCTTGTTCTCTTCGTTAAATATTTCAGGAAATAATTGAGTTGTTATTTTTACAGCAAAATTGCCTACATTCAAAGAATGGGTTTTTAGTTTTTTTAGTTCATCAATTGAAAGCCTAAATTCATCCTGAATGTCGTCAAAAACTGACACATCTGTGAATGTTGATGACAGGCGAATTTCCAATGCCTCCTTGCTGTTTAGCTGTGTTCTGTTACCCAAATTGTTCATTATCTTCTCCTGGTTATCTTTCATTATCTTCTGGTTATCTTCGATTTTATTTAATTTTGAGCATAGTTGCTGTATCTGGTCGCTGTACTTACATCTTTGGTTATCAGCTACCAAATACGGCAAGTCAGGCAAGGCTGTTAGTAGCAAAAAGTCGAAGTCTGTTTCTTCAAAAGATTCGTGTTGGTATGCTACACTGGCTATTGGTGCGAAATTCGTGGGTGTTGGTGCTGGTATTTGCAATGGTGTTGGTGTTGGTCCTGTTATTGGTGTTGGTATCTGGATTGGCACTGAAACTGTTGTGGCTGCTGGTGCTGTGACAATTGTTACTGGCACTGGAGCTGTTGGTGCTGTGACAATTGTTACTGGCCCCGGAACTGTTGCTGTGTCAATTGAACTGTTGTTGGTGCTGTGGCAATTGTTACTGGTACTGGCGCTGTTTTGGCTGTTGGTGCTATGGTATTTGAATAATAATAATAATTTATTGTTTACAGTCAGTTACATATTCATATCAACGGACTTTACAGAAGTAACACATAATATCAAAACAAATCTAAAAAGCTTTAAAAATACAAAACTAAAAGCTATAATAATATAAAACTAAATAAGCTATAAAAAATACTTCACGGTTAAAAATTTGAAGAATAGTATTCTTTAAAAAGGAAAGTTTTTAGGGAACTTTTAAAGGATGCTAAAGTGTCTATTTTGCGGATGCTAGGCGGTAAATCGTTCCATAGAGTGGGTGCAGCGACAGATAAATATCGGGATCCATAGAAGTCACACCCGTCGTACTCCGGTACATTTAGCCTAAGCCCTCCTCCTTCTATCGTAGCCTGACGAGTGGACCTCTGTGGAAACCAAGTGGTGATTAAATTCTGAAAGATAGAGTGGTGCTTGGTTATGAAGACATTTATAAGTTAATATCATAATTTTAAATTTTATACGTTGACAGACAGGAAGCCAATGGAGTTCATGCAAAATAGGTGTGATGTGTTCGTGTAATCTTGTGCGGGTGACTAAACGGGCGGCAGAGTTTTGCAGTAGTTGTAAGCGATCAAGAGTGCTGTGCTTAGGCTTAAGGTTATAGAGAAGGCTGTTACAGAAGTCAAGACGGGAGGTGATTAAAGCGTGAACTAGTGTTTCGGTGCATTTACGATCTAAAACTTTCTTATACGCCCAATACGAAATAATGAATAGGATACTGATTTACAAACTTTTGAAATATGGTCATGTAAGGATAAAACATTGTCAAGATTAAAACTTAAATTACGGACAGCCGTGCAAGATTTAACTGGTGTGTCACCGACATTTAAAGTGTCTAAAATATTTATGTTTTCTTTTCTTTGAAATTTAGAGTAAAAATGCAGTACCTCTGTCTTTTTATCGTTTAAAGCCAACTTGTTATCAATCATCCATGACCTAATTTCATTAATACATTTTTCTACACTGTGTATGTTATTTGTTACATTTTTACATCTGAGGTAAAGTTGAGTGTCATCTGCATAAATCATTAAATCGAGGCCACTGCGTACAGTAATATCTTCTAGGGGGGGGGGGCAGTACAAAGTGAATAAAATCGGGCCAAAAACACTACCCTGGGGTACACCATATTTCAGTTCTATTGACTTAGAATAAGAACCATTTACACAAACTTTTTGGGTCCCACCTCGCATGTACGATTCTAACCAATTTAAAACAGTATTTGAAACATTAAAACGAGATTTAAGTCTTGACAATAAAATATCATGATCGATCGTGTCAAACGCGGCTGATAAATCTAAAAGAACCAGAACTACCCCCTCTCCCTTACCAATGGAAATTAAAATGTCATTATAAACTCTTACTAAAGCCGTTTCAAAACTGTGAAATTCTCTATATGCTGACTGAAATTTTGAATACAAGTTAAAAGACAATAAATGATTATGCAACTGGTTAAAAACAACTTTCTCAATAACTTTACTCATAAAATGAATGTTTGATACCGGTCTGTAAGTGGAGATATCGTTTTGATCAAGTCCTGTCTTCTTAAGAACAGGGCGAATCATTGCCTCCTTAAACATGTCTGGAAAAACTCCGGACTGGAGAGACGAGTTACCAACGGAAGTTACTTGAGGAATAAGGTCGTTAATACACATTTTGAGGAGCGATGTGGGAATGGGATCCAGTTCACATGATTTTGATTTTATAGTCCGAATAAGATTTAACACAGATTCCTTATTTACCAGTTCAAAATGCATAAAAGAGTTGTGTAAGGTATATGACGAGTTGATGACATCTTCATTTGTGCAAGTGAAACGTTCTCGAATATTTGAAACTTTATTTTCGAAAAAGCAAATAAAACTATCGGCCAGTCCAGTGGGGTTTGTATGAATTGGTAGAATGGACATCATCTGCTTTTTGTCACCGGTCATTTCATCTACCAAATCAAAGAGCTTCTTGCTGTTTTTTGTTTCCAATATTCGATTGCGGTGGTTCTGTCAAGTCCATTGAAAACTTGATGAGGCTGTGGTCAGATGGTAGCGTGTTATCAACAGACATGTCAATAGGGCTTGGTCTGAGGCACGGGTTATCACTACATCCAATGTAAGGCCTTTTTGGTGGGTTGCAAATTTAACATGCTGTGTTAGTCCCATACAGTGAATCAGGTCAAGCAATTGCTGGGCATCTCTATCGTTAATGTCTTCAATGTGGAAATTTAGGTCACCACAAATGCATAGACCCCCTTCTGTTGTGATTAGATTCTCTAAAAGCTCAGAGAATTCCTCAAAGAACATGTGTGATGTACATTTGTTCCTCTTTGAATATGGTGGTCTGTAGATAATTATTAGTCTTTTGAGAGACATTTCCAATTTTTATGGTCAAATCCAGACATTCAAACGATTTGGTACATATACTTGAACTGTTGTGGCTGCTGGTGCTGTGGCAATTGTTACGGGCAGTGGCGCTGTTGTAGCTGCTGGTGCTGTGGCATTTGGTAAAGGCACTGGAATTGTTGTGACTGCTGGTGCTGTGACAATTGATACTGAAAGTGATTCTTCACCAAATTTAGGATATTATGTGAATTCAAACTGAAAACCCAATCATGAAACAGGAATGGTAAAGTGTCAGCTGTTGTTCACATGCTTACCCTGAGCAGAAAATGCTCATCATCGAACTTAGTCACGATATTGAGGTAATGCAACTATACACCAAGTGTCATCACTCGCACTTAAACATGCATTATGTAAGAGGTATATCTGCCTAGTGTGCGTCTTTCTTTAGGCCTGAAATCTCATTTAAATTATTAACGTATCCAGACCATAATCAACTCTCAATGTCAAGGTTAGCCTTCGTTATCGACTTGATTAGAATCCTATATGCTGCTAACGCTCATTGATAAAAAAAATCAATGAAATTTATATGAGTCCGGGTAATTGTGATTTTCATTTCGTTAGAAATGGAAGAGCTACGACTTAAAAGATTTTTTTTTTTTGTGTAATCAAAAGGATAATACTGAACTTAATGATTTTTATTTCTAAATTGAAAAAAAAACCCAGCAAAAATTCGGGATTTAAAAAAGATATGTGAAATTGATGAGCTGATTTTAGAGTTTGCTTCGAATTTATTAGACAAGTTAGTATCAGAGAAGAAAAGAAAGACAATATAAGAACAAAGGTTCAAAGTGTTGCAAGATTACTAAACAAAAGTTCCGTTTTGTTTTTTCAAAGAATTTCATATGTGGCAAAGATGTTTACAAATGTTGTGGAAAAGGTAAAAGCATTATCTCTTGAAAGTGATTCACCAAATTAGGCACTTACCTTAGGACAATATTTAAAACCAACACGCATTTTAAAAATGAGCCTAGCCATTTAAACGGAAAACACAATAATGAAACATGAAGCAATGGATTTTAAAGAATTGTACAGTGCCCACTGGATTTTAACAATTTCCATGAACTTGTTAAATTATACGATAAACGTGATAACTTTGACTTTCCGATTGTTAACTTTCCATTTATTAGTAGTAAGATTCCAATATCACCAGCTTATGGAGTGTTTATGTCTCAGCTAATTCATTACGCGAGAGCTTGTTCATTTTATTCGGATTGTTTAAATAGATAGAGGCATTTGTCATCTAAGCTTCAACTACAGGGATACTTGCGAACTAAACTGATTAAAACCTGCCGTCATATTGACTTTATTGGTAAATATAACATATCTCTCTCGACTATTATTCTAGACATATTTAATTGACGCCTATACTATATCCCTGATAATGTATGCCTTCTAGATCGTTAACACTGTTCATCACGTGCATTTTGCATTCTGATAGTCCATTGGCCAAACACGTTTTTCTTCCGAGATTTCGCCTAATAGTTTGGATGCGGGTGTGGTGCGCCAGACAGGGCAAGCTTACTCTTCCGGACACCTATTACCACTGTTTGTCGTGAAGGTTGTACACGGTGAACGGTCTATATGCTAATTACACTTAGAAGATGGAGTTATGTATACCGTTCTTCCGTTATGAGTCGAGATAAATTTTTATTTTGGAATCCTCATGTTGCTGACCCTTACTAGATATTTTGTTTCCTATTCATCAAAATCGTACAAAATACAATGGCTCCAAGATCATGTCAACAGGCGTTCACACATGAACTTTATGAAATGGGACAAAATATTACTGTGGATGAGACAATGGTAAAATTCAAAGGCCGGATTGGATTTAGACTGCACAGCCCAAAGAAACCAACAAAATTCGGGCCGACAGTAACACTAGTTATACGTGGCAGAAAAATTTTAAAAAATGGTCGGGAAAATGAACTCAGTAAATGTGCTCAACATGTCCTGCATTTAGTAGAACCTTTGTCAAACGTAGGCCATACAGTTTATGCAGACATGAATCCGATAGTATGTCAACAAAATATTTCCGCATGTCTTTGGTCAATAGCCTTGGTGTTCCAGAAAACTGTGAAACTGTGCATCGACGAACTGTGTCCTGTTCTTACTTATATTGTAAATACATCATTATCAACTGGTACCTTCCCTGATGTTCTGAAAAAAGCTTTAGTTTTTCCCTTAATCAAAAAAAGTACTTTAGACAGTAACATCTTCAAAAATTATCGGCCAGTATCTAACCTATCATTTTTATCTAAACTTATGGAAAAAGCAGTGTCTGTTAGATTTAAAGACCATTTAAAATTTCAGAATCTGGACGAACCCTTTCAATCCGCATACAAAAAACTCCATAGTACAGAAACGGCTTTACTCCGAGTGCAAAATGATATTTTAATTAATCTAGATAATAAAAATGTGGTTTTTCTAGTTCTTCTTGACCTAAGTGCTGCTTTTGATACCATCAACCAAGCACTTCTACTTTCACGTTTAAAAGATTATTTTGGAATTACTGGCTATGCCCTGAAATGGTTTGAATCATATCTCACTTCACGAAAACAGTCTGTTGTCATAAATAAGCAGTCATCAAAACCAGTAGACATAAAATATGGAATTCCGCAAGGATCAGTACTCGGTCCGTTATTATTTACGGCATATACTTGCCCACTTAGTAAACTTCTTAGAGATCACAATTTAGACTATCATATATACGCAGACGACACACCGCTGTATGTGGCTGTAACACCCGACAACGAAAGTAAACAAATTATTAAGTTGGAGAAGTGTATTGATAATGTAAAAAACTGGATGAAAAACAACTTTTTAAAACTAAACGATGATAAAACTGAATTATTAAAAATAGGAACCGATCATAGACTCTCATCAATTATTACAAAATATGTTAAAGTGGGTGGTGCTGTCATACATCCAAGTAACAGTGTACGGAACCTCGGTGTTCAATTTGGGAAAAATTTTGACATGAAAGAACATGTGTCGAATATGTGTAAATCCGCCCATTTTCAACTATATAATATAGGTCGCATAAGAAACTTTATTGATACTGATACTTCTAAAATGCTTGTCAACTCACTTGTAACCTCCCGCCTTGATTATTGTAATTCTTTATTGTTTAACTTGCCTTCTCTTCAGCTAAATAGATTACAAAAAATTCAAAACAAAGCCGCCCGAGTCATAACTAGAACTAAACTTTGTGAACATATCACCCCTATTTTACACCAACTGCAGTGGCTGCCAGTTACTAGCAGAATTGAATTGAAAATACTCTCTCTAACATACGCTGTCATTAATATTGAAGACTCACCTGACTACCTCAAACAACTAGTGACCCCATATATTCCTACACGCACACTTAGATCACAAAACAAAAACTTGCTAATGCCCTATCATGCAAAATCCTCATTTGGGGAAAGGTCTTATAGTTTTGCTGCTTTTAAACTATGGAATAAGTTACCTTCTGAAATTAAAGATTCCCCTTCCCTGCCTGTTTTTAAGAAAAAGTTAAAGACCCACCTTTTTAAAAGCCATTTTAATTGTTAAATGCTTAAGCTTTTTCTGAGTTTACTCTTTATTATTGTATACTATATTTTATTCTAATTGTGCAATGTTCTTATTATTGAGATGTTTTATATTTTATACTTTTACAATAATGTAATAGCGCCATAGAGCAATCTAAGTATTGGATTATAGGCGCTCTATAAATAAATTATAAATTATTATTATTATGTTAGTGTTGTAACTGAGAAACAGATTCTTGATGGCAACCCACATTTTTGTGCCAAACCTACAAAACCAGCCTAATGTAACGTTTGCAGTGATATGAAATTAGGTCAAGAATATCGGAATGAAACATCATATATTTGTGGCACCTGCTGTGATAAACCGGTCATACATCCTGACGTAATTTATGGTAGCTGGCTTTTTTTCGCACGTATCCAGTGAATGGCCATTTTGCTCAGTAATCCTAGTTCCTTCATGAACTGTCTCTGAGCGAACGATGTCTCGCTAACAGTTCCTCACGGGCCTTATAATCAACTAGTATGAAAATAAAGCTTTACCCTATCTCGGTTCTACGGCTATTTTAGATCCTTACCGTCTACTTTGCACCGTGAAACATTTCCTGACACAACCGAGACAAATTTATAATAATCCAACACTATTTTTAGGGTGGTACTTTTTACCGCCGACCACCGCCGACAAATGCTTAATGATTACTTGTTACCGCCGACTATATAAAATTGATTAAATCATTAGTGACAAATAAATAGATTTTTTTAAATACACAGAGTTTGATAAAAACAAATATAGATTTTATGATATATAAATATGGTCGACAATCGAATATGGCAAAGTGTGATTTTCAATGTGCAATTGACTGCATATCCCAGAAAGCTCCAGCACTGTATGTGTGTGAATTTTCAATTAATTAATTTAAGATCTATCCTGTATTTTTCTGGAGATTATGAATTTTGTGGTCTCTATAAAGCATATTCTATTTCCGAACAAAAGTGGCGTTGTTTCAGCGAAGAGCAAAACGAAAAATGTGTAGAAGTGTTCGCACTAATAGAAGATGGGCCTAATAAGCAGAAGCTGATATATTTGCTCTTCAATATCTAAACTGTACTATTGTCCTTACATATCCTTCCATATATATGTATGTTTTGGACAGTTGTACGGAATTACACCTCAAATAAAAGAATAACATTCTTGTTCAACTTGATGTATTCTTTTTTTATTTAAATTGGTGGCAGTGCCCGATTAACCTTGTGCGGGCTCGGGACAATTTAGGCAGCGATTTCATTGACGTTAAGAATTCGTTGACAATTTGAGTATTTAAAACAGACCTTTTCTCTTATGTCCCACTTCGAAAGTCATTACAATGCGGTCGGCGGTAAAAAGTATTTGGTCGGCGGTAATTTCACGACGGTCGGCGGTAAAAAGTATTTGGTCAGCGGTAGTCTGCGGTAAAAAGCATTTGGTCGGTGGTGGTCGGCGGTAAAAAGTACCACCGCTATTTTTGTGTAGAATTCGATGTTAGAAAAAGACCGGTCTGCGCTGACGTCAGTTAACAAACATGGCGGCCAGATTTGAACGATTTTGTTTATCTTTTTCTAACGTCGAATTCTACATGAAAATAGTGTTGAATTATTATAAATTTGTGTCGGTTGTGTCAGGAAATGTTTTCTTTTGGCGATCAAAGAAGAATCACGATGCAAAGTAGACGGTAGGGATCTAAAATAGCCTTAGAACCGAGATGGAGAAAAGCCTTATTTTCATACTAGTTGATAATAAGGCCCGTGAGGAACTGTTAGCGAGACATCGTTCGCTCAGAGACAGTTCATAAAGGAACTACAGTAATCCCAGCTAGAATTTGGCTAATTTTTTTTTAAATTGCGTTAAAGTTTTAAATTTTTGTTTAGAACTGAAATAAATTAACTATTAGTAAATCCCCACGCTAAAAACAGAATTCATTGTGTATATGTGAAATAGACCAGACCGAAGCACCAAATAGTGCGGCTCCCGCGTGTGTCAAATGTCCGTTTAAACTGGCTAATTCTGGTAAAATCCCATTCCCTTCCGGGGATTATTATTCAATCTCGAGCTGTGTCCGTGTTCTTGCACAGACAACCCTGATACGACACAGGTTTTCTGTTCGTCGAAGTCATTACACTTTCAAAAAAACACAACTCAATTTTTATGGAAATTACAATCACTGTTTATATACATATAGCACAACGTTTCAACAAGTATCTGATGTTTTTGTGCTTGATAACGACAAGAAGATACTTGTTGAAACGTTGTGCTATATGTATATAAACAGTGATTGTAATTTCCATAAAAATTGTGTTGTGTTTTATTGTGCTCAATCGCTAAATGCCACTTAAGGATTACATTACACTTTCGTTTGTTTGTTTACAAACTGACTTCGGTGCGTTGACCTCGCGACCTGTGACGTTTAGTGAATATCATGGCGGTTCACTGTGTCAGAGTCACTTCTCTGCTGGTAGGGTGAGTCTGTCGTTCAGATTGACATCCTGAGTGCATGGAGAGATACCATTCTGTTGAACAATATGAATAACCAAGAAGAAAATCGGCGTCAAAGTTCAAGGTCTTCTCTGATGGTAAGCAGACATGCTTAGCCTCAGTGCTATTGCTAAATTTGTATTTTGACGATGATCAGGGAGACGGTATCCATGATATTGTTCGTTTATTGTTAAATTTGTGACAGTACTTTTAAATTGTACAGGGTTGTTTAGTCAATCTAAATTTTTACATTGAAATACTAGTTTTGAAAGTAACTATTCCTAGTCATACTATCCATTTGTCCACAATTAATCAACCAGTCTACATCTGTTCAAATTGGTTACCATGGTAACTCAAATTTATTAATTTTATGTTGTAAATTATTGTTTTACTAAATATCTAATTTATTGACAAGACATAAAATATCTGTTATTGATCTATTAGTGTTCACTAATATTAGTATGGTACCGCAAAAATGTTGTGTCAGTTGTGTTGTTTTTAAATAGGTTACCATGGCAACAATGATGTGAATATTTTAGTATAATATTGTAAATGTTTTTTTCCCTTATTGTTCACTAATGCTAGTAATAGAGCAGAAATGTCAATAGTGCCTGTTTTCCATGTTATTGCCTGCTTTCAGAAAACACCTATTATTATTACATTTAGTAACTTTCCTCCCAAAGCCTCTGGGGCCATATACCGCCCATTTTATCAAAATTTGTTCAGACCTATGTCGATTTCTCAAAAACTAGAGGTGGGATCGTCGTTTCGTTTGTTGTAAAACGATTCTTGAGTCAAAGTTAACTATCTGACATAACAAAATTGGATCTTAAATGTACAAATTGAAGTTTTTCTAAAGATCTATATTTTTCTACGCGTGTGTATTTTTTTAGTGATTCGGTCATCCAGACACGTAAAATAAATACATGTCACGTGACAGTCGTGAGATTTGTCCCTTCCGGGAAAATGTCTACCCAGTGTCACCAGAGAAATTTCTTTCTCCCAAATTTTTCCATTTATCGTCCTGTGTATTCTTGGAGCTGTTGCATGAAAATTTTCATTAATCACTAAAAAAGAGACAACTTATTTGAATGTGTCCTCGTGGTTATGATATGCAGTAAGCAATGAGGAACATCTTTGCAAAAAGATGCATAGTGGCGCTTGCTCACCTACCACGTGTCTTGGTTCGATCCCAGTTTAGACAGAGCATGTTTCTCAGGGAGTGATAAAGTGGAAATTTTCCCCATAATTGATGAAGTGGGGATTTTCCCCCAAAAGTGACAAAGGCAAGCATTCTCTCCACAAATGATAAAGTGAGGATTTGGTCCTCAAAAAAATGATTGTTGGCTGAGAAGAAACCCGAAATGTAACACCAGGCAAGCCAATAGACTACTCCACCTTGCTGAATTCGGCTTTGCTACGAATTCCGGCCACAATGTCAATAACTTGAATAGGACTAAACAAAAACAATGAATAATGATAAATTGACGGAAGAAACTATTTGACTAGATCTAAGGCCTAGATTACCTACCATCAATGTTTCCATAGTTATGCCAATTATAAAACTGGGCCTGAAATAACTACAATAATAAATACAGGTGTACTGGTTGACTGCCGAGGACCGAAAAAAAATAAAAACCAAGTACGAACAATCCAAACCATAAGACATAATTCGAAGTCCTAAAAACGTTATAGGCAAAATAGTGTTTTCAAGTAAAATAGTGTAATCGGCAAATGGACTGCTCCTCGTGTACAAACATACACGACAAGCAGTGGTAACAGGTGTCCGGAAGAGTAAGCTTACCCTGCCTGGCGCCACAGCTGCATCCAAACTATTAGGCGAAATGTCGGTAAATTAGCGTAATTTGCCAATGAACTATCGGCATGCAAAATGCACGCGATGAAGTGTTATAACGATGTAGTAGACATTATCAGGGATATAGTAAAAGTATACGTGTCAATTAAATATATCTAGAATAACAGCAGAGAGAGACGTTATATTTACCAATCAAATCAATATGACAGCCATACAACTTTTCAAAGGTTTTAATAAGTTTTATGCGTAAGTATCCTTGTAGTTGAAGCTTAGATGACAAATGCCTCGATCTACTCAAAAAATCAGAATAAAAGGAACAAGCTCTCGCGTAACGTATTAGCTGAGACACACAACATAAGCTGGTGATATTGGAATGTTACTACTAATAAATCGAAAGTCAATCTCGAACCAGAAAAATTTTGGAGAAAGAAATTTCTCTGGTGACACTGGGTAGCCATTTTCCCGGAAGGGTCGAATCACACGACTGTCACGTGACATGTATTTATTTCAAGTGTCTAGATGGCCGAATCACTTAAAAAAATACACACGCGTAGAAAAATAAATCTTTAAGCAAACTTAAATTTTCACATTTAGGATCCACTTTTGTTTTGTCAGCGAGTTGACTTTGACTCAAGAATCATTTCACAACAAACAAAACGACGATCCGACATCTTGTTTTCGAGAAAAAGACCCCAAAAAGATTGTCCAATCAGAGGTCAGCATGGGCGGGGCTTACACGTTAAAAAACCAGAAGATAATGGACGGTCTTTGGCCCCTGAGGCCTCCGGCCCCGCGGCTGACTCTGGGAATGAGATTGTGGAAAGTTAACAATCGGAAAGTCAAAGTCATCCCGTTTATCGTACAATTTAACACTCAGTTTTTGGCAATCGTCAAAATCGAGACGCAGATCCAAGTAGGAAGCGTAATTGTCACTGTCAGTGGTATTTTTAATTTCGAGCTCATCAGGATATATGAATTCTACATAATCACTAAATTTAGGATTATTAAGGGCTAAAACGTCATAGATATATCGATAAGTGAGATTAAAAAGTCTGACTGTTCGTTTATTTGTTTTTACGAGCATCTGTATGTACTCGGCTTCGTAAGAATAGAGAAACAGATCAGCAAGCAAAGTTGCACAGTTGGTACCCGTTGGGATGCCAACTACTTGCTGATATATTTCCCCTCCAAATTCAACAATGATGTTATCAATTAAGAAATCTAACATCTGAATTATCTTGATGGTCGTGTATTTGTTTTTTTTGAATCACTGTGATACTTAACGAAATATGTAGAATTATAATATGATATCTAGCGGTACCCGATTTAGAGGAAAAGACACTATGAATAATGTCTTTCAACCGGGCTTTTAATTAACTATGAGGAATTTTAGTGTACAAAGTAGAAAAGTCAAACGTTTGAATAGATGATACTGAAGCAAGGGATCTAGATTTCAAACCATCAAGTAATTCTTTGGAATTTTTTAATATCCACATTTGATTTACACCACTTCGAGAGTATACCTTGTCACAGTATTTTTGTATACCCTCTTTAACAGCCGTTAGTATAGATGTTAATACCTTTGAAAGTGGTTTTGTGGAACAACGGATGGACCTCCTATAAAACGTTGCTTGTAGGGATTTTTATGTAATTTTGGTATCCAATACAATAAGGGCAAATCTGTATAGGTATGTCCACATGGAGTACCAAATGAAGTGAGTACAGATTTGTGATTGGATTTAATTTCATCCTCACTAAGCGTAGATCGTTAATATGTAGCACTGTCGATTGGTTTCCCGAAATTAAGTTCTTTGAACAGACAGTCAAAATAATGTCGTTTACATACAAACACTATTGTTATTGGACGCCTTGTCAGCCGGAACAATGACATAATTGTCATGCAAGGCATTAAGATTTTCAACAATGCTAACATCATTGAAAATAGACTTCGGCCTTGTGTCAACTGACAAACGTTGCATGTATATTCTTCGTTTAAGTAATTGGACTGATCGACTTAGCCCAATCAGAGAGAGTATCCGAGATAACATCTTCCCTCTTGGCCCATGATCTATTTCAGGCCTGTCTCCTGCGTGTCTCAAACGTTCCGTCGATCAGAAGGATAGGAACGTCAGCTCGTGCCTACTGTTGCGTTTCCCTTTTCAACGCTATTCGGGCTCGTCTCAGTCTAAGCACATAAATCAAAAGAATAATAAATTACATAAAACTTTATTCAAAAAATATTTATAATTAATACTTACATATAATATAATTTAAAATGAATAAATATATTAAATAGTCTATACAATATGTTCCTTTACAGGTTATATAAGTAATATAACCTATGGTTATACGATTAATAAAAGTACTTTACTTTGATAAATATTAGAATAATTCAAAAGTATAAACTGAAAATTGGTTCATTTTGGTTCATTAAGTTTGAATATCCTAGCTCAATTAGAAGGAGAGTTATTATGTTTGAAAGTCTCGGCCAATCAAATTGCTTATCGCAACTCAAGTTATCGCGTCCCAAAGCATCAACCAATCAAATTGCTTATCTCTGCTAACCCTAAGCTGAAAATGCTCATATTCGAACTCCATCAAGGTAATGACCTAATAAACACCTACACCAAGTTTGAATATTCTAGCTCAATTGGAAAGAGTTATTGTGTTAAAGACGGACAGACAGACGGACGAACCCATTTTTGTCCCCCGCCTTTCGAAGAATAACTCCATCTTCTAAGTGTAATTCTGTATAGCAGGTTATATTAAGTATTGTGTTTACACCACAGGTTAATAATAAGTTCTATAATATTCCACAAGGGGATCACGGTGGCTAAGTGGATAAGGCGCTGGTTCGCTAGCCTGGAGGTTGAGTGTTCGATCCCTGCATTGGCCGAGAAAGTTCATCTCGAATTTCCGGCGTGATTTCCCCTTGTCAGCGATGCAGAAGGGGGGCCTGACAAGGACAGCTGCCTAGTCGTTCGGATGGGACGAAAAACCGAGGTCCCGTGTACAAATTGGAGTGCACGTAAAAGAATCCCTTTGCAGTTGGAATTCGATATAAGAGTAGGCCGTAGCGCCGCTGCCCGGGCAAAATTTCCCTCATAGCACACTGTTGGCGTATGCCCGTCTTCAATTGGCCCAGGTTAGGTGCTTAAGCGTGGGACGTTAAACCCCATTTCATTCATTCATTCAATATTCCACAAGTCATTAAGGCAATAAGGGTGAACTTTGGGTGAACCTCGGGTGATGGGTGGTCTTTGGGTGAAGAGTAAATATCGGGTCCGGGTGACAGGTGAGACATGGGTGACGGGTGATCTTCTTCGGCCGGGTGAAGAATAAGTCTTGGGTGACGGGTGATCTTCTTCGGGTGAAGAATGTGTCCTGGGTGACGGGTGAACTTCGGGTGAAGAATAAGATTCGGTTGACGGGTGGACAACAATTATGGGTATCATCATTGGTCACAAACTAATTTCAACAATTAGTTTAGCCTATTTTTATTTAGTTTATAAATAAGGCCCTGCAAATGATTTAATTATGTAGACTTACTAATTTATACTAGTACTAATACTAGGCATAAAAATAATAGCACTAATTGTATCAGGTAAACTAATTTAAATACTTAGTTTAATTCAGGCCTATTCAACAGTTAAGGCCTTGCTATCTATTATAATTTCAGCAAAGCTCACTTATTATTATGACTATGAGTACAAAATCCTCTAATTAGTCGAACAAGTAATAATACTAATAAATAGTATATATCTAGTAATTCTAGTTACTAATATAAAAAATATGGAGATCTCCGGTGCGGTTACAAGCTTTTAGTCCCAATTATAAATCTACGTGGTCACAGGAAAGCTTGCTAAATTTAGGCCTATATTTAGCCTAGATATAAACATCGGTGATCGCAAATCATTAGAACTCACGAGAAATATGGGATAGCCTAAAAACTGCCAATGATCCCTCTATCAACTTAAATGGGGGACAATTACCAGCAATATAATAATAAATAAATGAATAAGGCTACAAACCACAACAATCCATTAAAAATAGGCCTAATGTAAAAAATACCGGTGACATGATGGATTTCCCTTTTGCACCCTTCGACCTCAACGGGAACAACCGGAAGACTCGCGTCTGCTATTCAAATCGTCTATTTTTGGTAGCGCAATTAGCCAACCGTTGCGCAGCATGAGTTATGACGTCAGCACGCGCTAATATTCTAACACGGCCGAGAAAGTAAACATCACTATTCTTTGGCGGATTATTACGGCTATTAATACTATTATGTAGAAACGGAGCTAAGTATTGTGTTCATTGCATAATATATGGACCAGTGGTAATTAATGCTTTCTTTGAGTAGCTATATCGTGCTGAGACTATGCGTAATGTCATCAATAATGTGGAAATTCCCACCTAGATCATGTGACAGTTCAGGCCTTCGGACTGTGAATACGAATAATAATAATATATATCATTATTAATAATTTCGGATGTCTGATTCTATATTTACATGACATAGCATAAACCCTGGTAAAATGTGATTACAATTCCAGTTTCGTAACATTGCCCCCCTCCATATATAGCATTCGTCCGAATGCCAGATTAGGTATCAAAGTTACAGAATTGAGTTTTCCTATTTGGAACCACCAGTACAGGAATTCACCAGTTGCTGTCAGGCGCATTAGGTAAATATAAAAATTATTCAACATTTAACAAATCAATTTATTCCTATTAAAGGCAATGAATAGTACGATATATCTTACATCTAGTAACGATTAAGAAAAAATATCAACACAGAATAAAGAAATGATCAGCGTGATAGTCGAACCTCAGAATACTATCAATTTTCTTTAATAGTTGATTACATTTAGAACATTTCTCGGTTAACTTTTTGTCAATAATATTCTTCACGAATCTCTATTAGGTACATTCTGTTGCTGGGCAATAGTTCTTCCAAGGGAAAATATTTTGGCGAACGTAAATAATTAATAATAATATTAGAATATGACGTTTTCCCACCAGAAAGATAAGGTTTTATTGGCGAATCATCCTGTAATATATGTGAAAATAACGTGCCTTTGGCAGTTTTTGGGGTTTCAATGGACAAAATGTGCTCTTCCCTCCAAAGTTAATAATGATTCTTTTAGTTTGGCTCTCTTTTTTATTAGGTGATACACTGAAACTTCTTCCTGGAGTTAGTGGTTTTCCAGGTGATGAATTAGCTGATGATGTTGGTGAAGTTGACTCATATACTCATATTCAGAATCAATAATCCGAGAAATAAAGATAACAACTCTGATTAGTCAACTCACCGTAAAACTGTTAAACTTCCTCTTATTATAATGACGACTCTTTTAAAAACGGTACTTTACACTGCGAAACATAAATATATATAATAAAAACCACTTCGGAAAACCCTAATACTAATCTATCCATCTATCCCCTCTGTCTGTTGTGGAAATTTGTCTGACTGACTTTTTTTTTAATTCCGCGCGCTGTATACCTTATATAGAAACACCGATTCCAACGACGTTGGAAACGGTCCCGGAAAATGTTGGAATGGTGGGAAATATTCCACAGAATAAAATACATATGAACAAAATACATGCATGGAAAATATACGGAAATACATAATAAGTTTAATAATATATAATACAAAATTTAGCCGTAACATACAAATAGTAACTAATATGAAACGCTAGTAATAACGCGTAAAGATTACGGCGGATAATTCATAAAAGCCGCCGTAACTATGATGGTTGCTATGGGCCGATCGCGTCTACCGGAAGTATCGTCCGATAACGTAAACAACAATGGCCGCCCCCATGAAATTGGCCACGAAGTGTTTACGTAAATAAAAAAAAACGAGTCTAGTCGTTAATATACTAATAAATACAAAGGGAATGCGAAATACAAGTTATGGCAAGGTCGTAACATCAATGAATATAACATATGGTATTCATATATGGCAATGGCTAAAATGACAAAGTATCTAACAGCGTGAACTGAAGATGAGATATGTACAGAATATAAAGCCGGTCATCACATTACCCCCCACTTAAAACAATTGAGTGTCCTCACTCAAATGCCGTAAGTATATACAATACAATAAATTATATTACTAATTAAATTTATAATCAAACAATGTACATTATAGTGGTTAAATGTCTTTATTTCCTTTTATATTATATATGATAAGTATTATAATCAAACATGTACATTAAAGTGGTCAAATATCTCTATTTCCTTTTATATTATATACAATAAATATTATAATCAAACATCTACATTAAAGTGGTTAAATGTCTCTATTTCCTTTTATATTATATATGATATTAACGCCTTTTACTACTATTTAAACTATTTACAATATGATTACTATTATTATTACTATAAAATTGTCTTCCCTCTTCTTCTCTCTATTCCTCTCCCCTCTTACGTTCCTCTCTGCTCTTCTCTCCGCTCTTTCTTCTTCTCTCTGTCCCTCTCAGTGCTCTTTCTTCCCTCATCTTTTCTACTTCTTTCACTACCACCTCCATAGCTCCGGCCATCCTAGATAAATATAGGTTCTGTTGGTTAAATAATTCTAGACGTTAATTTTGTAACTTGTTGCTAACAGTTACGGCCTCATCTAGACGCTTTAGTGTTCTAATAATTTCAGTGTTTTCCATAATCTTTTTTTTGTAAACAATATTTTTATTCATTAAATCTGAATTCGGATTGGGGAACAGGCTATGCCTATGTGTAACCCCTTTCTCTAATATAGATACATGTACACATTATAAATATTTACATACATACATACATATTTACATAAATATAGAGCATATATTTTGATACATCATGAATAAAATAAGAGACTTAGATAATTATACAGAGATCAGGGCTTGGAATAACTTAATAGATGTTTATGAGGATTTAAATCTTTTTGAAAGGAAAATAAATTGTTGGACCTCTTTGAAAATAAGTATGTTTATCTCAGGACTAAATTTTTGTGACGCGTACAGAAGACAACTGGTTGTTTTATGGTTGTGTTGGAGGTTGTCGATTGTCTGTTTTAATGCATTTCCATAATCTCTTCTTGTTTTGCAGGTGGCTTGTTTATCGTTTATCGTGTTGTGTTTTCTTGGAGTCACCAGTTTCAAAATTAGAGTGGTTATCAAAAAACTCTTTTGTAAAGGTGGCGGCGTGTTTGCAAATGAAACATAGGTTAGGTCCAGTCCTAAGAAATCTGTTAGTACGAAATTTTCTTCTTCCATTAAGGTAGGCTGATTATGAATTAAAGAGGTTGTCTGTAAGTTTCATACTGTCGGTAGATTGCTGGTTGTTTGGGTTTTTTTTCTCGTTTCCCAGTGCATCTTAGAATCTTCGGACGTCATTTTCATGAAATCCGTATCTTGCAGGATGTAAGGGTTGACCGAACATACCAACCATGCAGGATCTTCTTTGTTGCGTTCTCCTCTCTTCTTGGCTTCTTCTAGTTTTCTCAGGTGTGGTTGACGTGTTTCTGTAATTCTTTTTGGTTATTCTAAAGGAACATAACTCACAATAGAACGGATGTCTATCTAAACTAATATGTGTTCTGTATATGTGTTCAATCACCCTGATTTTTTATCCTATCATTGTACACTTTAAACATTTGTATGCTCTTTTTTGTTTAATTCCGCGCGCTGTACACCTTATATAGACACACCGATTCCAACGACGTTGGAAACGCTCGCGGAAAACGTTGGAAGGTGGGAAATGTTCCTCAGAATAAAATACATATGAACAAAATACATGCATGGAAAATATACGGAATAGTAATTAATTAAACGCTAGTAATAACGCGTAAAGATTACTGCCGATAATTCATAAAAGCCGCCGTAACTATAGTGGTTGCTATGGACTGGTCGCGCCTACCGGAAGTATCGTCCGATAACGTACACAACAATGGCCGCGCCCATGAAATCGGCCACGAAGTGTTAATAGTCGTTAATATACTAATAATTACAAAGGGAATGCGAAATACAAGTTATGGCAAGGTCGTAACATCAATGAATATAGCATATGCTATTGAATGGAAGCTAACAAGATTGCATTATATTCGGTTTCCATTACCTGTAGCTGAGGGTGTTTTTGGACAAAGATTTTTTCAAATTTTTATGGAAATGTTTTTATGTGCTAAAATGATTCCTATGGTTGTATAAAGGGAATTTGTCAACCTGTTAAGCAGCAGATATAGGAGTGACTATGCTTTGACTTAAATCTCAGAAATATTCAATTATCCCTTTTAATTAAACGCCAGGATCGAACCTATGTCCCTTCTGTCACTGGAAAGTGTGCCACCACCACACCGACTTTACCACTGTAGTGAACGAGTGGACGTATCGACACTGGTACTATATCTAAGGTACTTACTGCTTGAGTTCTGGACATAAAGTGACGCTTCACATAAACCGGAAGCTAATGTTGTGTACACCACGTGACATCTCGGGCTTGTCCTCCACATTCCCCCCGATCGTGAAGAGCTGAGCACATGGTGAGGCGAATTCCTAGTGGCAGGTGGTTTTTCCGTATACTATAAATTATGTATTTTGTTTTACCCCCGAAATAAAATAGTAATAATAAAAATAAAAAAAAATAAAATATATTATAAAACATGAATAAAATAATGGTCACCAGGCTTAAAATTGTCCATTCCAAGACTTTTTTTAAAATTCACACATTATTCACACATTTCCGCCATATTTACATATAATTTAAAATGTTCCATCCAAGACTTTTCTAAAATGGTTCATCCAAGACTTTTCTAAAATGCTTCTACCAAGACTTTTAAAAACACAACCTACACAAAGTCATCAAATTTGGAAGGTCTATTTACATTTCTTCCCGACCGCGTAGTGGGTTTCTCATGAAACAGGGTTGGAAGCAAACCCCCATCTAAAAGGTTCAGATTCAAGCCGGAATAATTATTACTTGGTTGAATGTCAGCTGGTGCAGGACACACTGGACCAACAATCATCGACTCTGACTCAGACTCCTCACTTAAAGATGTCACGACTGGATTCGAGGGTAAAGGAAATGGATCAAAGCCTGGGGTTAATTCGTTGATAACAGGCAGTTGATCAACCTCCGCGCTCAGATCATTAGTTCCAACTAGAATAGAGTGTCTTGTCCGTTTCAGCCACAGAGGAAGGTCTCTGTCCTTGCACAACTTTAGACGATCATGGTGGATAACTTTATCTCCCTTTCTATTCCTAACCCAGTACAATGGTGGCTTAGAGCGAACAATCAGAAAAGGTCCCTTCCATGGAGATTGCAACTTCCTGCTTTGGCCTACTTTAGTTGAAAGATCAGCGAGATAAACTACGTCCCCAACGGCAAATCGATGATAATGAAGACCTGTGTCATAAGAATGTTTCTGACGAAGTTGATTAGCTCGAAGATGCTGACGAGCTTGTTCATGGACCTCCGCCAAGGCAGAAGCTAAGAACTGCACCCACTCGTCAGCGTTGCGGTCAGGTGACTTTACTGTGGAAGTGCCGAACAAGATATCAATCGGCTGAAAGACTTCTCGCCCAAGCATCATCATATTAGCGGTGAAACCAGTATTCCTGTTGACCATAGAGTGCATGGACATGGCGAGTAATGGGAGGTGTAAACCCCAATCCTTATTTTTCTTGTTGATGTAGCAACGGATCATCTGTAATATTATCCGATTGAAGCGTTCCACCTGTCCATTAGACGAAGGGTGATAGGGGGTGGTTCTTGTCTTGACAATCTCCAGGAGTTCACAAAGTGCCTGAAATAAGGTGCCATCAAAATTCCTTCCCTGGTCCGTGTGGATATCAACAGGGCAACCAAATGTGGTTACAAAGTGTACCAGGAACTTTTCAGCAATCAATTTAGCAGTCTGGTCGGGTATTGCCGCCATTTCGATCCATTTGGAAAACTGATCTAC
Organism: Patella pellucida; assembly: GCA_917208275.1. NCBI lineage: Eukaryota > Metazoa > Mollusca > Gastropoda > Patellidae > Patella > Patella pellucida. Next base: position 53,899,938 of record OU795043.1, read on the forward strand.
CATTACCAGCACGTACCGGTTACCTTGATTACTTTCCTGAAAAGGTCCCAGGATGTCCATGTGAACCCTTTCCATGGGAAACCCTGCGTGATAATACTCTAGAGGTGCCTTTGCTTTACGGTTTGCTTTTTTGTTTTCGTTGCACACAGAACATCCAGTGACATACCATTTACAATCTGTATTCATGCCCGGCCAATAAAAGGATTGCCGAAGCTTTAATAGAGTCTTTTCTCTGCCTAGGTGTCCCCCTGTCTTCGAGTCATGACAGAAGCGAAGAACCCCCGACCTCAAGAATTCGGGGACAACAAGACAATATTCCCTACCGGGCTCATCTTCCCAGCGATAGTACAGGACACCTCCAATTACGTCCAATTGTGCTCGACAAATCCAAAGAAGCCGAGTTCGGGGGGAAGATAGCTTTAGTTCGGCATTAGAAGGAGGTCCTGTCGACAGCCAGGTAAGTATTTGCATGATTTCTAGATCTGCATGCTGCATGCACTTTATTTCCTCATTTTTATAATTGTCACACCAGTTAGAAATGTTATTTTGTACCGTATCACTTCTATTGACTGGCACATTTGTTGTTTCTTTTGTTTCTAGCATGTTAACATTTTCGCTGGCCCCATTTTCTCCCAACGAACCCTTCTCAATATGGCGAACAGCTAGAGGAACAACATCATCGACGTCCTCGTTGAACCGTTCCCACTGAGAATGTACCCGTTGACAGAAATGGCAACCTCCACATGGAAGGCTCTCAAGTTCAAGTCCGGCCTGGTAGCAATTACATCTATCCACTGAGTCCGGAATTCGAGACAGTCCGTCGGCATTTAGATGTTTCTTTCCTGAGCGATGAATAATTTGCATATTATATTGGGCCAGTTCCTCCAGCCATCTCGCAAGCTGTCCTTCTATATGTTTGAAGCGAGTTAACCAGACAAGGCTGTTGTGATCAGTCCGCACAAGAAACGGCCTCCCGAGTAGATAATGGCGAAACTCTCTGCAGAATTTGACGACGGCAAGTAATTCCTTCCTGGTTGTACAATAGCGTCGGTGAGCCTTCATCAAGACATGACTCGCAAAACATATTGTCACCTCTTCCCCCTTTTGGATCTGAGACAATTCAGCACCAATGGTTTCATTAGAAGCATCAGTGTCAAGGATGAACATCCCATCAGGAGTAGGGAAACGGAGAACAGGTGCACTAGTTACTGCAATCTTCAAATTATCAAAGTGATCCTGATGCATGCTCGTCCATTCGTATGAACCCTTACTATGATACAGCTCGTAGAGAGGAAGAGCAAGAGCTGCAAATTTCGAGACATGATCACGATGATAGTTAACGAAGCCAAGAAAGGATATTAATTGATCCCTATTCGATGGTATAGGCCACTTAGTAACAGCTTCGTGTTTACTCTTGGATATAGAGACACCTTTTGAATCGACCAACTTACCCAGGAACTCTACTTCAGTCCTAAATAAAAAACATTTCTTGGGCTTCAACTTTAAGTTGTAGAATCGGAAACGCTGGAATACCTCCTCTAAATTTTCGATGGTTTGGGTCATATCCTTTCCCAAGACTATAATGTCATCAATATAGACGAGAATATGTTTCCAGGTCAATCCTCTAAGAACCAGCTGCATAGCCCGTTGGAAAGTAGCCGGTGCGTTACATAAGCCAAATCCCATCCTAACATGCTCGAACAGTCCATACTTTGTAATGAAAGCAGTTTTCTTCCGCGAGTCAGGATCTAATTCGATTTGATAGTAACCAGACGCCATATCCAAAGTACAGAAGAATTTATTACCCTGTAAGGTATCCAAACAATCCTCAATGATTGGTAGAGGGAAATTATCTTTAACGGTTTTGTCGTTGAGAGCACGATAGTCAATGCAGTAACGACAACTACCATCTTTTTTCTTGACCAGAACTGGCGGTGAACTCCAGTCAGATATGGAAGGGACTATGACACCTGCTTTAAGAAGTTTATCTAGATGTTCCTCCTCTACCTTTGCGAATCCCAGTGGGGTCCGTCTCATACGTAGTTTTACTGGAGGCAAGTGTTGGGTATCTATATGATGTTTCACTCCAGATAGACAACCCAGATCAAATTCATGTTTCGCAAACACATCACCATATTCAATCAAGAGATTCCCAAGCTGGCAAACATATTCCTCAGGTATACTGGCGACAGAACGTTCAAACAGATCAAGCAGATGAGCAGGAACCCTCCTGCGAACCTGTTCCTGGGACTCCTCTTGGGCATTGGCTGTCCGTACCAATTTAATATCATCGGTAGAAAAATCATCTGCTATCACCTCATCAATCTCTTCAGCATTAGCTATATGATAGCCATCCTCTATTCTAACAAATAAGTTAGAATCGTTGACCACGTCCAGAAAGCAGGAAGAAGCAGCACTTACTGAAGCAGAGACAAGTAAACCATGACATTTAATTGGTTCGATGACACAATCACCTGATAATGGATTTTCCAAAGCGACTTTGATGGTAAAAATACAATTGGGCGGAATGGAATAGCTACCACTGGTAATGACCTTTGAAACCTTGACGTCCATGCTCGAAGTACGCTTCAAAGTAGCACTAACGATCTGGTCTCCTATGGTAACCGAACAATTCCTCAAAATAACGATGCATTTGTGTTTCTCCAGGAAATCTATCCCTATGATGATCGGATCAGTGATTGCTGCAACGCAGACATCCATTTGTAAAATATGTGCGCCAACATGGAAATTGACATCTTTAATCATGTGGCCTAAAACATAACCCGGACCTATTCCTTTCAGTTTGACAGCTTTTCCCAAGGCAATACCTTTAGTCCTGCTTAAAACTGAAGTGTCCACTATGGTGATCATGGCAGCAGTATCCACCACAGCGTCCATCTCCTCCCCAAACAAAGAAATTGGAATTACTAGACTGGTTCCCTTAGTCTCCCTAACCAATATCGAAGGAGTCTCATCTATAGTTGATCGAACGGGACAATCAGGATCTAAAGGCGATCGGTCAACTGAGAATCTGTCCCCATTCCCAGTTGTTGCAAGTTTAAAGAGCTGACAGTCTTACTCTCAGAGTTAGACATTGGACCCTTAGATACACGTGTAACTATTCCCTGATTGGAGTTCTCTTTCTCAGAATGACTATTCCGATAACTAGGTGATGACATCCTCGGGGTATTAGACATCTGCAAATCAAAAGTCCTAGGAATGGGTTGCCAATTTTGATTATATGGACGATAACTTTGCGGAGATGACCCGGTGGTGTTTAAGGGCTGAGGACTGAAAGCCCTGGGAACTGGTTGCCAGTTCGGATTAGGATATTTCCCATAGTCTCGCGAATTTGATTAATACCTGGATGGAGATGGGGACCGGGAGTGATTACGCGTCAACAGCCAACTGATTAACAGTGTCTCTGGGTGTATTACTATATCCGTCCAGGGCCAAGAATTGAAGCCGCTGAGCAAATTCATCCAGGGTTTCACCGTCTGATTGACGAGCAGATTGTAGTTCTCTACGTGAAGTAACTGGAGTATCGCGGGTGCTAAATCTCCTACGTAGCTCCTTGGTCAGTCTGCTGTATTTACGGATGCCTAGTCGGTTCACGTACTCAAGAGCACTACCCCTTAGACAATCCGACATCTTTTGGAAGTGTTTGCGTTCAGACCAACCACACCTATGTCCTACCCTTTCAAATTGTACAAGAAATGACTCCCAGCTTGTCTTGTCATCCCCTGAAAATAAGACCATCTTGGGCACATTGGGACTATGCCCACGATGATGATGATCCTCCTCGCAGCTGTCAGAATCAGATTCCGAAAACAAGCGTGATCTACCATCAAACGAGTCTGGAGAATTGGAAGGGCTATAATTTTGACGTCCAGATTGTGCCAGTCGAGACTCATGGTGTCCCTGTGCAATGAGGGGAGGGGTCCGTTCTTTGTTAGGAGTAGAATTAGACGGTTCTCGGGGCAGCTTTCGTCTACCAGTTTTGTGGGGGTTTTTGGTCAAAGTAAGATCACGAAGTCTAGAACCATAAACTCCATCTTCTGGCATGACATTTGTGATGTCCGCTATAATTTTAGATCCTGGGTCCTCCTTCATAGTCTTAGGTGTAGACACAGTCAGACCTGATGAAGGAGCAACATTTTGAACCCCCTCATCAGACCTAACCTTGTCTGTCTGTGATGATGGAAATTTAGGGAATTCATATTGCTGATCAAGGGGAGATGGATATTTGGGAATTGTAGATGGGCCAGGTTTGTATAACACAAATTCACTTCTTAAAGTTGTAGCCTGCTCATTAATGGCAGCCAGAATCTGTTCGAATTTTGTTCCAACAAATTGCTCCAACTCGGTTATACGAGCGTCCATCTGCTCAGCATCTCTTATATCTAAAAGGCTCTTCTCTGGGGGAACAAAAGTTATTATCCCCTCCTCAATCCAATCACACCATGGCTCAGATGGCAAACCAACAGCCTTAGCAAGATGATCCATGGTCAAGACACCTACTTCTTGTCTTAACATGACAATCCGTTCTGCCTTTACTCTTCCTATGTGTCGCAGGTTTTGTAATTCATCAACCGTAGCAGATTGCATATTAATTGTCATATTTAGCCAAAGTAGTAATAATAATTTAATAAATATATGTATATATATCCTTTTTAAGTGTGGATAAACTTGAGATGTAGGTGTGAATTTAAGTTCAATAGAATGTTAACCAATGTGAACCGACTTTTATCAAGTCAGCTAAGGGCCAACAAGTACTGAACCTAAACAATAGACAGTTGAGTAAGTGAGTTATGTTATTACTACTCTATTTACTATGGATTGTTTTTATAGTATTCAGGTGTAAAACTCCACCAATGAAATTGCTGGGTTATTGTTGCTGTGATCACGTGCTCTCTCCCCCGCCAAGTTTGAAGGCGTGTATAGTAGGCGTGGTCACAACACAGCTATGTGAAATGATTTTGTAGATCTTTAACTGGTTATGATATTTGAATCAAATGTTAAGCAATCTATGAATGGTTTACAATGTGCTATACTTGATGTGAACCTTCAAATTACCACCAAGCGTGAAATCTCAGTGAAACCGAAAGCTTTCAAGTATACACACTGCAGACGATGGTTCGGCGTAGTAATACAATACTACCAACTCTGCAATGTACGCTCCCAATATATTCAAAATACTAATAAATAATACCCTGTATTATATTGTGAGCAAAATATATGATTATTATATACGAAATAACTAAATTAATACTTATTTCGATTACGATAAATAGAAAACGATAGGGGACTATTTCCTCTATCTAACACTATCGATCGTAGTACACTGATAAACAATCGTTGATCAGCAAATATATCACAATAAGTTATGTATAAAATAACTTACCATGAATGACTTTATTTCAAGAGTAGCTTTATCGGCGACGCCAGATGTAGTGAACGAGTGGACGTATCGACACTGGTACTATATCTAAGGTACTTACTGCTTGAGTTCTGGACATAAAGTGACGCTTCACATAAACCGGAAGCTAATGTTGTGTACACCACGTGACATCTCGGGCTTGTCCTCCACACCACCATGCAACTTTAGACTCGATAACCAGCTCTAATACGTCAGACTCACTCCTACGTCACTCCTTTTCTGACTTGCATATTATATAGAGACAGGTAGTGGGCAGCCATGGTTTTAGGTAGTATTACTAAAAATAGACAGGCATCTTTAATAATGGGGTTCAGTGTTAAAATGAGTAAGCTACAAGATCATTCTCCACGCAAGTCTTGCTATCCAGCATTTGACTCTGCCGTCGGCTCGCGTACTATAAGGTTTGACCCGGAGGTCATTGATCGCGTGATTTACTACTTGGTCAAAAATAGCGCCTGTCATTGAAATGTTTGGCGTTATAAACATTTTATAATTTGTTAGTGAATTCGAAATGTTTATCCCGCAAAGCGATTTTTATTATATTATATTTCAAACATATATCGATAATTCTTTGATTTGGATTAACTAGACATTTCTAAATTAATTGTTGGGCCTGTCGATCGCGTAGTACTGATAAACAAACCCACGTGTATTAAATATTATTATATTCTAAAATTAGCACAACGACATGCGCAGTTCGTATTTCTGACCATTTCACCCGTAATCTTACGCAAAAGAGTTCCCTGTAATATCTGTATATACATTGTTATTTTGAATTTGTGACCCCATTTCTGTTTCAATATGGAAAGAGTATTAAATATAGTATCATTTAATTGTTTTAAATCGTATTGTTTATCATTGTATATCTTCACCAAGAATCTTGGTGGCGTAGTCAATTGAGCCGACAGCAGAGATTAGTGTGGAGTGCAACGGAAGACAACTCTGTTTGGGAGATTGCTACAAGATTTGTTTAGCTTTTCTTTGCTCTAGCCAAATTATTAACCTTGATCGTGTGACCTCTTATTGATATCTCATACCCAATCAAAGCGACAGCTTAAAATCAGCTCTTAACAGAGTCTTATATATTCAGATACAATCGTAGGCCTTTCGGCTATGGTAAATTGCTCATTTTTACTTTGATCTATTGCCGTATTTCGCAAGTTCCAAAATTTTAGTTATTATAGGCCTACCGTTTAAATTCCATTATTGAGAAAATATTGCATAGTTTCGGCTGTAATCCATAAGCTAAACATAAACTACCGCTGCATTTGCATACTTCAGCGTCCGATCATGTTTTTTTTTGTTTACATTCGGAATATGTGCAGATAGAGATGCGACGCTACCTGTAGTCCGAATAGCGCAGTGACGTAGGAACCAGCCTGACATCATTTAGAGCAGTTTATCCAGTCTACATGCAGCTTCTGCTAAAGGCTATAAAAAACAAACTAATTGTTCAATTGAGACATATTATTTCTGGAATTACTATTTTGTTATTTTTTTAGAATATGAACTGCACAAAGGTTTTACCATGTGTTGAGATAATATTGGGAGAAGAACGGTTTCCAGACATCAGTCATTGGAAAATAAAAATGTAATGCATTTATGGGCCTTGGGCTATGCTGCAATCAACAGAGTGCCCACCATGCATCTACAAAACAAAGATCAAACCAAGAAAGCAGCTTCACATATGCCAGTGGATTATTTTTTACTTTTACAAGAAGATATAATAGATCTTCGCAATGATTTAAAATTTGTAATTGCTGAAATTCTTGTCCAGTACTTTCATGCTTTCCAAAATAAGTTCTTTCAAAAGGCTTTTGACATTATGAATACCTTTCATCATGAATTTGAAAATGAAATGGAAAAAGAATCAAAACTGGTAAGCTATTTGCACTACATTGTGATTCCAGCCGTTGCTTTTAGATTTTAGATTGATCATATATGAATAGTCCACAGTAGCTAGCGGTAACAGTATTTATCGTATACATGTGAGTGCATGAAGACAAATATTTGACTTACTTATTTATTTTCTTACAATTTCTCAAATGCTTTATATTTATAGATAAATCTTGGAATAATTCAAGAAAATCCTTCATCTGTGGCTGGTACAATCAAAGTTTTAGAAAAGTTGCAAAGTTATGTACCAGTAGTCAATGATGAACCAGTACCAGTAATTGTTTATGGAGATTCTTTGTCATGTGAGCGCCATAATGATTCCCATAATGCACGTCAAACTACAGTCTCGTCATTTACAAGACTGGAAGGAGTAGAGCCTTCCCCGCAAGAATTCGAAAAAAGGATGTTGTTATTGCAGGTTAATGAAACATAAACTATAATATTAATGGAAAATGAGAGATTGATTCAAATGTATTTCATTCACTTAATTTTCAGTCTGAAATTTGTTTAGGTATTTAGAGTTTGCAAACCCGTAATTTATAAATTTATGAATGTGGCAAGTAAACAAAAGGTTTTACGATAAAATAAATGTTAATTTCACAGTCTTGCAGTGTGGTATCTGATAATATACATGTACTTAATTTATTTTGCGAATTTGTGCTCATATTTATCTGCCTTTTCTTTTTCAGGACACAATGGACATGTTTTTTTCTGCGACATCTGCGGCACAAAGAGGAACACTGTATAATGTGAAAAATCTGTTTGGCCATCATTCTGTCAAATCGGATGTTTCTAAAAACTTTAACCATGTTGCAGATTTATTATCTGATATTACTGAGGCTTACACCATTGTGCTCGCACTGGAAGATACACCACCTGATCTAAAGTTTGAACTAAATAACGAAGAGTGTTTGAAATATCTAAGACAAGTATGTGAAACAATTGTTGCAAAAATCTGGCAAGACCCTGAAACTGTTGTTGCTGGTAAAGTTTGTGCTGATACTAAGAATTCTGATGAAGAAGTATATTGTCATTGCAGAGAAGGTGAAAATCGATTCAAGGAAAATGTATGACACCAATTTATACCACAATGTAGTAGAGTACAAATTATCAAATATGTTAAACATGCCAATCTTAATTTTATTTTCATCACGTTGTTTCTCTTCAATTAACCTTTGTATAGACAATAAGAAACTTTTTGAACTTTCAATCAAAACAGTTTACACATATTCGTAGCAAAAAGCTAAATCGCCTTAAAGCTAATTTTGTAACAATGTTTTGTTTTTTTATGAAAAAATACATTGATTTTATTATCATTTTATTTTCCAGATATTAAGGGGTCTTTCCTGATAAAATGTTGAAATTCAAGTTGTTCTATCAAATGGTTCCACTATGATTGTGTCAATATTGATGCAGAGTTTGTTGAAAAATTAGGTGATGATGAATGGTAATGTCAGATCTTTGTAAACCAATGTTCACATTTGAATACTGTTGTGGGGTTGATAAAGGTGGTGAAATGATAGCCTGTGACAAAACAACTTGTACGAAAAAGTGGTTCCATTTTGAGTGCATTGGCTTGAAAAAGAAAGCCATTCCAAGTAAGTATATTTAATTGCATTTAATTCGTAAGTGGTACTAACTGAGTCACACAGATGGCTAAATATACGAGCAGCCTTTCAAACAAAAAACTTTGCTATGTAGGCCTATGTGAACATTGTCATTTGAAGTGTTTTGAAAGACATATTATTATGCTTTCCTACAAACTGCCAAGAGGCATGCATGCCTGAGAACAATTGTATAGCATTATTTCTTTGTTTATAAATGTAACTTTCAGAAGGGAAATGGTACTGCCCATCACCAATGTGCTCTAAAAAATCAAGAAGGAAGTCAAATCAAACCAAGTTAATAGACCAAGAAGTGGAAGCTCAGATTGATTTTGTGGAGAGGTAAAATATTAGCCTTAAAGAAAAGTGTTTTAATTAGCCTGTGTGGTTGTATATTTTAAATCTATAATTCTACATGATAGATCACATTGTTGAATACAAAGCTGTTATTGCAAGCTGTGTGTGCTCTGTGCTGCCTGGTTCTTTCTACTACGCCATTTTGGGGTTATATTAAACATATGATTGAGAGCAGATGACAATCAAATTTTGTAGCCAAAAAACATTAAACTTCAGTGGTTATTATTGAAATTACATGGGGCCAACAAGAACAGCGATCATGACAAGCCTTTAGATCTGACACCAAAAAACGTTTTTTTTTATATCGTTATTTGTCCCAAAACTTGTAGACCTCACATAAAACATTAACCCAGATAAAACAGGGGAAAATTGATATAGACGTCAATAGACATGTATAACACCTCACCCTTAGCGACTCTTCCACTCTTAATAGACATATATTCTTTAACCGCATGTATATTATTAAAAGAAATTTGTATGTTACAGTTACTGTTTAGCACTTTTGTGGAGGGGATTAAATGACAGAGTACGGCACAGAGCAGTAAGAACTGGACATGGGCCCAAAATGATTATGTATTGGAGGCTTGACATGCCAGAATTTTTTTCAAGAAATCACAACAAATACTTCCTTTTTAGGGCATAGATTATTGGCTGGTAGGTTACATACAATATTAAATCCAATGTTATTTAGAATAAGTTCATATAAACTTGTGTTAGCACAACACTATGGTGGCCCATGGTTATCATAGAGAAATGTGTAGACAAAAATCACAAAAAATAAAAAAAAATATAAAAAAAATTATAATTAGCCAAAAAATAAATAAAACGATTTTTTTTTTAAATAAAACGAATTTTTTTAAAAATAAAACGAAAATAAAAACTAAATAAAACGAAAAAAAACCTAAATTAAATAAAATAAAACCAAATTAAATTAAACTAAAATCATTTTTAATAAAATAAAATAAATATAAATCAAAAACTGAAATGAAAATAAAAAATAAATTAAAGATATAAAAAAAAGTAAATTGAAAATTAAAATGAAAAATAAATTAAAACTTTTTTTAAAAAAAAAAAACCAAAAATTAAATATAAATCAAAAACTGAAATGAGAAGAAAAAATAAATTAAAGATATCAAAAAAAGTAAATTGAAAATTAAAATTAAAAAAAATTAAAAGTTTTTTTTTTTTAAAAAAGAAAACTTAATCGAAAAGTGAAATGAAAACTAAAAAACGCATTACTGTACGTGGCCCATCGTTATCATTAGCCCATCGTTATCATTCAAACGGAACTGTAATCGAACGCGCCTCTAACTTGGGGTGTAGGGGAATAAATCTAATCAAGGTGATATTTTACATCTAGTGAATCGGACCTTCAAAATTGCAATCTGCAGGGGAAAAAATGGTCTTGGCTGTGTCCCTAGGCCCCTGCGCATGTACCAAAATTAATAGTTGCCGTCCCTATGATATAAATATTAAAAATGACAATTTCCAAGATGAACCACTCAGAATTAATTGCGGTCTGTAGATGATAAACACAAAAATTGGGCGTGGCTCTACTCCTCAAGGTTAAATATGGACAAATATACATAAGTATAGAATTCTGTGAAATGGTTGATATCCCGAGTTTTGATGATCAAAATCTGTTAATGACTGAAAGTATTTATTAACAAAAATGTGGAGTCAGGACTAGTTCAGCTATGAACGTAGGTCTCATTATACACTCGCCCTGTACTTTCAGGAACCGTCCTATTGAATCGTTGTCCAAAAACTTCCGAACTCCAGTCAACTTTACTGTGCAACTTTTTGCTGCTAAACGGTCGCGTGCGGTCTCTGTGAAGGCCTGTACAATATGGAGGAGAGAGAGAGAGAAATTGGGTTTAACGTCCGCGCGACACAAACTAGACCATTTCGGGACTACCATATGGTTTAATTTTTATTTCAATACTTCGCTTGCTTGAGGGGTCTTTAGTAGTGGGGGAAAACCAGAGGACCCGGAGAAAACCCACGAGGTTGGACTGGCGACCTTAATGCTTGCCACGTACAACCGGGTTGCGAAACCACGCCAGTTGACTCAATGGCAGGCTTTATGATACAGCGCTCACACGCTAACCATTCAGCCATCCCCCGCCCCCCCCCCCCCCCTCACAATGTGAAAGAACATTTGAGTGAGGAAATAAGGCCTTGCTTTCCTCACTAGAGTCAATATGCATACTTTTAGTTTGGAAGCCGATTTTATCCCGTAAATGGCCTATATGTTCTCTCCCGACTAGGCTCATGAAGTGTCCTTGAGGGAAGTTTTGCCCGGACAGCGATGCTTTGGCCTACTTTTATATCGAATTCCAACTACCAATGGATCTTTTAAGTGCAAGCCAAAGTGTACACGTTTTTTGTATCGTCCCTTTCCAGGTCCTCGGTCCTGCACAACTGACAAGAAGGAACCAGCTCAGGAGTCGAACTAGGAATCTCCAGGTTAGCTAGCCAGCGACTTACTCACTGAGCCACCATGGCTCCCATATACACCCGATTCACTGGATGTAAAATATGGTTTAAACAATATTTTATTTCATTAGTGAGTCAGATATATACAGCATACTATATATGGATACAATAACAAGCATTGCTGCTTATGTAAAATCGCTTCCATAAATGATCATCATTGAAAAGTTAGACGACTGGATTTACATTTTTTACAGGGTGCAAAAGGAGAAGGTAACGATCCCTTGGATAGAACATTCAATATTACATATAGGTAGATTATAGCGGTAGATATACAATAAAACAAAGATGAAGTCGATGCCAAGGCCCAAAATTAGTTCGCCAAGTTTTATGAATGCGCCTGCTTTAGGAGAGGGGGGGGGGTCTATGTTGTTTTAAATCGTTTGGTTAATTTGATAAAGTCGTGCACGATTTTAACAATGAAGGAGTTGTCCTCAAAAGAAATAGCTGTGTTTCCAGATAGTATTGTTTGTATATTTTTATGTTGAAAATCTAATTTATTTATTGTTATTTTTCGTTGAGAGTTGAAGAGTGGGCAGTTTAGGAAATAATGTTCACAGTCTTCGACACCTTGACCACATAAACAAGAGGGATTTTCCGATATGTGCATCAAACACTTGTGAAGGTTTAAATCGCTTTTTGAGTTTCGAAGTTTGCAATGTAATATCTGTAGCTGTCTTTCATCTATATAGTAGTGGGCATTAGTTTTAATTAAGTGCATGCTTGATTTTAATTTGGTTTTGAATTCGGAAATGGTTTTCGAATGTTTTATTGGAAGACTTAGATCATTCCACTGTTTTACAGAAGATGGAAAGAAAGAATTCTGGTAAAGTAATGTTCTACAGTTTATTTGCTTAATTTGGTTTGAGTTTCGAAGACGGTAAGGTTGGTCAGCGGAGACAAGAGGTGGAACTATATCGGTTAGATATTTAGGAACTAGCCCATGTAAAATTTTGTAGAAAAGTATCATTTTATGTTGATAGCGTCTTAATTGAAGCTGGCAGATTCCGGTTTCAGTATAAAGTATACTATGAGAGGTACCACGTGGAAGACCGGTTATAGTACGCAAAGCGTCGAGTTGAAGTTTTTCAAGTTGTGTTGATTTATCTTTAGAACAATTATTCCACACACAATCTGCATAATCGAAAATTGGAAGAATGAATGACTTATATATAGTTTCAAGCGTTTTTCGTTTTAGACGGTATTTAAAACTTCGCAGATAATTTATAAGTTTGCTTATTTTGGACGTAAGGTAAACCACATGCACATCCCAGGTACATGACTTACTGAAAAGAAGGCCTAAATGTTTATGACTTATTTCATCGTTTATATCTGAGTTATTTAGTGATAATTTGAAGATTGAGGGCGATAATTTTCTTGAAAAAGTCAAACTAACAGTTTTTGATGGGTTAAAATCCACTTTCCATATAATCGACCATTGAAATATTTTTTCAATATCTCTATTTAAAATGTCTTGGGCGTCTTTAGGATTATTTATTATTAAAAAAAAGAGAAGTGTCGTCAGCGAACAAGCGTATATTAGATTCAATGTCATTCACAATATCATTTATGTAAATAAGAAATAGTAACGGACTTAAAATCGAGCCCTGGGGTACCCCAGATGTAATATTTTGAAAAGAGGAACTCTGGCCACCAATTAACACCTTTTGTTTACGATTCGATAAATAATTTTCAATTAATTTTAAAGTTTTATTTCTAATACCCACTGAGTTTAGTTTATGCAATAGGCCCTCGTGCCAAACACGATCAAACGCTTTACTTATATCAAAGAAGATGGATTTGACTTCATGTCCGTTGTCAATGGCTCTACATATATAATCATACATCTCAATCAATTGGTAATCGGAAGAATTATTTGGTTGAAATCCCGCCTGTAAAGGGGTTATAAGGTTGTGGCGTACAGTGAAATTAAAAATATGTTTGTAAATGATTTTTTCAAATACTTTTCCAATCGAGCTGAGAAGAGATATGGGCCTATAATTAGAACAATCATGAATATCGCCTTTCTTATGTATCGGAACTAGGTTAGCTTCCTTCCAGGAGTTTGGGAAAATACAATTTTCAATTAAAATGTTAAAAAGTTTGGATAGGGGTTTACTAAAAGAATTGGCTATGTTTTTCAAAATAATATTATTGATGTTGTCAGGACCACTAGATGTTTTCTTTTTTAGGGAGAGGAGCGTAAGTTCAACGTCATATCGATTTACAGAGAGGTCGTTTATGATCGTGTTATATGTAAAATATCACTTTGATTAGAGTTATTCGCCAACAACAAGTTAGAGGCGCGTTCGATTACAGTTCCGTTTGAATGATTACGATGGGCTAATGATAACGATGGGCCACGTGGAGACATGCTTATTTTAGTTTTCATTTCACTTTTCGATTTAATTTTTTTTTTTTTTGTTGTTTTAATTTTCTTTTCTTTTCATTTCATTTTTTGATTTACATTTTTTTTTTTTTTAGTTTAATTTAATTTCGTTTTTATTTTATTTGCTTGTTATTTTATTTAATTTAGTTTTTATTTTATTTAATTTAATTTAGTTTTTATTTTATTTAATTGTTATTTTATTTTATTAAGTTTTTATTTTATTTAATTATTTTATTTAATTTATTTTTATTTAATTATTTTATTTAATTTATTTTTATTTTTTTATTTTATCTTTGGGCTAATTTTTATTTTTATACAGTTTTATATTTTGGGGGGTTTTTTTTACGCATTCTTTTTATGATAACCATGGGCCACCATACAACACCCCTTTAATCTGCTCTTCATTTACAGTAGAACAAATGTTGTAAATCTGTTATGTGCAGATATTTAAGAGGCAGGTTTTTGATCATTATGAAAATAAAACATAAATACATTTTAGTATTTTTATAATTTAGGTGTAAATGGTTGGCTACCAGAGAGACTTAAGCAAGATGTTATCTGGAACCGCACAGTCAAGTACACCAAAAAGCCCAATATAACAATCTAGAAATGGATTTGGTAAATGAGTATTTAAACAGACAATTTATCAAAAAACAAATTTGAGCCAAGAAACTGTTGATCGCCATGGGGCAACAATTGGGAACATAAAAAAAGTTTTAACAAGGGTTTATGCAGAAGTGGCAAGTGAGGCTCCATGGGGTAGCAGTTCTGGGGGAAAATATGATAGATCTAAATCAGTTCTTCACATTGTTCAAACCTACCATAAGGACCAGTTATTTATTAAATCTACAGGTAGGAAAGTAATAGGAATAGATCAATCAAAATATTTGCTAAAATTTGATTTGGAAAAATATAATATTCGAGTGAAAGCACTAAATAAGAAACTAGATAGAAGAAAAGAAAATGTTGTGAAAGAACTATAAGCAATATCCTTAAATAACATTTAGAAGTAGGGGTATAATATTCATAATAACACAACTTTATGGATTTACTACTTCTTCGTTTATTACATGCAACGTTTCAATACTCTTACAGGTATCTTTATCAAGCAATGATCAATAATGAATAACAACCTTCATTTATAGAACATCCATGAGTAAGATAATGAAAACATAAACATTAATTAAGAGTTAAAACACCAACATTTCCCCTTTGGGTATAACTTTACGGAGAAGTAGTAAATCCATAATGTTGTGTTATTATGAACTTTCAGCAATTTTAAAGAAAACTTGTTTGATCAAGAATGCCAAAATTGAATCATGTTACATTATGTATAGGCCTATGCAGACGGTTTTGTTTGTTTTTTAAATTATTATTAAGTGTTTTAATTTGTTTATTCCTTGTATTTATTTAAATTCAAGAAAGGAAAAGAACCTTTGGATATACATATTATGTGATACATAGGAGTCTAGCTGGGCTGAGAATAATTTGTGTATTTATATGGCCTATTTATGTATTTATTCCTTGATGTTTGCTGTATATGCATATATACATATATGTAATTGTACTGTTAAATTGGGAAAGTTCTATTTCAAGTTTGAGATAACAATAAATGCCCTCTTTTTAAAAAAGAAAAACAAAACAAACCAAACCAGCCTTGTTATTTATGTATTTTTTGTTTTAAAAAAATATTAAACTAGACAAGCAAGGTGTCTGTTTGACAATATCGGTCACCAAGTCCCACAATAATAAATGAATATAACAGTAAAAAATTTTTACCCTCAATATGCATTTGGAATGTTTGTTTTAATCTGATGTAATATTAAAAAGTGGGAAAAGCAATACATGGCTGAAGATTCTATTTTTTTTCAAAGTTTCCAAATTTTACCATAATTTCGTTTCGCCGTGTCTACCCGAGAGTTCTAAATATTTAGAGTGTCATGGCGGCGACAGGGCAACTTGACAGGTGGAGAAGTATTTTTAACAGTCTGCTGTGTGGCTCACACTGGCTCAAGCGAGGTATTTTTTGGTCACTAAGATGTTCATTTCCATCTTGCAGGTATTTACAGGGACTGACACGGGATCGTTTAGCGGTAAAAAGTTCCCCAGTAAAATTTACTGGCCATTGAATTATTTTCGACATTGTTTGAATGGGACGAAATCTGGACGTAAAGACGAGTGCATACGAAGTCTGTCGGTTAGAGCTGGACTACATGTCACCAAGACCATCATTTGTCAACAAGACCAGAAATATTGTGTCAACAAGACTATCATTTGTCACCAAGACTATCATAATATTCGCCTAGGACTTTTCACAAACACAATTAAACATTACATATATAACAACGATTAGACATGTCGCTTACTCCCTACTTCACTTCAGTAACAGCGACTCACAAATTCAAAGTTACTTCTTTAATAACCTACATCAAACTACAACTCACACACTGCATGCTTTCCAGGCAGTCACATGACATGCTTTATAATTGACAACCAGAACACCTTGTTAAATTGACTGCATTTATTTATGTCTGGATAATCATTAAACAATCTATGGCAGTAAACACTATAAGTACATACATTAAAGAGACAGTACCTATAAAGGGGCAATCCCTCACTCAAACATGATTTTGTGACATTTTTCCCCATCTTCTGACTAAATTCTAAAATAATTTTGGCATATAAAACACAAAATCATTGCTGGATATTTCTACTCATAAAATCAGCTCCCAGATTATCCTTACCTTTTATAGCCATAATTCGAAATCTGTAAGGCTGTAAAGATAAAGCCCAGCGCATAATTCTATTATTATTCATACCGGTCTTATTCAAATACATAAGAGGCTGGTTGTCAGTTTCAAGTACAAAATCCTTACCATACAAATACTCTTGAAACTTTTGAATAGACCAAACTAAAGCTACGCACTCTCGCTCAATGACAGAGTATCGGGTTTCTCTTGGCAATAACTTACGACTGATGTAAGCCACTGGAAATTTACCATCTTCGAACATTTGTAACAACACAACACCTAAACCAACATCCGAGGCATCTGTTTGTAAATAAAATGGGTTTTTAATATTAGGCAATTTTAATATTAATGACGATGATAATATCCGTTTAAATTCATCAAATGCTTTAACATGCTCAAGACCAAAATCAATTTTATTTGGTCTACCTTACATTACTTTGTAAAGCTGGCCAATAGAACTTGGTTAGAATCGGTCTGCCGTGATTTTGTGACAACAGGTAGGACACTTAAACATCTTGTAGTTAGAATAAGGCTAAAAAAAAACTCTAGACCTGTCAAGCCAGCAAGAGTGTTATGTGGCGCTCGACCATTAAATCATACATAGTTGTCAGCGCTGGTTTTAAACATTGAAACAGTTGAACCTATCAACACATTTTTGTTACATTTAACTCATTTACTACTCTATGACTTTATTATGTATTGATTGAATTGTTCTACACCAAATCCGGGATATATACAGAAATTTCAATACTAGCGAACCAACGCTTTACCCACTGAGTCGCCGTGTCTGAATTGGTAATAATACAACTAGCAAAGTTACCTGTAAATCACAAAGATGTGGCTACAATCGTGAATGTATAAAATAAAGTCAAAGGGTTTTGTAAATGTGTCAATGGTAAACAATACGTACTGTTTTGAAGTAATATATCTATAAAGCCAACCTGTTGTACACATGTTTTAATGTTAATTAATACGTACTGTAATAGTGTCCGACTGTTCTGAAATAATCGTAATAATACAACTAGCAATAGTTACCTGTGGCTATAATCGTGAATCTATAAAATAAAGCCAAATGGTTGTGTAATAATTCAATGGTGAACAACGCGTACAAATGTTTTAATGTGAACAATACGTACTCTAATATTGTCCGACCGTTCTACGTACCATGCACCGAAATTATACACTACTGTTATGTAAAGACGCGTTGCGTCTGTGTCGATATTCGTGATAGCAGACTCGCCAGGATGTTAGTACGAGTATCCACTTTAGTGGTTGAATCTACATGTTACACCTGTAGCAGCTCCATCAGGGAGGACTGTACTGTTATCCAGTTCAAGAGTAAGGGGTGTTTCAGCAAAACAGCCACCACACCAGCCCCCACAAACCGCTTCAATAACATGATCACTGCTTCTATTAAAATATTTCATTCCTTTCGTGAAGCCTTGGTTCCGCCACACAGCAGTTCTGTTTATAATCAGCCCCGTTCCTTCCGTGTCTATCTTGGCATATCCGATTACAGCATGGCTACATGTGCCAACTCTATTACTGCAATCTCGAGCATTTCCGTACTCGTGATTAATCCCCGACAAAAGACGGGCGAATTGGTAGTCACTTTGGTTTATAGCCATGCTTCTTGTTGTAATTCGAATTTTATCAAATACTGACTCACCGCTATCTGTACGATCTGTTGTGTACAAGTTACAACTAGAATCAGGCATTTTCTTAGGTGGCCACAGAACCCTATTCTCTTTAGGCAATGTAATGTAATCAACAGGACTGCTTGTGTTCAGCCCGTGGCAGTACACCTTCACTCGCTCGTCATTACCAAATGCATTAGGA
Source organism: Patella pellucida (assembly GCA_917208275.1). Lineage (NCBI taxonomy): Eukaryota > Metazoa > Mollusca > Gastropoda > Patellidae > Patella > Patella pellucida. The sequence goes on from OU795043.1 coordinate 53,918,709, forward strand.
TATAGCCAGTATTCCCCATCCATGTAGCTTGAATCACATTCTCGGATATCTTCACAAGAGGATACTCTTCCACAGTGCTGCCCTTCCCATATCCCTTTATCCGAACAGATCAAGGTAGCGACTTCAGCTTTCACGCCAATCCCCGAGCAGTTATAACTAGCGGTGTAGCCTGATACCGTTCCTCTATATTCCGCCATCGAACCAAATTCGATTGTAGGGGGTATCCCGCAATCATTTAGAACACAGCGTGATCTGTTTAGTTCAGGTTCACATCGATGGTCGGGGGGACAATTAACATGCCGACATGTCTCGGCAATAGTAGTCACCCAATCTGACTTTGCGGCATAAAGGTAGCCAATTTTTGAAACTAGCGGTAGAGATGGTCCAGCTACGGCCCGTGTTAATTCACATTGTCCAGATTCAGTATCAAAATTAAAAGATAAACAGTTGGTCTGATAAACACATTCTCTAGCACAGATCATTAATCCTGGGGCTGTGAAACTTTGTATTTTATGATTCGGTAACATCTGCCCTATGGTAACATTATGTAGAAGGCTGATGTCGGTACAGAACAGGTGCGTCTGAACAACCGCTCTTAAATTTAGAAGCAAGCTAATAGCCAATGTGAAACACCGTGTCATCTTCATCCCAGTCGTCAACGTGTTCTGTCGGTTGAAGATATAATATTCAGTATATTTAGAGCCTCCTAAGAGTCAAGAAAGTAGTAAAACCTACTGATCACCGGGTCGTCGTGAAATTAATTATTAACTCAAGACAGCAGATCGATGTTACACAAGTTTCCAGTAATCATCAATGGACCTGTATTTATTTATTTTTTTATTCTTACAAGAGACATATCAAACAAAGAGATAATAATATAAAGTTACATGATTATAAAACGAGGTAGTTTTGATGAGCGAAAAAGTAATGATGTCATGAATGATGAGTTTTTGTTAACTCAAGAAACCCCATAACACAGTGTGTCTCTAGTAAATAATATCGTTGCTTAATTAAAGGGACTGTCCCGATTTCAACAGAGTCTAAAAATGAAAGTCTGAGTCCGTATGAAATTTAAGCGCCGAAATAAAGAGGAGTGGTGTATTTACCTTGCCTCAAAATTTCAGGTCAAAATATTGAGTTGTTTTGGACGTTCCAAAAATGCTTGTCCGGACACGTAACCCTTTCAAGATTTCTGGTCATTTTTTGTTAACTGACCTAATAATCTATTGCCGTTTCTTAGAGGTCTATACAGTGAATGACCCATGTGCTGCACTTGATAACGAAAGGTAAATTTCACCCACACATTGTTTTTATAAAAAAAAAGCATTGTTTTATCAAGACACCGCATAATACAGCTTTGGACACCGGTAGTCATTTCCAGATGAAGACTGACGGGTATACGTTGTTTGAAAATATATCACAAATATTGAATTAGTTGTTCGGCCCTTAGGTACAGGATTTTGAGCGGTTTTAACACAAAGTTAAGCAGTTTTATTCTCCAAAATATTATCGGGATTAGCCCTTTAATGGACCTGTAAATGTCATATAGTTATTGTTTCAATCTCGTTATTTTATTGACCTGTAAATGACATATTATGGTGTCTTATATGTGCTGGTAGTTATTGTTTCAATCTCATTAGTAAAGGATTGAATGAAATGGGGTTTAACGTCCCACGCACCTAACCTGGGCTAATTGAAGACGGGCATACGCCATACAGTGTGCTATGAGGGAAATTTTGCCCGGGCAGCAACTGAATACCATCTGCCAAGGGTTCTTTTACGTGCACGCCAATGTGTACACGGGACCTCGGTTTTCGTCCCATCCGAATGACTAGGCAGCTGTCCTTGTCAGGCCCTCCTTCTTCATCACTGGCAAGCGGGGATCACGCCGGAAAATCGAGATGAACTTTCTTGGCTAATGCAGGGATCGAACACCCGACCTCCAGACTAGCGAACCAGCGCCTTATCCACTTAGCCACCGCGATCCCCCAGTAGTAAAGGGATCGTAGCATAATAAATAAATGAATGTAACTCACGCCTTGTACGAATTGTTTGAATATACGAGTCCTTTATTATCGAAGTGTAGTAGACTAGAACTATGCATTATTTATTTCTTTATCCAATCAACATTCGTTGTTTTTTTTCTCATATCTTGATTTAATTAACCTAAATGACACGTCACTGGAGTTTATCTTTATATAGCATTGTCGCTATTGTTTTTTTACAATGCTATCAGGAAGGATGACATATAAAAAGATTATACGCATTACATCAATTGTAACTAGAAACTCATTTAACAGGACGTGATATTCAAGTCGCACAGGAGTTGCGTCCTTACTGCACTGCAACGAGGACAGAAAATGGTGTCCGAGCGCGTCAAGATCGCCATAAGGGTGGTGCTAACGCCAGATATCGTGGTATGGTCGCTAATGATCACCGCAACTTCATTTTGTTGTGAGGCAGGATATCGTGATATGGTCGCCGAAACTTTATTTGTCATTTAACAGGACGTAGTATCCGAGTCAGCCAGGGGTGACGTCCTTACTGCGCTGCAACGGCGACAGAAAATGGTCTCAGGGTGCCATAAATGTGGTGATAACGCAAGATATCGGGGTATGGTCGCTAATGACCGCCGACACTTCATTTGAAAGAAGTTTTTCTTTGTAACCCTTACTAGATTAAATTAGAGTCAACTGTAACCAATACTAGATGACATGTTATGGAATGATGCGACACATAATGCTCCGTTGTCATCGTGATTATAGGGACCTTTCGCATCGGTACGAAAACGTCATCGATTCGTGTGTACCTGTGACGTCAATCCGTAATGAGTGTTCGGCCAGTGAAAAACAGAACGCATATGGAACTAGATTAACGTAGTCATGCAAACTAATATGTTTCTTGCCTCATATATTAAATTTTCCACCAGTTTTTAAGGTCTTGTGTATATATTTGATTGTGTAGAGTTTGTAGAATGTGCGCAAACGCAATATTTTGCTTGATTTGTGGTACAACTGCCAAAAAATCGATTGAAAACTTTGCCTTGGCCGAGAAGTTCATGGAGTGGAAATTAACGCCATCTAGCTATTTTCGTACGTCGAATTGCGAAAGCTCGTGTTAGGGGATACGGTAACGTAATCGAACATATGTTCGTTTTGGTGTTCGTTTTCGTACCGATACGAAAGGTCCCTTCTATAGCGAATGGTATATACAAATAGTGAACGGCACAGTTTCATACTTTATACTCTCACATTTCCATGTGGTCGTTATTTCCGTCGTCCCTGTCCGTCTGGACGCCCGTCCATCCACAATTGTTTAGGAACTCTAACAGGTACCAATTCTTACCCGATTGTTACAAAACTCGAAATATAGTTTTATTCCCAAAAGATCTCGGCTTCTTTCGATATTGGCATGTAGCGGATCGAAACTTTATGGATTATGGCCCCTGACTGTACGGAAAATCACGTTTTTAGCCTGTGGACCCTGTAGAGGTCACAATATTGAAACGATTTTTATGAAACTTGACATGCATGTTTATGTAACCCAAAGATCTTGATTTCTTTCGATATTTGCACCCATCGGAACGTAACTTCCTGAATTATGGCCCATGATTGTCCGAAAAATCGCCTGTGGTCCCTCTGGAGGTCACAACTATTATCCAATTGAAAAAAACGTTTATATCACCGTTACACACTAAGAAAGTTTGAGTTTGAAGTTCATGAAAATCGGACCAAAATAGACGCCGTTTGTACGCGAAACTATAGTACATCAAGGTTGTGAACCCTATTGAGGTAACAATTTTGAACCGGTTTTTACGAAACTTACATGCATATTTATAACCCAAAGATCTTGGTTCCTTTAGCTTGTCTGGAGGCCACAATTATTATCAGATCTAAACGAACATTTGACTATATCACCGTCACACCTTACGGAAGGCTGAATTCGAATTTCGAGAAAATTGACACGCGAATATTGTAAAAAAATATGGTATATCAAAGTTGTGGATCCTGTAGAGGTCACAATTTTAATTCAATTTTGATGAAACTTAAAATGCTTGTTTGTAACCCAAAGATCTTCATTTATTTCGATAAATACATAAACCTGGGAGAAATATACATTAATATATTAATATATTAATATATTATATATATATATATATATATGAATATATGTATGAAGTTGAAACCGTAGTAGTGTTAATATAGAAAAAATAAATACAGGTTGAAAATGCCTTTGAAAAGTACTATTGTTTAATTGTCTACATGTTTCGCCTGAGCTTGTCAAGACATACAATAACAATAACAATGATGTGACGTCATGGAAGAATAAACATACAATAATAAAATAATATTGAATTAGATATAGTATAATATTGTATTGTTATCATTTTAAAATGTTTAATTTGGGTTTAAATTTGTCAATAAAATATTGTTCTCATTTTCATGGGGTCTAAATGCGGCATCTTAAAAAAAGGGTATATTTTGAATTCGCCTTTACCGCAGATATCAAGGTGCTCACTTAAAGGGATCTTCCTTAAATTTGGTTCCCTGATATGTTGTCTATGAACCGTTACTCTGTTTTGTAATTTGTTAGTGCAACCGATGTAAAGTTCGGCACAGCCACTACATTTTATGACATATAATACATAAGTTACTTTACAGTTCATACTTTCATTGACAAAAAATTCTATTCCACTATCAAAAGTAAATGATTTACCTTCAATTTAATATCTACATGTGCCGCAATTATCCCTTCCACATTTTACAACTTCCTTAATAGGACTGAGGGATTCAAATTTAGCCCTGGTCAATCGTGATTTAAGGTTTTTAGGTTGTCTTTTTGAAGGGATGAACGTTAGTGCATTAGTAAGTTTTTTTCATTTTTGCATCTTGTTTAAGTAGTGGGAAATGTTTTTTAATTACGCTGGAAAAATTAGGGTTGTGAGGATGAAAGGTGGTGACAAAAGCAATTATATTGTGATTAGTATCTTTATCTTTACCTCCGTTATCGGTATTTTACTAGCCCTTTGAATGCCGTCATTAATTAATGTGGAGGGATATTTGCGGGCTAACAGAAATTCTCTTAATTCCCCTAGTCTTTGAAATTTTCTTTCTGTGTTAGACACAATGGTACATATACGTCTGGCCAAATTATATGGTACCGCCGTTTTTATGTGTTTGGGGTGACATGAGTCGAATTCGAGATACTGTTTAGTATCAGTATCTATATAATATATGTCGGATTCAATCATGTTCCCGTTTTTGATTACCATTATGTGTAAAAATGGTAATCTATATGTACTAGTTTCCATCGTAAATTGGGTATTCGGATGAATATTATTGATTATATCATAAAATAATAAAAGATTGTCAAATGATTGGAGCCAGATGATGAAACATTCATCTAAATATCGTTGCCACCGTTTCTTCTACTTTTGTAGCAATGGTTAATTCTAAATATCCAAGAACTAAAATTGCCAGCGAGGGTGAGAATTTGCTACCCATTAGTCGGCGCAGTGCGGTCATATTTCTGGATACTGGCGGAGAGTTTAATTTTTGATAGTAGTTGGTATCGTTCAATATGTCTACCAGTATCCAAAAATATGACCGCACTGCGCCGACTAATATGGACACATAGTTCCTGTTTAACGCAGAAAGAAATCAAATACTTACAAGAGTTTGATGTGAAAACTAGCAATATTTATGGATTTGCCCAAGATACACAAATGTAAAGAATTGTTAATCAATGGTTTTGTGCCTGTAGCTCGAAATGACGTGGCCCGACAAGCGCCTGGTTTTGTGAGAGCGTCCCACAAATGTGAATGTGCGACAAAATGTGAAAGTGCGACAAAATGTGAGACAAAATGTAAAGGAATGTGAGACAAAATGTAAGAATATAGCGAGAAAAAGTATGGGTTTAAAATTGAGATTATAACTGCTTAATTGTATGTTAAAAGCCCTTCAAATCCTCTACCGCGGGGTTGAGCAATTAACTCAACATATGGGATATCTTTTCAAACAACTTAAACCCGTCAGTTCTCACCTGAATAAAACCAGATTTTTATTTGATAAAAATAATGTGTTGGTGAAATTTACGCCAAAACAACTCAAATTTTGAGACAAGGTATATACTACCTTCTTCTATATTTTGGCGCGTAAGTTTCATAAATTTAAAAATTAACATGCAGGGCTGAATATCGATAAACAAATAACGTTGCTACGATAATGAACAATCTGTGTCCGAAGAACAATCTAAGTTAAATATACATGTAGATCTATATTTCGTTTTTTTATACTTCATGTAAATCTAACAAGTTATTAAACATTAAAACATTAAAGTATTTATATAGCGCCTAAACACCAAACTAATGGTTCCAAAGGCGCTTGTTTGATTAGGAGATCAGCCAATTATCCAAAGTGTAATTGGAACAAATAAGTTTTGAGTCTTTGTTTGAATATGTTAATTGATTCAGAGTTCTTCAGGTTGCTGTTTGATGAGATTGAATTCCATAATTTAGGTGAAGAGAATTGACATGATCGTCTACTCATTTGAAGGTTGGATTTCGGGATGACAAGAAGGTTTTTATTTTCTGAACGGAGAGATCGACAATAATGTGGCTTTGATATTAATTTTCTTATGTAATCTGAAGCAAAACCGTGTAATGCTTTGTATGTCAACAGAATGATTTTGTATTCAATTCGGGCTCTGATTGGCAGCCGATTGAGTTCACGCAAGACGGGAGTGATGTGGCCTCGTTTCTTGTGCCAGTGATGAGCCTTGCGGCAGCGTTTTGAACATGTTGGAGTCTTTGGATTTGTTGGTCAGGAATTCTGTATAGTACTGCATTATGGTAGTCAAGTTTTGACATTACGAGAGACTGGATAAGAAGTTTGGGGTTTTCCAAAGAGAGATATTGTTTGATTTTACTCAGTTGGTGTATTTTAAAAAATAAAGATGACGATACCGCAGATACTTGAGGTTGAAATGACAGATTTTTATCTAAGACTATTCCTATGTTCTTTACTTTAACAGATGGTTCAATCTTTTCACCACCAACTGTTATGTTGCTGTCTCTGATTTGTTGGAGCTTCTGCCTTGTACCTGCGAACATCACCTCTGTTTTATCAGGATTAAGTTTAAGGAAGTGGAAGGTCATCCAGTTGTGAATTTCCTTTAAACAGCGCTCGATGTTTATCATGGATGCCTGTTGTCTGCCAGGATGAAAACTGATATATAGCTGTGTGTCGTCGGCGAATACGTGAATGTTTAATCCATACTTGAGTGCTATCTTGCTCAAAGGTTTTGTGAATATAATTAAGAGTACAGGACCTAAGACTGAATTTTGTGGTACTCCACAAAGCGGAGTACTTTCTGCTTTCTGTGGGAGTTCACGTAATATGACGTCAGGTACCAAGCAAGCGATTAGCGATCGTCAAGCTTTTTAAAATCTACTTTTGCTTTATTTTGATTTCTATCGCTGGTAATGTCTGCCAACAGTTTCGAGCGAAAAAGGTCAAACGCTCGATTCGACAGACCATTTGGTTGCCTGTTCCCTTATTTCAAGGAGAACAAGTCTTCCAGATCCATATGTAATGAAGACAAGTAAAAACGAAATTGGATCTGTATCTAAATCAGATTGTCAACAGGTTCACTATCCCCCCGGCGCTGTAAGACATACTACAAATATTGGTTTAAAAAGAATGAATGAATGAAATGGGGTTTAACGTCCTACTGTTATGCACTTAACCTGAGCTAATTGAAGACGGGCATACGCCATACAGTGTGCTATGTGGGAAATTTTGCCCGGGCAGCGGCGCTACGGCCTACTCTTATATAGAATTCCAACTGCCAAGGGATCTTTTACGTGCACTTCAATGTGTACACGGGACCTCGGTTTTTCGCCCCATCCGAACAACTAGGCAGCTGTCCTTGTCAGGCCCTCCTCCTGCATCACTGACAAGGGGAAATCACGTCAGAAAATCGAGATGAACTTTCTCGGCCAATGCAGGGATCGAACACCCGACCTCCAGGCTAGCGAACCAGCGCCTTATCCACTTAGTTACCGTGACCCCCCTGGTTTAAAAAGACCCTAACCCTAATGAACATGCGGACAAGTGCACTTTCACCCAATCCCTAATAAGGGTGAACTGATGAACCGGCGGACTATTGAGCCCCCCCCCCCATGAGACTGGCGTCCCCCGTCGAAATTCCAAAATAAATAGATGACACAAGCACGACGTTTCGAAAAGTATCCTCATATCGTTATCAAGCACAATGACATTTAGTTAACTAATATATAAGAGTTGATTAATAATGAAGCAATTTACAAAAATTAAATAATAATAACAATAAGAAGTAACAGATTAAGTAAAAACAACACAATGTAATTGCGCATTCTTGATTGAGCCCACCACTCGACTTCTTCAGGATCGCGACTGGTTACCTGTGCTTGGGTGCACTGAGTCCAGCATTCTCACTTTCAGTTATAAATGCACCAGCACCACCCGCTATCTTTTTATCTTGTAACACAGGGAGTTCCAATTAAATAAATTGAAAACAAATATGGCAGTTATTTTGGGTGCTACCTTTTTTATTTAATTATTTATGGGATTCGGCTTTAAATGTGTTTTCTGAGCTTACGGGAAATGCCCACTAGTCTGCGGGTTCATTGTTTATACTTTCGCTTTTTTGGACCGTGAAAGTTCAGAGAAGGATTTGCCCAACTGTTTTAAGTGGATTGTACCCAAAAATACTTTACAAAGGAAGTCTTGGGCTATGAATACTTTCAACTTTTGTAGTGTGTGGAGAAATAATCGAAATGTGAACGAAAAGCAAATTTTGTAAGATATCCTAGACATGAATAGCAGATGTAAATATACCGATAAGTATGGCGTCTGTCTTTTTAGTGCTGAATACTACAAACTGTGCCATAAAATATTTTAATTCTCAAAAGAATAATAATATATATTTCTGTGTTCTTTGTATTATTTCGATTATCAACGCCATTAGCGGTTGATATGAAATATCGACCTTTCGTGACCTCATGAGCAGTTGAAATGCAAAAAATATCAACCTATGATAACGTCATGCGAGGTTGTTATATGAGATATATACCACTGGTGGTAGTTTTTATCTTTGATGTAAATAGCAGTTATATCTCATAACAACCTGTCATGACGTGATAATAGGTTGATATATTCTTCATATCAACCGCTGATGACGTCACGACAGGTTGATATTTCATACAAACCGCTAATGACGTCATGTCAGGTCGATGTATTCGACTCATATCAACCGCTGATGATCAAAATAATACAAAAAACACAGAAATAATTTTTTATTATTTTGACAATTAAAAATTATTATGGAACAGTTTGAAACATTCAAGACAGGAATTGACGTCGTTCTTATCAGCATATTTAAATCGGTTTTCCATATCTTTCAGAATCTTCTTTCCGTCCACACACTCCTAGACTTGAAAGTATTTATCGCCCAAGATTTCCATTATAAACTATTTTTGGGTACAGTCCATGCACTTAAATAAAACAGTCGGCCAAATCCTTCTGTCTATAAAACAAAGCAAAAGCCTTCAATCGTAGTTCACTGTCAGAATTATCGGGAAAGAATGTCTTTTGATCCAAATTTTCTTTAGGCTTTGGATAGATCCTCATCGATAGTTGCATTCACGCCAATTCCATCGTCAGTATGTTGGCTAAAAGGGATTGATTATTCGTCTGACTTCGTATTACTTTCCATTTTGTTTTTGTATGAAATTCAATTCTTCAAAATGGCGCTGTGTTTACAAAAATACCATCTCGTAATTGCACGTGATTAAATCAGTAATCTTCGTTATTTGACGGAAACTACCGAGCCGTTATCCAATCATTGTTGAATATTAATGGGAAAGTCAATTTCAATTTAAGGGTGGGCGTTGTATATGTCAGATATTAACCAATCATACCTCAGTTGCTATATTTATATCACCCTTGGGCTGCGCCCGCGGGTTATATAATATAGCACCCTCGGGTAGGTTAATATCATATACATAACTGCTATTGGCACCAAAGAAAAAACTATCGCCAGTTGTTTATGTTTATTGGTACCTATATGGTTTAATTTTATTTCAATAATTCGCTTTGCGTAGGGGTCTTTAGCAGTGGGAGGAAACCGGAGTACCCGGAGGAAACCCACGAGGTTGAGAAGGCGCCCCTATCTCCATGCCACACACGCTCACACCAGGTCTCGAAACCACAGCCGCAAGCCAGAGGTGACCGGCCAGCTAGAGGTTGAAGCACGGCACTCTAGACCACTAGGCCATCCCAACCCCCGCATCCTACTGATCTACTTAGAAGGACACACAGATAAACTCCTGTATGGCATGCTACTGATATAATTATGAAGGAACGCCATAAGAAAAGCAGACAACCTCCGGTATCTTCTCATATAGGTTAATTAAATCAATATAATTCTATAACGTCAATATATAATATGGGAAAAAACAACGAATGTTATTTTGATAAAACAAGAGAAAAGGATAATCTGGTCTCAGAAACTTCTACAAAAAAGGATCCATATATCTGGTATAGTGTTTGTATAATTTTTATTATATACTTTTAGTTAAAGCAGTACTTAAAGGGACAATACCACCCTTGCTGGCTTGACAGGTCCCGAAGAATAGCTTTATTCTAACTACTAGATGTTTAAGTGTCCTACCTGTTGTGTAAATTATCAATTACATCCTATTTTACTTGTCCAAAGAATTCCAAAATATTCTTAAATCCAAGTTACATTTGAGAAAGTTTACGTAAAGCTTTTCAAACAATAAAGTTGAAATTTCCATTTTTTTAAATTCGGTGTGTTAGGATGAAATTTGTATCATCAATTAATTGGAATATTGTAAGATAGTACAATTTGTTGACCAGAATAATGATTTGGGGATATTATAGTACAATGTGTTGATGATGATACAAATTTTCCATTTTTTTCAATTCGGTGTGTTAGGATGAAATTTGTATCATCAATTAATTGGGACATATTATTAAGTTACAACAAGAGTGTTATTAGGCCTTTATCCAATGTCCGATTTGACATCTCACTTAACTGTTTAGGTTTATACTAAATGTAACAATATACGTTCTTGTCCATTTTATCTTCTGTATTTAAACATCTGTTTCTTTAATGTCTTACCAAATATCATTATTTTTATCCTAAGCTTGTATATAATATATTCTCTGATTTCTTCTGTAACTTTAGTCTGGTGACCGTCTAGCCAATCTCATTATTGTGAGTTAACCAGTTTTGGACACTCGTTATAAAAGTACAATTGTAACTATGTATCTGACTATTTTAATACGTATATAATAAAAACTATACAAAGAAACACTATAACATATTAAACCAAGCGTACAAGGCATTACATTCATCGATAAATTATGTTAAGATGGAATATCAGTAAAACCATAACTACACTATAATATGGCATTTATAGGTCCATTAAAAAAACTATATTATTTACTAGAGCCGCCCTGTCTAATGGGGTTTCTCGGGTTAACGAATACTTAACAAGAATGTTTCAAACAAACGGCACCGCCACAATAAACTAATCGACACTTATGGGCCCTTGATGATTGCTCTACATTCGTGAAATATTGATCTGAGTTAAAAACCACAGTGATCACATATCGGAATTCAAATATTTATAAACTGATGTGATCAATACGAAATAATTAATATCATAACGACCGTGAGATCACTAGGTTTAACACTTTCGTAGCTCTAAAGATTCTATTGTCAAAACTTATTATAACGAATCGGGGTAAAGATGAGACCGTGTTTCATGTTAGCTATTAGCTTGCTTCTAAATTTAAGAACGGTTGTTCAGACGCACCTGTTCTGTACCGACATCAGCCGTCTACATAATGTTACCACAGGGCAGATGTTACCGAATCATAAAATACAAAGTTTCACAGCCCCAGGATTAATGATCTGTGCTAGAGAATGTGTTTATCAGACCAACTGTTTATCTTTTAATTTTGATATTGAATCTGGACAGTGTGAATTAACACGGGCCGTAGCTGGACCGTCTCTACCGCTGGTTTCTAAGACAGGTTTTCTGTATGCTGTGAAATCAGACTGGGTGACTTCTATAGCCGAGAATTGTCGGCATGTGAACTGCGCACCCAATCATATATGTGTTCCTAGTAAAACAGGAAGCAGCTGTGTACTGAATGATTGTGGGATACCCCCTGTAATCGAATTTGGTTCAAGTGCTGAATATAGAGGAACGGTAATTGGTTACACAGCCACGTATAACTGCTCTGGGATTGGAGTCAAAGCTGAAGTCGCGATCTTGACCTGTTTGGACACGGGGGCATGGGAAGGGCAGCAATGTAGAAGAGTATCCTCTTGTGAAGACATCCGAGAATGTGATTCAAGCTACATGGATGGGGAATACTGGCTATATCCTAATGCATTTGGTAATGACGAACGAGTGAAGGTGTACTGTTTCGGGCTGAACACAAGCAGTCCTGTTGATTACATTACATTGCCTAAAGAGAATAGAGTTCTGTGGCCACCCAAGAAAATGCCTGATTCTAGTTGTAACTTGTACACAACAGATCGTACAGATAGTGGTGAGTCAGTATTTGATAAAATTCGAATTACAACAAGTGACATGGCCATAAACCAAAGTGACTACCAATTCGCCCGTCTTTTGTCGGGGATTAATCACGAGTACGGAAATGCTCGAGATTGCAGTAATGAAGTTGGCGCATGTGACCATGCCGTAATCGGATATGCCAAGATAGACACAGAAGAAACGGGACTGGTTATTAATAGAACTGCTGTGTGGCGGAACAAAGGCTGGACGAATGGAATGAAATATTTTAATAGAAGCAGTGATCATGTTATTGAAGCGGTCTGTGGGGGCTGGTGTGGTGGCTGTTTTGCTGAAACACCCCTTACTCTTGAACTGGATAACAGTACAGTACTCCCTGATGGAACCGCTACAGGTGTAACTTGTAGATTCAACCACTGACTATTTCTATTTTTCTCGTCTTCTCTCATCAAATGACATTCAATTACTTTAATACATTGTCAGATATCCTCTTACAGTCCCATATAACAACTGTTGGTCTTCGAAGGAATTATAAGTGAGCCGAATTTTAGCCGTGTGTCTGTTATTACTCGTCGCTTCAGTCAGTTATATAGAGCAGTCGCTCGTGTTTTCCTTCTCGCTACGTCACTGCTGATTCGGGTAGCGTGTATTACTCGATCAGCTATCGTAGCAATGCTCTCTGCGTTAAAAGTATATTTAGAATGTGTTTAACCAACACTATTACATATGTGATAATGACTGGCACCACTTTTGTACTTTAAGTGAGAGTGATGAAATTTGGTGTATGGTTTTATTACATCAAAACCTTGACTGCGTTTGTTCAGGGTAAGCAGGGCGATAAACAATTTGATTGGTCGATAATTTACAACACATAACTTTCCTTCTAATTGAGATAAAATGTTTAAATGTAAGCGAATGTCTGGATGGAGTGTCATGATGAACACCGTCTATTTACGGTAAGCAGCGATAAGCAATCTGATTTGTTGGTGCATTGGGACACGATAACTTTAGTTATAATGAAGGAGCGACGAAACTATATTCATTATGTTATTACCTTGACTATGGTTGACGGTGATAATTTTCTGCTTGGGCTAAGGAGCAATAAACAATTTAATTTTTCAAGACGTAACAATTCTGCTCTTAGAGGAGCTAAATCGCTAACATTTGGGATCTTGAAATTCACAAAATTATACAATACTGTCATGTGAATGTATATAAACTGATTTACATTCAATGGTTTCCGTTTTTAGTCAAATTTCAAATCAGTTATGTTCGGCGAAATAGCCAGCAATCTCAATCGAGCGTTTTGTTATTCCAGTCTACATACGGCCGTTTGATTTGATGCAATGTGTCTAGCCCCATCCATCGAGTCTTACATCTCGCATTATGGTACACGATTTGTGTACCTTTATTAAAAAAAAATTATCTTAAATATCGGATATCAGAAGCTCATCTTTCCCCGGTAAGTTTATGTCATCAATGTTGATTTAAATTGACCAATAATTCGATGTTGAAGATTTTGGAGGATTTTAAGTTTCGGACTTCGGTCCTTTACATGGGGTAGAATGCGTAAACCTGATGTGGAGGTGCGTGTGGTGAGTGTCTTAACTGGGTTCAATGATTAACATTTCGAGCTGACAAGATAATCTTGATTCTATCTTATAGAGAGAGTTATTAAACTTATAATATGAATAAAACCAGTGATTGTTTCCCATAAAAATTGTGTTCTGTTATTTCGCATGATGAATCGTACAGCAGAGATTCGGATAGATTGGAGACGTTCAGTTAGAGAGAAACAGTTAGAGAGAAAAGCGGCCCACACACTCTCAATATAGTTGCCAATAATATTGTCAATATTTGATATTGACAATTATATTGAGCGTGTGTATGCGATATTGAAGCTCGATATATTTGATGTCAATATGATTGAAGAAATCAAAAGTCCGTAGATATTTTATTGACGAACCATCATTTTTTTTGCAACAATTGACCGTGTGTGGGCATCATCAATAGTATTGACGCAATATTTCATTTCTCGAAGTAGTGGGATGGAGGCAAATTTCGGGCAATCTGACTTTTCAGGCAGACGGGTAAAGCGGAAAAAAAATCTATTATATGATCTTGTTGGCAAGATAAAATGGCCGAAATCTAACACAAAACACTAATTTTACGTTTCTTTTAATTGAATAGTTGGCAAAATAAAGTGGCCGAATATTAAATATTAAAACATTTTGTTTGGGACCAGTGTCAGTGGTCAGTGGCACTATAGCGCTTGAGATGAGCTTTAGTGTGATCGGCCACTCGGAAACTGGTCACTCGCTCGTCTTGCATTAGTCGGGTATCCGTTTTCGCTTTCATTTTTAAAAAAAAGTTTTCATTACGTGAAGGCCGCATCATTTCAACGTAGGCCGGTCTGCCGTTGATATGACCCAAAGGCAAATGTGTGGACGGAAGTAGAGAGAACAGAAAACACATGAAACTGAAGTGCTGAAAAAAGCGGCTAGAACTACGCCCAAAATCGCGATGTTTTTCGGTGGCCAGGGACAAGATCACTGCTCAATCGATGAAAACACGAATGGTATGCCTATCATCGAGAATAATAAATCGCCTACCGACCTGCATGGAGTAATTTCTAAAGCCAGTTTTGCAAAGGGCCCAGTTGATTTGGGGCTTCCTAGGGTCCATCAGATCCTAGATCCGCCTCTGTCCAACAGTCTTATTGAACGGTTGGAGTTGACGTTGGCATAGCGTGGGATTCGGTTACGAAACCATTGGACAACTTTGGTCCGACTTTGGTGATGCTTAACTCACGGGCTAGAGAAGCAGAAAAACGCATTTACAATAGCTGAATTTTCAAAACTTTTCTCCGAGACCATTGATTGTTTGGGATTCAGGTCAGTCACCAAAGGTAGGCTTATTTGGACCACATTGAAGTTGCTGTATTCAAGTGCTGAAAAAGCAGGAAAGCGCGTTTGTGGCAGTTAAATTTTCAAAATTCTCTCTCGACGGTCCCGTCTCCATAGAATTCAAATCAGCTATCTTAAAAACAGGCTATATTAGACAACTTTGAAGTCGCTGTATTCTAGGGAGAATAGCGTGAAAATGCGTTTCCACCCGTAAATTTTCCAAAATTGTCGTGGAAGGTTTGGGGGTAGGGTCCCCTACACGATAAGCGCTCCGTACCTCCTCCTTCGCGGAAGACCGGCGCCGCCGTCTATAACCCGAAATTTTTGCCCGCCCCATAAATTATCATCGAGCCTGTACGCCTATGGTACTTGGAACTGCCATAGATAATGCTAAACAAATAGTTACGTCCATGATGGCTGCTTTGCTCAGAATGAATATTGAGACAATATAATTGAACGTGTGTGGGAAACCGAAATTTGTTTCAATTAAATTGACATCAATAATAATTACAATTATATTGAGCGTGTGTGGGGGCCGCTTAAGGAAAAAGATCAAGCAACGGCGTGGGCATGACGTGACAGATATTGCTTCATTGTCATCGTGATTCTATGACGGTGGTTGGTTTAGGTAGATCTGTACACAGTGAACCGCATTAAAAGCTTTTTAAAACATCTGTACTTTACTGAGGAGAAATAAACACATTAATATGTATCCATTAGCAATATGGACAATAGATAGACAAGTGCAGACATTGAGTGTTTAAAGAGTCTTTCTATTCATGTTTTGCAGAGCGACTAGAGTATGTAGTGCTTCTTTAAAAGTGCATACAGTATTCCATCAACGTTTTCAAACAAGTGTTCGAAGGTATTTCTATTCTTGTTAGACAGAGTGGCTATAGTATCGCTTCTTTAAAACAAAAAACAGTTCATACAATATGAGGTTACCCTGGCTAGAATACAGTTCCAATGCATGCTCTCCTTTAGTGTTAAATGAACATTGCCAACATGAAAATAGGCCTTAAATTTACAAAGGCCTCAAATAACGGCGGGACGATTTACCCAATACCCCCTAATACCACCTCAATATCCCCACATACTACCCAATATGATAACATAATGATTCAAAATGTGCATATCAATTGTATCTTTTTTTCAAAAATAATTAGTTACACTGTGAGAAATGTACTTTAAATGCGACACCGATGTCTGGCTGTTCCATTTGCCTCCCTACATAAACCAAATCAAGCAAAAACTAACCTAATACTGCCCAATATTTATCACATACTGCCCAATATAATCAGTTAAAGTTACATTATTCAAGATATAGATAAAGAACTAGCCATTCTTGCTATACTAGTTCGAAAGTAGATGATGTAAAATGAATAATTTGAAAATTTCATTCAAATTACTCTATTGCAATAATTTCAACCACGGTCCTGGTTGATCGAAGCTAAGTCTGGTTCTGCCATATTTAATTAAATCAGAGTATCGCTGAAACATTTTGATCTGTTTAATATCGGAGAAATCTGATGCCATCCAGAGTTGGTTAAGGCCTGAATCAGTAAATTAATGTCTAATTAATACTTTAGAAAACATTCCAGGCCCAAAGAAAGACCTGCTATAGGCAGATTTAGCTCTTAACTAATGTAACTTTAATAACCTAATATTGTCAAATAGTGAAACATTAGGTTAATTACTGCAGCGAATATTCGTTAATTTGCAGAAAAATGAAATGCTTGAGCAGTTATCTCCCTTTACAACCGATACACTTGCTGACAGCTGTCAATCAACATGTGATAATTACTACGTAAACCGACTGTTGGGTTGGGTGTGTTGGTTAACCTCCGCTCCAACTTTGAGGGATACGATTTAGTATCAACATGTTGACATTTTAGTCTTCTACTACACAATTTGGATGACTTATCGATAATCCCCTGAGTTCGCATTGGCTCAATCGCGACCAATTAACAATTCTTCAATATCTCAACAAATGGAGGGGGTAGGGATGGCCTAGTGGTCTAGAGTGCCGCGCTTCGATCATTAGCTGGCCGGCCACCTCTGGCTTGCGGCTGTCGTTTCGATCCCCGGTGTCAGCGTATGTGACATGGAGATAGGGGCGCCTTCTCAACCCCGCGGGTTTCCTCCGGGCACTCCGGTTTCCTCCCACTGCTAAAGACCCCTACGCGCAAGCGAATTATTGAAACAAAATTAAAACCATATGTTAGTTCCAAAATGACCTAGTTGTGTTGAGTGGACGTTAAACCCCATTTTCTCTCTCTCTCTCTCTCTATCTCTCTCTCTCTCAACAAATAGCGTTCTATGTTTTTATCTGTCATATTAAATAAAAACAACAACAAAATGAAATAAACAAAGAAACACTTCAAACATAACATATATACATGTAATATATATATATATATAATTGAAATTAAAGATGGCAAAATAAAATTAAAACTACATTTGTATGCTAACGTTTTCACCGCGATAGCGGCTCATCAGGCGATTTAATATATATATATATATTAAACAAAACTTTCACATAAGCTTATTAAAGATACATTATGGGAGATTAGATAAAGAGCTGGCAGAAATTACAATAATTGTTACAAACTAGATAATGTAAAGGGTATTTGCTGAAACTTTCATTCAAATTGATCCACCCTGAACTGAGAATTTTGCAATTGAAATTTGGGCCTAGCCGATACGATAAAAACATTGTCTCGATTAACCAGTTTTTAATTTAATCATCAAGCAGCTGATCGGATTCTAATCCAATAAATATCGCAGGCTAGCGATAATCGCCTGGATAAGTTAATTCATGTCTAATTATTAGTTTATATAATATTTCAGGAATAAAGAAATACCTGCAATATGCAGATTTAGCTTCTGTATAATGTATGTTTAAGTAGATTTAACAAAAATGCATCTTTAAAACTCACAATGTTTATCTCTTTGTTAGCTATTAATATCACTACACGTGGGCACTTTATACAAATATGTAAACTAAATCAATTTATTAACTATTTTATGATTTATGTATCAAGTAGATAATTACGAACCGGACGACAGAATTTAGACCTTTATTACATCAGCTCAGAAATGTCCAAAATATTAAAAACCGAACGACGGGATATTCACTTTCTTTAAATTAGCCCCAAAAATTCCAAAATACTTTTTCAAAAAGTGTAGAAAGGATTTTGATAATTATTAAACGTGACATCAAACAACATTTAAAGCTTAGTAAAATCGCTGCATGAAGATCGAGATCGAGAACCCAAACAAGCAGGCAAGGAGTGTTACAAGGTGCGGTGTGGGAAGACGGGCGTCATTTACACCACCTTGCAAACCGATGACCAGCACCTCATCTTTCTCTGGTAACTGATTAAAAGTACTTCGGTCCGATTTGACGATGGGTACATTCTTCTGCTGATTGGACAGAAATTCTATCCAAGTATCTGTCTTCACTGGTTTGTTTGTTTCAACGAGCCGACGAGTTACAACGGGGTCTGACAATGTCCCGTTGTCCTTTACGGGTGTAACCTCCACGGTTGATTCAAATGAATCCGGTACGTCGGCCTCCGGGGGTCCATCAAGAGGGTTTCTGGTTGTTGGTGCTAGTATTTCGGAAGGGACTTGCTCCATTGGAACTTCAGCTATATTAGAAGAAAAAAAATGATTAGACTATTTCAGATTAAACGGTTTACCGATTTGTTCAGATCAAAATACCGGCGTGAAGGAATCTAACAGATATTCGTTGTCGTTCTGCTGCGACGAATGCTTTAAGGCTGGGTTGTTTGCCTTTTTTTCCGCGGCAGTTCTCTTGTTGCTGCCACGAATGCTTCAAGGTTTAGATGTTCTCCTATTACTATGTTATCGTTATTTCAATTACATAGTTTCATTTCACTTTATTATGTATAAATTGTTTTGATTATTTTAGATATAGGGTTAAGTGCCCACTAGACACAAGCGGCGATTGGAAACGATGATGAGCTAACGCGCAAACGTTAAATCATTTGGCCATCCAACCGCCCATTTTGCTTGATACAGACTAAGACAAATCTGGTCGAAACACGTCGTTGAAAAATAAGCAGTATTTGTATTCCATAGAATTGTTCCCTGTTACATTTCCAGTTACACTTACATATGTCAGTGAAAAAATCTCTTAAAAATATTTAAACCATTCAGTGTCATTAAATGAATCCAAACCCATTCCATGGCGTGGTTTAAATGCCCCAGTTTTAGGTGACACGGAGTGTGGCCCTCCAGTTCCCCCCACTAGAACTGCTTAAGACTTCATACGCGCAAGCGATTTGTCAAAATGAAATTGAGCCATGTGTTAGTCCCGAAATGACCTAGTTTGTGACGGGTGGACGTTAAATCCAATTTTCTCTCACTCTCCAACCTCTGACTGGTATACACGAAGTGCTTAACCCCATTTATATTAATTTCTTGGATTATGTTAAGTTTCGATTTTCAAAATAAGAAATTGTTTTACTTACTGAGAAAACCGTTGTCACCCAATCGTTCAATGATACCTTGGCTTTGGTTAACTTTGTTGATCTGCATGGGTGGACCGTCCACGTAGAAGATGGTATTTAATTCCACGTCTCTCTTCCGTCGCCGTCCGAATGGTCCTCTGGTTATGGTGGCGTTACAGGTTCGGTCACAAGGTCGCTCAGTCTTGATGCAGATAAATGCCTCACAGTGGAGGTACACCAATGGGTAGTTGACAAACTTGAATGACTGGTAGCGGAACCCTGCCCTTCTGTCAGACAAGGAAACCGTTGTTACTGTTTTTTCAGCAGGACAACTAAAAATATAACACATGTTCAA
This sequence comes from Patella pellucida, assembly GCA_917208275.1. NCBI lineage: Eukaryota > Metazoa > Mollusca > Gastropoda > Patellidae > Patella > Patella pellucida. The sequence goes on from OU795043.1 coordinate 53,939,064, forward strand.
TTTCATTTCAAAAATGGGTCTTGGGCAGTGGTAAGAAACCGGAAGACCTGGAGAAAAGCCACGAAGTTGGACAGGCAACCCTAAACCTTGGCACGTACAACCGAGGAATCGGAAACAGGCCCCGAGAAACTCAACAAGGTTGGACAGTCGATCCTACTCCTTGTCACTTTAATTTGACGAAATGATATACGTCATGCCGTGGGCTGAAAGACAATTTGCCGGGATTGTCATAGGTGCTTTTACGGGCACGTCAATGTGTACACGGGCCCTCGATTTTTCGTCTAATCTGAACGAGTTGCTACATCCAGACAAGGGGAAACGAACGTCCTACTCACTGAGGCACCATGAGCCATGTCTAAGATAAAGCTCAACTTACTTTTCCGTGATTAAAGGACACCTGGTAGGATCATTTCGGTCTGTAGAAGCTGTAGCAACACAGTTTGGCACCAGAAGACGCAGCCTTGTATCGTTCGTCTTGAAGTCGACATCAACATGAACCCAGTCCCCCAACTGGAACACGGCAGGGTATGCTGGTACTGGGATTCTATACGTCGAATCTGTGAATATTGTCATGTTCACAATAAACCGAGAGACATTTTTCACCATCTGAGTGAAATTCATGTTGGTGACATTTCTAAAAACTGTTTGGTTTCGTGGCAAGCAGCAAGCGACCTTTATATTGTATGAATCCACCCTTTGTTTGATGGCACCGACAATGGCTGGTTGTGTCACACCGTACGTGAGGGTGTTGAAGTAGGTTATATGAGTCGCATTCCCCTAAAATATACAATGAAATGAAATGGGGTTTAATGTCCTACATTGCTGCTCCGATCAAACTGGGCTAATACGCCATACAGTCTGCTATGAGAAACATTTTGCACGGACAGCGACACGATGGCCTACTCTTAAATCGTATTCCAAATCGAGGAATATTTTACGTGCACGCCAATGTGTACATGGCACCTCGGTTTGTCACCATCCTTGTCAGGCCTTCCGTCCTCCACCACTGACAGGGGTGAAACACTTTGGAAAATGCCAATGCAGGGATCGAACAAGCGAACTCCAGACCAGTGAGCCTAAAATATCAACTAAAACAACAATCAGCTGCTGTAAAGGAGCTAAATCAGACTATGGAGAGAGAGAGAGAGAGAGAGAGAGAGAGAGAGAGAGAGATAGGGTTTAACGTCCACTCAACACTAACATATGGTTTTTAATTTTATTTCATAATTCGCTTGCGCGTAAGGGTCTTTAGCAGTGGGAGGAAACCGGAGTGCCCCAAGGAAACTCACGAGGTTGAGAAGTCACCCCTATCTCCATGCCACATATTCACACCAGGGTTCGAAACCACAGCCACAAGCCAGAGAGGTCGCCGGTCAGCTAGAGGTCGAAGCGCGGCACTCTAGACCACTAGTGACCTAGAAATTAACCCTAATGCCTAATGGGTCGCAACGCATATAATAATGTAATCTGACTGTATATAAACTGATTTACATTCAATTGTTTCCGTTTTGACTCTAATTTCAAATCAGGTATTGCGCATGCTTTCCAGATAAGATATGGCGTTATCGTTTGATATTAATATGTCTAGCCTCATTATTTCTAGTCACTTGCTACAAATGACGCTGAGACGCACTATGGTACACGATTCGTGAACCAATGGTAAAATATATTTGTAACATGTACCCCAGTTATTAGGCGTTTGTATATATACTTACTGTCACATTTGTACCACAGTTATTATAAGGTATCCGCAAATTAATATAACTAGGAGTTGCAGTCTTCACAAAGTTACATCCAGGTAGATTTTGGAAACTTGGATCCGCGAACGTCAAATGTTGTTCGTTAAGATTAGGGTCCTTAGATCGATCAAACTCGACCTGAATTTCATCTGTTGTACAAATAACTCCAGGCAATGGATCTGAAAGATATCAGATCAGCGCAAACATTTTTATCCTTTTGAAGTCTCCGCAAGTTATATGTTATTTGCGAAGCTCAATATATGACGACTACCAGTACACTTCGTACCAAGCGTCTTGATGGCGGTTAATGGGACAGTCGTGACTGTGGTGATTCGGGTCTTAAATCCCGATGCGTGCTAGATCCCACCGAACCCTCTTGGCCAACACCCAGGTCGAACCCCAAGTCTTCAGGCTAGTGTCAGAGTCTTACTGACCGAGTCGCCGTGGATCCCCATCGATGTCTTACTTACCGATTCACCGTGGCTGCACATCGATGTCTTACTGACAGAGGCGCCGTGGCTGCCCACCTAAATTTTGCTAACTGACCGACGATTTTAGTCGAAAACAATAAGTATGCATCTGCTTACATTTAATGCAATTGAAAAGGTTTATTTATTTTTTGATTGTATGAAAAATGTCAAAACAAATCAAAGTAGTACCAAATTAAAAAGCGGTATACTAAGTTTTGGATATGTCGGCCAAATGAATCTATTTGACAGAATGAATCTATTTGACAAGGCCCAATGCATAAATCATGAGATGTAATCAGGGTAAGATGACTTGATTGTTTCCGGGGATTGTTGGTGAGAGTTAGTGTAAAGCGAGGGGCTGGGTTTTTGGTTAGGTTTACCTCGTGACCTTGAGGAAAACATGCATTTGACAATGTCAAATAGATCTACCCATAAAAGATACGAAACTCTCTTAACTTACTTCCGTCAGGCCCTTCCGGAGGTGCGCAAGATAGACGCGCAATCTCATTTCGTCCACAGTTATGTTGATAATAGGGATCGTGTTGACAGTTGTTGATACTGCTTTCACTCCCAGTACAACTCACTTCACTCAATATGATGGGATTCGAACTGGGAGTAACTGTGTAATTCAGTAAAAACTCGGGATGTGCATTTTTCTGTTGATTTCTGAAATATTGAAAAAAAAAGGGAATTGGAGTTAAACGTTCTACTGTTCTGAGAGAGAGAGGGAGAGAGGCACGCACAAACTAGGTCACTTCGGGACTAACATATGTTTTTTTTTTTATTTCAATAAATCGCTTGCGCGTAGGGGTCATTAACAGTGGGAGGAAACCGGAGGAAGAAAACCAACGAGGTTGGACAGGCAACCCTTCTCCTTGCCACGTACCAATGACAATTCGAAAGAAAAACCAGTTGACTCAATGACAGACTTCATGATACAGAGCGCGCATGCTAACTATTCAGCCCCCCCCCCTACTGTTCTGAACCGACTGGGCTAATAAAAACAGACATGCGCCATAAAGTGTGCTGTGGTGGTATTGGGCACATACAGTGGCGCTGGGCGAAAATCGAGTGATATGATAACTTCACTTCATAGTGTAGGCCTAATCTCTTGTTGGTCTTGGCTGTCAATGTGATGGAATTTCGTACAAAATTCAGATATCAGAAGACAGTGACCAAAAAGCTAATGGGATTATATCAGCTCATGCTTCATTTGTGGACTGGATGAAAATTATTAAATCTGCATTTTACACGTGGAGTAGAAACTACGGCATCTAAATTTTCCACTATTGTCAGATATTAGCCTTCTCATAAACTCTACATTTTTTCACGTGGAGTAGAAACTACGGCATCTATATTTTCCAGTATTTCCAGATATTAGCCTTCTCATTAATTTCATCTAATTTTATGCTGATTATTATCTTACGAATAACAAAGCATCCGACACGCGACTTCTGCGTCTACTTTGTCCCAGGAGTTGTCACATACGTAGCCCCAGGCATTATTGTGTCTGACTTCCACCAGACCTCGATGAGAAGCACCAGTCGGTGTATGAAGACGGATTGTATCAATAGCAGGGGCACCTGCAAAATAAATTCGATCATTTAAGGTTATGAGAGAAGTTGTTATCAACCACGGACCGAGTGTGACGTCATCTCCGCCATTTTGAATTTGTGACGTCCTATCTAAACTCGCAGTCCGTAATTTGATGCACAATCTCGTGAAAAAAACAAGTTTCTCAAATTTCATGTCGGCCGTGATCGAATTTTCGGAACCGTTTTGAAGTACCTAGATCTCAAACTCTCAATTTTATTAGTACTATTGCAGGGGGACTGGGCCACATATGTTTTAAACAAAAGACAAATATAACAAACAAAAAAACAATTCAAAAAGGTGATTGGATCCGGGGAGGGGGGGGGGGGGTAGCCGTAAGAGTCCACTGCACTGTTCAGTCCCAGGTCTGAAGTAACACAGACTTCACTCAAAATTAAAAATGATCAGAAATACAACCCGAAGAGAAAAAAAATTATGTGATGTCAGCATGAGTCATGGTCTGCCATATGCTACAAGAAATACGAATGCGAGCATACTGTTGTATGGAATACAATTACTGCTCATCACACGAGTCTAATTGTATTATATATATATATAGTTTAGAAATACAACGATAATTACAGTTTGGTATCATCACTGGCGTAAAAGCGTCACCAGGGACATCAGGGTTGGGGTTTTGACCAGGTTCAGTAAAACATATAACACCGGCATCTTCATTGTGTTTACAATTCCCTAAACCGATGAAAGTATTCAATGTGCATTGATCCAGGTTGGTTTCAGTGCCAACACACTGTACATCATCTAACCATATTGGTCCGGTGCCTTGTCCAAACACGGCATTTCTCTCCGCTATCCCACCAAAACTATTAAAATAAAGAAAGATAGAATTTGCATTGACGGTATTTGGTGTCGAGAGTGAATAGACAATTTGATAGGACCGTGACGCTAATAGTGGCGTTATATTTGATAGAGGAGTGACGTTATCGTTGATAGGACCATAGAAATATATAAATATATTTCTATGGATAGGATCTTGACGTTATTGGTGACGTTATTTATCTTTGATTGGACCGTGACGCTAAAAAAAAGTAACGTTATCCTTGATACGAAATTGACGCTAACCGACGCTAACCTATCATTATGTTTGAGAACAAAGTAGACGCAATTTTGTACACGGTACCTGTTTTTTTCGTCCCATCAGACTTGCAAGGCCCAGAAAATCCGAATTAACTTTCTCGGCGAAGACTGGAAATCGAGGTTAGTGAGCTACGGTCTTAACCACTGAACCACCAGGCTTTCCTAGAACCGCCAGTAATGGAAACAATCCTTGCGATGTAATTAGTCCGACTACATCCGGGAAGATGTAATTAGTCCGACTACATCCGGGAAGATGTAATTAGTCCGACCGCATCAGGGAAGTTGTAATATAGTCCGACACCGTCCAGGAAGATGCAATTGAAATAACTTACCTGTATCCGAGAATTCTACAAACGACTCCTGCATCCCGATAATCCCACTGATCGTCACACACAGTTCCCCAGGTACCATTTATCTGGACTTCAACTCTACCATACGTATTATTAGTAGGGTCGTTGTTGACTATACGGGTTCCACTAATGATTGCCACTAGCGGATTGCGAGTAACAGGCTGACCTGAAAGTTTCAAATGGACAGGATACAGCAAGATTCTGCGGTTTCTCTATGAATAAAATATGATTAAAATAAAAACCAAGTACGAACAATCCAAACCATTAGACAAAATTCGAAAGTCTTAAAAAACGATATAGGCAAAATAGTTTAATCAGCAAATGGACTGTTCGTCGTGTACAAAATACACACAGAACGAGCAGAAAGGAGAGAAAAAATATGTGAAAGCCAATATAATTTTTAACTTTATACTTTATAATAAACGCACGTTGGTTGATTTGTCTGTCATGCTTGCCTTACAAAGTGCGAAAGCGAAACCCCAAAGTCGCGAAAATGACCCTAAGGCGCCCGTCGAAGCGAACATCCAAATTTTACCTTCAACCTTAATCAATTTGCCTGGCGTTCGTATCGATATGAGTCTATCATCCGATTTTACGTCTGAGAATGATTTGTGAACTTGAGGCCCGACTGTTGATGTAAAAAATGTTTAGATTGATGGTAGATGCGTAGACATCATCAAATGAGAACTTCATTTGGGTAATGCACTTGCTTGTAAGGTTAAAGATAAGTTAATTGAGATAGGCTTACGTAATTTTTATTCTAAGGTTAATATTATCACGCTTAACCCTTGTGCGTATACAAGGGGTATTTCGGGACCCCACGACCCTATCATTAACGTTTGTGAGGAACTGGTTTATAATTGTCTGGCGAGAATTCTATACATTGTCAGCTACCTAATGTTGAGTATTATGCTGTAAATAGAATGGACGTGAGACAGTGGCAACATTCATCATTTGACAAGAAACTCGAATATTACGTTGCCGTACACCTGGGGTCTTTTGGAACCCCTTTCCCTTTCCTTTTCAATTTTTTCTGGTTTAAAGTGCCTAATCTACGTTGCGCTCGGTGCTAGTTTTGTATTTGGAATCTTTCTTACTGATGATATTGTTTTGGTCATTCTAGTAATCTAGATTTGAAAGCAGCAAATTTGGGTACTCTACCAAATATATGCGCCTGCAGGCTCTACACGGAAGTCAGTCTAATATGTTATATTATTAATCGCTAAAAGTATAATCTGAATAAAAATGTACATTTTAACACAATCAAATTATCAGAGTTATAAAATATTGCTAATACACACGATAATTGATTGAGTAGTGATGGTGATAAGATAAAATCTGGTTGTATCAGAGATTTTATTTTGATTCGAGACAGTCAATATCACAAAAACCAAGATTTACACAGATATAAACTTAATGAAGTTATAAACTTATTTACCAAATTCAACATAAGTAGTATTCAAGTTCCTGGCCTACAAATTCCTGAAAGGAGTCAAGTCGCTCGACGATTGCTAAGCTATATTTATTTTTTTTAATAAAAAAAAAGTGCCAAATCCTATTTAAAATCAACAGCGATTTTTTCATGTTTCACTAATCTATAATTCCAGAAGAAAATACACACGCATTGATGATGTCACACACAAAATCGTTACAGATACGCGATAAAATCCTGGTCCGTAACGAGAATCCGCATCGACTTTGCGCGTGACGTCATCAATGCCCTTGTATTTCTCATACGTGATACGGCACACAAATACGGTAGTACGTATCGAACAGTTTTCATACGGAAAAGGTCCGTAAAACATCGTTGTCTTTTTATCGTAGTTTTTTGTGGGGTTTTTTTGTTACTTTTAGTTTTATGAATCTATGTGTATCCTAGAGCAGAAAGGCGAATATTTGTTGTGAATGTAACCAAGATAAAGACTTCAATTTAATCACTATTTTTGATGATCTTTTCGCGTAATTTTGACTTCAATTTAATCACTATTTTTGACTTCAATTTATCACTATTTTTGATGAGCTTTTCGCGTATTTTTCGTATTTTTTCTATCTGTCTGTCTGCATGGTGGTTGATGAAAGTACTAAATTTAGGTAAATGCGAGACCTTACAAATCTGAGAACGGGTTATATACGTTCTGAAATGATACATTAGTGAAACCAAAAGATTCTTTCAAATGCTTAAATTTCAACTAGATTAGCGACTGTCGAACGAATATACTACTTGCAGGTTAGGGTGAAGCAATCTTTAATGGAAGGCTTGATCTCGCCTTAACTACGTCAATTATCAAGCCCTTCTGTCTATTGCGTACAAGCGCAACTTGTGATCCTATCAGATTCATTCGTTAAAAATATCGTTACGATTATCTAGTCTCGCGCCTGTAGCTAAAATGTCTACATGTGACAATCAAGTTGCAAAGTTCAAGGTTTGATCAATGTCAAGGTTGCTAGAGGGAAGGGAGGGAAATGGGGTTTAACGTCCACTCAACACAACCAGGTCATTTCAGGACTAACACATGGTTTAATGTTATTTTATTAATTCGCTTGCGCGTAGGGGTCTTTAGCAGTGGGGGGAAACCGGAGTGCCCGGAGGAAACCCACGAAGTTGAGAAGGCGCCCCTATTCCATGCCACATACGCTCACACCAGGGCTCGAAATCACGGCCGTACGCCAGAGGTAGCCGGCCAGCTAGAGGTCGAAGTGCGGCACTCTAGACCACTAGGCCATCCCACCCCCCTAAGGTTGGTGGAAATCTTGGCTGATCAATAAGGAGATTATATGGAAGCGGCCATATTTGTTTACAGTGTCTTATGTACCACGACCTCTTATTGGGCAATGTTAATTAGTCACATGTAAATACAACGAGAGCAAAAGTTCGGGAATTCCCCAGTATTGCAGCAACGATTAGATGTTGTAAAACTCGCGATCGTTGCTTTAGGAACATGAGTCTAGGCATAGTACTGATGTTGATCTTGGTAGATAAATGCCATCATGTTGTAATAGAAATAAACTCAGCTCCGCTGCACATGCGTACGCGGCGCGAATGTCTGCCAAAACTCTAAAACAACATTGAAGCAACGTATCGCGTGACGATACAGACACGTGATACGGATGGGAAAAATTAGTCTTGCCAATAGTCTCTAATGGCTAACATATTACACATATGACGTCCTAACACCAGGCTCCGGTGGATGGAAACAAATGCTTATATATCGAAAGAAAGACTATAAAGATGATAGAAAATTGCTGGCATAGGATAAGATTCACGAGGGAGGGGGGGGGGGGCGTTCACTGTAGATCTCAAGTCTAATCAAGTCAGATCCCTTCTCAAATATCAATCGTCATTTTGTCGGCGGGGATGAGATTTATACTAAATCCCCGTGTAGCACTTGCTAAATTCTCCATGTTGCACTTGCTAAATTCTCCATGTTGCACTTGTTAAATTCTCCATGTAGCACTTGTTAAATCCCCCGTGTTGCACTTGTTAAATCCCCCGTGTTGCACTTGTTAAATCCCCCATGTTGCACTTGCTGAGTCCCCCATGTTGCACTTGTTAAATCCCTCGTGTTGCACTTGTTAAATCCCTCGTGTTGCACTTGTTAAATCCCTAGTGTAGCACTTGTTAAATCCCCCGTGTTGCACTTGTTAAATCCCTCGTGTTGCACTTGTTAAATACTTCGTGTTGCACTTGTTAAATCCCCCATGTTGCACTTGTTAAATCCCTCGTGTTGCACTTTTTAAATCCCTCGTGTAGCACTTGTTAAATCCCTCGTGTTGCACTTGTCAAATCCCTCGTGTAGCACTTGTTAAATCCCTCGTGTTGCACTTGTTAAATCCCTCGTGTAGCACTTGTTAAATCCCTCGTGTTGCACTTGTTAAATCCCTCGTGTAGCACTTGTTAAATCCCCGTGTAGCATTTGTTAAATCCCCCGTGTAGCACTTTATGTACCGTATATAAGTCTTTTGTTTGACAGATATTCGTATCTACAATTGAACATTTTGTCTGGCTTTTTATATGAATGTTTATCTGCAATTTTACAGAGAAGTTTGTCTGTCATTTCACAGATCATTTTTATCGGTCATTTCACGGAGAATTTATATCGTCGATTTCACAGAGAATTTATGTCAACGATTTCACAGATAATTTATGTCGACGATTTCATAGATAATTTTTATTGGTCACGTTTCACAAAGAATGTTTGTGTGCCATTTTACAGAGAATTTTTATTGACCATTTCCGATGTTTATCTACCATATCACAGAGAATTTTGTCCTGCCATATCACAGAGAATTTTGTCCTGCCATTTCACAGAATTTATATCGAAGACACACCTTGTGATCTATAGGCTGGTGTTAATAATGTTGTTTTAATGAAAGAATGGTTATCGTTGTTAGCGACGATGATGGAGATTATGAATTAAAGAATGGTTATTGCTGTTTGCGACGATGCTAGAGATTATGAATTAAAGGATGGTTATTGCTGTTAGCGACGATGATAGGGATTATGAATTAAAGAATGGTTATGTAGATTATGAATTACAGAATGGTTATCGGATCGTTGTTAGCGACGATGATAAAGATTATGAATTAAGTAATGGTTATCGTTGTTAGCGACGATGGAGATTATGAATTAAAGAATGGTTATTGCTGTTAGCGACGATGATAGAGATTATGAATTAAAGAATGGTTATTGCTGTTAGCGACGATGATGAAGATTATGAATTAAAGAATGGTTATTGTTGTTAGCGACGATGATAGAGATTATGAATTAAAGAATGGTTATCGTTGTTAGCGACGATGATGGAGATTATGAATTAAAGAACGGTTATTGTTGTTAGCGACGATGATGGAGATTATGAATTAAAGAATGGTTATTGTTGTTAGCGACGATGATGGAGATTATGAATTAAAGAATGGTTATTGCTGTTAGCGACGATGATGAAGATTATGAATTAAGTAATGATTATTGCTGTTAGCGACGATGATAGAGATTATGAATTAAAGAATGGTTATTGCTGTTAGCGACGATGATGGAGATTATGAATTAAAGAATCGTTATCGTTGTTAGCGACGATGATGGAGATTATGAATTAAAGAATGGTTATTGTTGTTAGCGACGATGATGGAGATTATGAATTAAAGAATGGTTATTGTTGTTAGCGACGATGATGGAGATTATGAATTAAAGAATGGTTATTGCTGTTAGCGACGATGATAGGGATTATGAATTAAAGAATGGTTATAGAGATTAAGAATAATGGATATTAGTTTAGACTATTGTATTCAGTAACATTGTGTAATGTTGAAGCACAAAGACATTCAACATGTACAGGGAAGCCATACAAAATGAAAAGTCAAATACTTTAATAAAATAATAACTCAATAAGACAGATTTTAATATCTCGACTAAAGGAGATTTGTTACAATTTCAATAAAAGGGTGTGTTAGTGTGAATATCAAGTCAATTATTGATTTAGTATCCGCGCCAGTTAACAGGGGTGAATACGTTCAAAATTGTATATTATTATGACATTGAGTCCGCGGAATTGAAACTTTATCATGAAAAATGATTTTATAGAAAATGTAATTAAAATTAACGTATTCTGGGCGAATTTAGTGCCGCTTTAGTGCTCCCTTTTTTTGTGTAAAAAAAATATCCCTTTTTTTGTGTAAAAAAAATATCCCTTTTTTTGTGTAAAAAAAATATCCCTTTTTTTGTGTAAAAAAAATATCCCTTTTTTTGTGTAAAAAAAATATCCCTTTTTTTGTGTAAAAAAAATATCCCTTTTTTTGTGTAAAAAAAATATCCCTTTTTTTGTGTAAAAAAAATATCCCTTTTTTTGTGTAAAAAAAATATCCCTTTTTTTGTGTAAAAAAAATATCCCTTTTTTTGTGTAAAAAAAATATCCCTTTTTTTGTGTAAAAAAAATATCCCTTTTTTGTGTAAAAAAAATATCCCTTTTTTTGTGTAAAAAAAATATCCCTTTTTTTGTGTAAAAAAAATATCCCTTTTTTTGTGTAAAAAAAATATCCCTTTTTTGTGTAAAAAAAATATCCCTTTTTTTGTGTAAAAAAAATATCCCTTTTTTTGTGTAAAAAAAATATCCCTTTTTTTGTGTAAAAAAAATATCCCTTTTTTTGTGTAAAAAAAATATCCCTTTTTTTGTGTAAAAAAAATATCCCTTTTTTTGTGTAAAAAAAATATCCCTTTTTTTGTGTAAAAAAAATATCCCTTTTTTTGTGTAAAAAAAATATCCCTTTTTTTGTGTAAAAAAAATATCCCTTTTTTTGTGTAAAAAAAATATCCCTATTTTGTGGTCGAATTTCGTAGTTTAACACCTTTTTACTGTAAGTCAATGACTTTTTGGATAAATTGTGTTAAAAGTGTGAGTTTTTCTTCAAATTACGTGTTTTATGTATTTCCATGACATTTAGGGATACAATATGTTATTCCATGATCTTTTTGAGGCATTTAGTAACTGGATAGAGCAATGAACTATAACACATACTTATGGAAGAACAATTACTGATTTATTTAGGCGACGTTTCGAAGAGTATTCTCTCAACGTTTTCAAGCAAGTACAGTAACAAATGTGTAGAGCAATTATATATATGCCTATATATAATTGTTCTTCCATAAGTATGTGTTATAGTTCAGTGTTATTCCATGATTCCATTCTACAATGGACTTTATTCTGTTATTTTACGGGATAAATAGGGGAATGACCAGGAATTTACGAATTCTTTCTGTTTGCTCGCTCGGGATATTCCGTATTCTTATATTAGCGGAAGGATGTTACGTATATACAGATTGTCTGCGATATTACTGCAGTGGTAGCGGACGTTAAATAAAGCTATTTCACGCACGTGTATAAAGTGAATGGTTAATTCAATGAATTTTTTTTTATCATTTTTCCGCTCAGGCAACAAAAATGACCAGGATTTTATTTTTCTGTTAATTGAAGGTATTTTTGTAAATTATAGGAAAAACAAATACGGATAAAACTTTCCTGGTAATTTTTGTTTCCGGAATTTTTCAAGTTTCTTCACAGATATTTTTGTTACAGTGTAGGACGTTAAACCCAGGTTTACTCTGGGTCCATTGGTTTTCGCCAACAGCTAAAGACCTTATTGAAAGAAAATGATTAAAATAAAATTGAGCCGTGGGTTTGTGTGGCATGGGGGTTAAACTCCATTTATCTGTTCTTTACACAATTTTTAATTCTAAAGAACATAACGACGTTTAACCACCATATCATATCATATTTCAAATTACTAACAACATTCGATTCTAAGAAAATGAAATGAAATGTGGTTAAACGTCCTTCTGTTCTTCTCCGACTGTTCGATTCCCCTATTGTGCGTGACATCTGCTAACCTCGTGGGGTTTCTCTGGGTCATCCGGTTTCCTTCCTTCCACTGCTAAATATCCCTACGCGCAAGTGAATTATTGAAATAAAATTGAAACATCGCCCTCTCTCTTTGTTTCTCTATCTCTCTCCCTCTCTTTGCTCCGACTGGGATTCTAAAGACAGGCATACGTCATACAGATAAAGTGTGCTATGAGGTAAATGTTTGCCCGGACACTCTTAAATCGAATTCCAAATGCAAAGGGTTATTTTACGTGCACACTAAAGTGTACACGGTACCTTAGTTTTTCGTATACCACCCAAAAGACTATACATCGTCATACGCCAGGCCCTCTGTCCTTCACAGGTTAGGTGCAGAATCGTAGGACGTTAAACCCCATTTTATTCATTTCATTCTTTCCTTCACAAATATAGTTTCTAAGAAAAAACGAAATAATATATACCGTACCTCTAATAAATGGGACCTCATGCATCATGACAATAAGAATGATTGCCCCACTCCACATCTTGTAGCAGGATGGTGCCATGGGTTCGCCGTACACTATGTGACACGTACCACTTTGATATCAAACTGCACTGAAAGCGGACGATATAACGAACAGGACAGTCTTAACCCACTGATTAAACTGAGTTCGACCAACGCCCCACCCCTCCCAATTACAACACCATTTATATAAAAGATGGTTGTTGAGGACACACCCCTTAGTTCCCGTAAAAGGAAATATATATCGACCTATTCGTATTTAAAGAAAAGCTATATACACCGGTTTAGGGGGCTTGCTCTCTCGCTTATGTACGTCCCAATAAGGGCATAGGCAACACCCCTATAAGTAAGCCTTTCAGCTGTGTCATCCTTGCAATATGATTACGCAGCAAAAAATCTAAAGGGGAAATATTTCCGCCTCTCTCTAGCAGTAAACATACAACTGTCCGTCCTACAGTTCCACCTCGCAACTCTCGTCTGCCTCAATATCATAACGTTACCCGACAAAAAAATCATAAATATTCACCAAAACGCGACAGAACATGTACATTCAACAAATATTGCCAAAGAGGAAAAGGGGAAGGGCGAGAAAGACGAAAACTGAACGGGATTAAATCAAGACGTGAGAATTGCCACGATGGCTCAGCGAGTAAGACGTGGCTCGCTAGCCTGGATGCTGCGGGTTTGCTTCCCATGTTGGCCGAGAACGTCCATTGTGATTATCCGGCGTGCATCACGTGGGGAATGACAGCTATATAGTCTTTCGTGTGGGTAAAAAACAACCAGGTCCCGTGGACACATAGCCATGCACGTAAAATATCCCTTGGCAGTTGGAATTCTATTTAACAGGTACACTGGATTTCGGTTTTACGTCCGAACGACAGGACAGCTGTACTTATTAGGCCTTCGTCCTGCATTATTAACATTGGGAAACCATGCAAATAAACAATTGTTTATCCGCAAAAGGTTGACTTGCATACAATTCATGTTGATATTTTCAAATTGAATAGATTGACAGCAGAATAATTTCCTTTCTGTTATAAAACCGAAACTAGAATTATGTTTGTGTTTGGGGGAGCAATAGTTACATCACACATGAAAAGCAATACGTGTCCTATATGTGAAGGGCTGTTTTCTCTGGGAGTTTATACGGTGTTTTGGTGCAGTCATGGTTACATAACAAATGTATAAAAAGATTTGTCTTGTGCAAAAAAACCAGGGGCCTGTTTCACGAAATTTTAACTCAAGATAAAATCCAAATTTTAGTACATACTTAAATCTGATTGGCTAAGCGCTAAAATCAATCTAATACTATCCAATCGAATTACTAAAATCGGATTTTATCTTAGTTAAAATTTCGTGAAACAGGCCCCTGGTTTCTCCGTGAATCTATGCAATGTTTTGGGCCGTCATAGTTACATGCATAAGTCGAAAAATCCTTTCTAGATTAAAGAAGACAAAGGCTGGGTAATTCTTACAGCTCTCCTATTGATCACGTAAACATATTTATGTAATAAATCATGAGAGAGAGAGAGAGGGGGGGGAGAGAGGGGGGTGGAGAAAAAGAAAGATAGAGAGAGAAAGGGGAGAGAGGTTTACCTCGACACAAATTAGGTCATCACGGGACTAACAATGTTCACTTTTATTTCAATCCATCGCTAGGGTGTATAGGAACCTTCATCCTCGGTTACCCAGTGCATTCATTCCGTTCTACTCCACTATACCCTGGGTTAATCTATGGGGGAGACACTTTAGGGCAGAACAGTAAAAAATATCCCTTGTTTGTGGTCGAATTCCGTAGTTAACACCTCTTATCTGTTAATCAATGACTTTATTTTGATAAATTGTGTTAAAAGTGTGAGTTATTTCTTTAAATTACGGTTTTTTGTGTTTCTGTGGAATATTCAGTATTAAACAGGAAATTTCCACGATATTTAAGGATAAAATGTATTATTCCCTTCTAAATTGGACTCAATTCTGTTTATTTACGGAATAAACGGTTGAATGAACAGGAAGTTCCATGAAATTGAGGTATAAAATGTGTTATTCCATTCTACAATGGAATGAATGAAATGGGGTTTAACGTCCTACGCTTCTGCACCGACTTTATTCGTTTTTTTAAGGGATGACCGGGGGAATGACCAGGAATTTACGGATTTTTCCTGTTTACTCGCTCGGGATATTCCGTATTCTTTTATTAGCGGAAGGATGTTACGTATATACAGATTGTCTGCGATATTACTGCAGTGGTAGCGGACGTTAAATAAAGCTATTTCACACACGTGTATAAAGTGAATGGTTAATTCAATGAATTTTTTTTATCATTTTTCCGCTCAGGCAACAAAAATGACCAAGATTTTATTTTTCTGTTAATTATAGGAAAAACAAATACGGATAAAACTTTCCTGGTAATTTTTGTTTCCGGAATTTTTCAAGTTTCTTCACAGATATTTTTGTTACAGTGTAGGGCGTTAAACCCATTAAATTTCATTTCATTTCAATGCCGAGCTAAAACTACCCAAACTCGTGGGTTTACTCTGGGTCCGTTGGTTTTCTCCAACAGCTAAAGACCTTATTGCAAGAAAATGATTAAAATAAAATTGTGCCGTGTGTTTGTTTGGCTTGGGGGTTAAACTCCATTTCTCTGTTCTTTACACAGTTTTTAATTGTAAAGTACATAACGACGTTTAGCCACTATATCATATTTCAAATTACTAACAACATTAGATTCTAAGAAAATGAAATGAAATGTGGTTTAACGTCCTTCTGTTCTTCTCCGACTGTTCGATTCCCCTGTTGTGCGTGACAGCTGCTAACCTCGTGGGGTTTCTCTGGGTCATCCGGTTTCCTTCCACTGCTAAAGACCCCTACGCGCAAGTGTATTATTGAAATAAAATTGAACCATCTCTCTCTCTCTCTTTCTCTCTCTCTCTCCCTCTCTTTGCTCCGACTAAGACACTAAAGACAGTTATACGTCATACAGATACAGTGCGCTATGAGGTAAATGTTTGCCCGGACAGTGGGTCTACTCTTAAATCGAATTCCAAATGCAAAGGGTTATTTAACGTGCACGCCAGGCCCTCTGTCCTTCACAGGTTAGGTGCAGAATCGTAGGACGTTAAACCCCATTTTATTCATTTCATTCTTTCCTTCACAAATATAGTTTCTAAGAAAAAACGAAATAATATATACCGTACCTCCAATACATGGGACCTCATGCATCATGACAATAAGTATGATTGCCCCACTCCACATCTTGTAGCAGGATGGTGCCATGTGTTCGCCGTACACTATGTGACACGTACCACTTTGATATCAAACTGCACTGAAAGCGGACGATATAACGAACCGGACAGTCTTAACCCACTGATTAAACTGAGTTCGACCAACACCCCACCCTCCCCATTACAACACCATTTATATGAAAGATGGTTGTTGAGGACACACCTCTTAGTTCCCGTAAAAGGAAATATATATCAGCCTATTCTTATTTAAAGAAAAGCTATATACACTGATGTCTGGTTCGGGGGGGGGGGGTTCTCTCTCGCATATGTACGTCCCAATAAGGGCATAGGCAACACCCCTATAAGTAACGCCTTTCAGCTGTGTCATCCTTGCAATATGATTACTCAGCAAAAAATCTAAAGGGGAAATATTTCCGCCTCTCTCTAGCAGTAAACATACAACTGTCCGTCCTACAGTTCCACCTCGTAACTCTCGTCTGCCTCAATATCATAACGTTACCCGACAAAAAAATCATAAATATTCACCACAACGCGACAGAACATGATGTACGTTCAACAAATATCACCAAAGAGGAAAAGGGGAAGGGTGAGAAAGACGAAAACTGAACGGGATTAAATCAAGACGTGAGAATTGCCACGATAGCTCAGCGAGTAAGACGTGGCTCGCTAGCCTGGAGGCTGCGGGTTTGCTTCCCGTGTTGGTCGAGAACGTCCATTGTGATTATCCGACGTGCAGCACGTGGGGAATGACAGCTATATAGTCTTTCGGATGGGTAAAAAAAGAACCAGGTCCCGTGGACACATTGTCATGCACGTTAAATATCCCTTGGCAGTTGGAATTCTATTTAACAGGTACACTGGATTTCGGTTTTACGTCCGAACGACAGGACAGCTGTACTTATTAGGCCTTCGTCCTGCATTACTAACAGTGGAAAACCATGCAAATAAACAATTGTTTATCCGCAAAAGGTTGACTTGCATACAATTCATGTTGATATTTTCAAATTGAATAGATTGACAGCAGAATAATTTCCTTTCTGTTGTCAAACCGAAACTAGACGTGTGTTTATGTTTGGGGGAGTCATGGTTACATCACAGATGAAAAGCAACACGTGTCCTATATGTGAAGGGCTGTTTTCTCTGGGAGTTTATACGGTGTTTTGGTGCAGTCATGGTTACATAACACATGTATAAAAAGATTTGTCTTGTGAATAAAAACTTGGTTTCTCCGTGAATCTATGCTGTGTTTTGGGCCGTCATAGTTACATGCATAAGTCGAAAAATCCTTTCTAGATCAAAGAAGACAAAGGCTGGGTAATTCTTACAGCTCTCCTACTGATCACGTGAACATATTTATGTAATAAATCATGAGAGAGAGAGGGGGGAGAGAGAGGGGGAGAAAAAGAAAGATAGAGAGAGAAAGGGGTGAGAGGTTTACCTTGACACAAAATAGGTCATTTCGGGACTAACAATGTTCACTTTTATTTCAATCCATCGCTAGGGTGTATAGGAACCTTTAGCAGTTACATTGGTGGTAACCAGAGAAAAACCTCGAGGTTGGACAGGCGACCCTACTCCTTGGCATGTACAACTGGGGAATCGAAACCACGCCAGTTGTCTCAATGACACCCCTATAATACCATTCGGGGCCCCCACCCCGCCTTCCAACCCCACCTAATACACAATGAATGAAATGGGGTTTAAAGGCCTACTATTATGCACCTACCTGGGCTAATGGAAGATGGCCTAATACACAAAGGATTAAACAATATAATACATCAACAACAAAAACAATAGATGGGATTAACGTCGTTACAAATGAAGGCGGGACAAGTTATGACGTGTTTTGGGGACTTACTAACCTGGGATCAGTTGCTGAAAACTAAGTTATTTTAACGATCCGTTAAACTCTAACGTACATATCTTGGTAACAGGTTGTTTGCGTTAATATTACTACAGAAAACATTATAGAATACTTTATTTTTTTCCCTTTAGAAATATTAGCATAAATCTGCAGGAAAAAAATTGCACCACATAATGTTCGGGACCTTTATTTCCAGCAACAATCTTTCTATCCGTTAGAGTTAACAGATCGTTAAAAGAGAACGGAGCTTTGAGCAACTGGCCCCAGTTGATCTTAAATTGTTTAATTTAAAGGTACATTATAGGAGACTGGATAAATAGCTGACAGTTCGCACTATGATAGTTAAAAACTCGATAATGTAAAGGGAATTTGCTAAAAAAAACAAATCAGTGAAATTGATCCACTCTAAACCCCGAATTTAGCGATATAATTTTTGGCCAAGCCTCGATTATCATTACTTAAGTCGGTATGATAAAAAAACAGACGCTCGATTATCCATTCCTTGACTGAATCATGAATGAGCGTTGAGCAGCAAATCGGATCATAATCCAATAAATATCGCAAGCTGGCAGTGCTGACATCGAGAGTTGATTATGGTGTAATTAATAATTAAGATACCATTTTAGGCCTAAAGAAAGGTCTACAATACGAAGATTTAGCTCTCATATAATGTACGGATTTTTTCTCGTTTTCGCTCAGAGAGAGTCAATTATTATTGTTTTACTTGTCAAATATCCTCTCATAGTCTCATGTAACAACTTATCGTCTTTAACATAATTATCATTCGTCCGTGTATCTGTTATCACTTGTTACTTCAGTCAGTTATATAGAGGGATTACTTGTGTTTTTTTCATTATTTGGGTCCCTTCGGTTTCTTCAAATCTTTATAACGAATCTATCGTAGCAATGATCTCTATGTGTTAAAATTATATTTGGAACGTGTTTAAACACGTTATCACCCTAGGTGGAAGTGGACGTTAAACCCAGATACGACGACATGTTTTAACAGTTCTGTCACATAATGGCTGACATCAGTGTTGTCCTTTAGGCTACTGGAGTTGTCCCAATGGTTGATACCGTGTAATTGCGAAAGGGCTCTAGTGAATACCATATAAGTTATATCATATATGTGTTTATCACTGACACCAACATTGTCCTTTAAGGCCCGTCTTCCATTAGCCCAGGTTAGGTGCATAATAGTAGGACGTTAAACCCCATTTCATTCATTCATGTCCTTTAAGGCTACTGGCAATGTGAAGTTAAAGATAAGCAGTTGTCCCAATGGTTGATACAAAAGGGCTCTAGTCAATACCATTATTATATTGTTATCAGATTATTCAAATCAAAGACTATCGGTAACTGAGGACACCATATTGTAAAAGCCCAATTGATATAATCAACATAATACGTATTAGAACTTAAAGCCCCAATAACACTCTTGTTGTAACTGAATAATGTGCTCCAACTATTATTCTGGTCAACAAATTGTACTATTTTACAATATTCCCATTAATTGATGATACGAATTTCATCTTAACACACCGAATCTAAAAAAATTGAAAAACTCAACTACATAGTTTGAAAAGCTTTACGTAGGCCTAAACACTTTCAAATGCAACTTGGATTTAAACATATTTTTGAACCCACTGGACAAGTAAAATAGGATGAAATGGATAATTTACACAAAAGGTAGGACACTTAAACATCTGGTACTTAGAATAAGGTATTGTCCCTTTAAGTTGTTTCTTAGTTACATAGGCTTTCTGTAATATCATGAATGTCTATACGTGCACATACAAGCAGTATACGCACCAACTGTCAATATATATTAGGATTAGGAAAACATTAATCAATCGTTCTTGTTTGTTACATATATCAATAAACATCGAAACTAGTATTAGTTTTTTAAAGTCTTCTCACGCTCCATTAATTATATATACATAAGATAGTAAGGTATATAATATATAGATAGAGATTAAATCGGTGCTGTCATATTAAAATATCATTTATCATTTTAACACCGCCTTTGATGTTCTTGTATTATGTTTATAATTGCATTTTTTTCTTCGAATAGATGGACATTGTAAGATTTCCGTGTAATTGTCAAATCGAAACTGTCCTACTAGTGATTTCATGTACAGACTGGTCGACGCGGTCAGATCTATTTCGCAAGGCCAACTGCATATTTCCCAAAGGTCATGAGATGTAAAGGTGTTAACAGGGTTAGAGCACGTGATCGTTGTCGAGGATTGTGATTTAGTTTAAGGCGTAGGTCTAGGTGTTAGATTACGGTTAGTGTTAGCCCGGTTTACATCTTGTAATAATGCATTTGGCCTATTGAAATAGATCTAATGGGTGCATGGATTGATCACTGAACCGTGTTCAGAAATAGAGACATAATAATGAATGAATGAAATGGGGTTTAACGTCCTACTGTTATGCACTTAACCGGAGCTAATTGAAGACGGGCATACGCCATACAGTGTGCTATGAGGGAAATTATGCCAGGGCAGCGGCGCTACGGTCTTCTCTTATATCGAATTCCAATTGCCAAGGGATCTTTTACGTGCACTCCAATGTGTACACGGGACCTAGGTTTTTCGTCCCATCCGAACGACTAGGCATCTGTCCTTATCAGGCCTCCTTCTGCATCACTGACAAGGGGAAATCACGTCGGAAAATCGAGATGAACTTTCTCGGCCAATGCAGGGATCGAACACCCGACCTCCAGGCTAGCGAACCAGCGCCTTATCCACTTAGCCACCGTGATGCCCGAGACATAATAATTCTGTGACATTTTTCTAACAAAAATATACCTCACACTCAAATTAGAAAACGTCAAGTTATCTTGCACAGAGTTTTTATTTAAAGGCGCTGCTATTGCTACCGTCCAACGGCGGTGGGGGGTCTAAGTGGGTAAGACGCTGGCTCTCTACCCTGGAGGTCGCGCGCAGTAGCCGAGAAAATTCATAGCCTAGTCGGCACAGAACAGTAGGATGTTATGGGGTCCATACACGATCAATAATTCCGTCAATATTATTGACTCAATAAATTGACTCAACATATTGATTCAATAATATTGAACGTGTGTGGGCTATATTGTAAAATATTGTCAATGGCCATCATTGACGGATCAAAATAATTTTGGGTTTTATTGATGGTTCATCAATATATTGACGTACAACCGGGGAATCAAAACCACGCCAGTTGACTCAATGGGTCAATTCAAGTCCTGGGTTAAGATGGTGTTGTGTTTAACACCAGTTAGATCAGTGTAGCACTGGTGTAACGTTGTGCTAACTCAACCTGAGACCCCCTTTGTATTTGAAATCAATCCGAGTTAAGGTCTGTGGTGTTGATGCTGTGTTAAACATGGGGATATTTACACAACATGAACACCGGTGTCTTATCTGTGTTACCCAAACACTAACTTATACCCGAGCCCCTCAGTTTGTCTATATTTTCAATATCAATTTTTCGATTTAAAAAAACAAATCTATAAGAAAAATTTATCAGGCAATGAGCTTTGTGCAATATTATTTCTAATTACATAAACACATGTTTGATAAGAATAGTTTGGTAAAAGATATTATCTTGTTAAAATTAACACCAACACTAACCCCTAGGGGTTAAAAACAATATGAGCTCAAGTCACTTATTTCAACACTGGTGTGAAACAGCAGACGACAAAAGTGGATTTTTTCTTAAGGCTTTTAGTTTTAGTTTTCACGCTTAAAATGATGTTTTTACCTGTACAAAACAGAAGGCAAAGGAATGTTGAACGCAGACCAGCTGATTTACAAGAAATTCCAGAAAGGAAATATCGACTGAATAATGATCAAATAGATAAACTTTCTACTGAATATAATACATGGAGACAACAGAAATTCAACATAAATCCCAGTTACCCAGCTTCCCGAAAGCGGTTAGAAGTTTTTCTCAATTTCCTTTCGTTTGGTGGTTATTATAGTCAGCCAGCCCATGCGTTTGGGATTGCAAGGAGTACTTGTCATTTATTTACACATGAAGTGGCGGATTTTTTGTTTGACATTTCGGACAGATTTATTACATTTCCTCAACCAGCCGACCTTGTCAACCTTAGAGATCCAATCCAATTGGGCGATGGCAGAAATATGTATGCGGTTTTGTACATTGATGGCATGGTTGTTAAAATACAACGCCCATCGCATGCTGGCGACGCTTTCTTTTGTGGCCGACGTGGTAAATCATGTGATGCCCTGAATGTTCAATATATTGTGGACCGGAGAGGAGTGGTGAGACACATCGCAAGTGGTATCCCTGGCGCTACACATGACAAAACTGCAGCAGAGTGGTCAGCCCAGTTTTTAATGTATTTAAACCATATGCATCCTAATGATGTAGTGTTGGGAGATGCAGCTTACAGAGGACTTCATGCCAACGTCTTAACCTTCTTTGTAGGGAATAACCTTCAAGCCAATCAGCAGCAATACAATACTGATCATAGGCGTCTCCGTCAAATCGTTGAGCGCACCATTGGCGGAACAGAATTGAAATGGCGTTTAAATCAACTCAAAGAAAACATATTTCCTGCCAAAAATGATGTCATATTTGCCTCGAAGTGTACCGTGGCAACAGTGGTATTACATAACAGATACACCAATTTTTTGTGACTTTATTAAAGTTAATAAATAGTTATAATATCAAAATGTTAACATAAGAAAATCTTATTCTTTTGATGTTTCTTTTATATTGTTCTCTAAAATCAATAATCCCACCACAGTAAATAATGTTATCTTCTAAAACATCTTCAACCATTGTAACACGAATAACAAAAGAGTTAACGAACTGAAATAAAAGGGGTTTACTGTCCTAATGTTTTGAACCAACCAGGCTACTGAAATGGAGGCGGGTGGGGTGAGATGGGTAACAGTTAGCAGATTTCCAACAGTTTAAGAGAACATTCTTCTCCCATTTCCAACATTTTTAACAGACCCCCCCCCCTTAAAACATAAAAGTTTATCCTTGTGAAACAAAAAACAGAATAATGTACGATGCAGTTCAAAAAGACGTTGATGTTGATGGTTGGGTTAATGTGGATGAAGTGGCTTCAGACTCCCCCATTTTTGTTACTTTCGTTGCAGATGCAAGCGTAACATCATGTACGTGACAATACACCTGTCTCAATATGCTTATCTCATTGATTAAATCTTTGATTAATTTATTGTGCTCTTGCATCAGTTCGATGTGCGAGGTTTGTTCATTTCCCTTGCATTCACTCGAACGTCTTTTCTTTGACTTTGGTGCTTGTATAGTCTCAGGCATTTGTGATTCATTGGGTATACTATCAGATTCTGAAAGAAATAATCTCATTTTAAGTGAATCAAACAGAAAAATCAAAATATATAGTAATTAATATTGCAGGTCACTTTATTTACCGTGCATTCCGATTCACCCCCCCCCCCCTCCAGTGTTCACAACGATTAAGACATTTTCAACATAATCTCTGTTACGTGTATATAACATTAAAACAGATTATTATTCCTTTCGCTTAGCTCAACTCGACGTATTTACTTATATACAATAAGCGTCTGTGGTGTGGTGGAAACAAATTGTCGGCCATAATACGTCTTTAAGTGATCCGAAAAGCTTCGCCCAAAAAGTTTGGTTCTTCACACCTAACTATTAGCCTGGCCAGCAAGAATTACTGAAACTGATCATTTTCTCCAATTCTTTCTTTTTGTTATTCTCTACCTTAGACAACCATGGTATTATCGATCTTACATAAGACACTAAAGAACAGCTTAATGTTTTAGCTATATAGTGATATTGTTCTATAATATGCACACATGGATTCTTAGTTCGTGCACGACACTTAACACTCACTATTTTATAGTCAAACTTACGAAAATTATTAAAGCAACATACTGAAGAATTCTCCCCTGTGGACGTAGTTTCCTGAATTTTACTCGGCGTAACAATGAATGCAGGCTTGTAAGCCCCACCCTTGGGGAAATACAGGTTGTAGTAATCCTCAAAGATGTTGTAAAGGTCCTGACTTTCCCGTAGCCGCTCATCGTCATTTTCGGTGGCACTACCCGAAATGGTTTGTTTTTGTTTAATAAGTCTGTATTCCTTCCCCAGGTTCTTTAACAAATCACGTATTTGCTGTGATGTATACCCAAATGGAATAGCAATGTCAGTAAAAAAATGATCAAGTTTATTATTTCTTCTGGCTAATTTATAAGCATCCACCTTACTGATAAGGGACTGTAAACAGTCGATCATCTTGTCAAGCTTCCAGTTTGTTCGCATCTACGACATGATGGTGGTCAGAACAGAATTGACAGGAGGAAAAAGCGAAACTAGAACGTACTAGTGTGTTTGTTATTTCCCGCCAGTGTTAACACTGGTATTAAACTAGTGTAGACACAGGTGTAAACACTAGTGTTAAATTGAGAGGCTCAGGTTAAGGCATAAAAAAGAACACCAGTAATACACCACTATAACACAACCATAACACAAGCTTAACCCGGGATTTGAATTGACAGACTTTGATAAGGCAATTGAATTTGGGGCCTAGACTCGATGATCATACCTGAAGTCGGTACGATAAACAGCATAGTCTCGATTATCCATTTCATCATTTAATAATCGTCACAGGCTAGCGATGCCACCGAGAGTTGGTTATGGCCTGGAATGAATGAGTGAATGAATGAAATTGGGTTTAACGTCCTACTATTATGCACCTAACCTGGGCTAATAAAAGACGGGCATACGCTATACAGTGTGGTATGAGGGAAATTTTGCCCGGGCAGCGGCCCTACGCCAATGAATATTTTACGTGCACTCCAATGTTTACACGGGACCTCGGTTTTTCGTCATTGCCAGGCCCTCCTTCTGCATCACTGACAAGGGCAAATCACGCCGGAAAATGATTATGGCCTGGATAATTTCTAAATAATAATTTAGATAAAATTTCAGACCTGAAATAGACAGATTTAGCTCTTGCATTAGTCACACCATTCAGTCAGCAGACGGCTGTCTTTCAAAACAGTCTACATTTTCTCATTTTCTTCTTTGTATTTGGTATCGTTTGTTTGTTTTTGACCTAACCTTATTCAATATGCCTCGATTCTATTGAATACTAAAACGTTTCTTAATTGATTTTTAGAAACATTTCGTTTCGTTTTAGACTACCTTTTATACATTTCACCGATGTGGTTACTTGTATAGTTAAAGTTTACTTCAATATGCTTACATTCATATGTCTTGTAACATATAGCAGATCATGACTCATGCTGGAATTCCACAAGGGTTTCTCTGGGTTGTATTCCTATTGTTTTCAAATTTGAGTGAAGTCTTTAACTCACTACATGACCGGGACTTTACAGCGCAGTGGACACTTACGGCTAGCCCGCGGATCCATTCACTTAATTTGATATGTTCGTTTCTGGGTATTGTGTCTTGTCCATATATTTGTTTTTGTTTTGTGTAAATTATGTGTGGTGCAGTCCCCCTGTACTTACTATTATTAAATTATCAAATCGGAGAAATTCTGGAGAAATCAGCAGCATTTTATTCTAGCAGATCCAAGTCTCGCAAAAACGGTATAGGCAAAATATTGTAATGACAGCACATGGGCTGTTTACAATGGACAGTGTTCGCAGGTGTCTGGAAGCGGCGGGACGATTTACCCAATACTACCCAATACTACCCAATACTACCCAATACCACCTCAATATCACCACATACTACCCAATACTACCCAATACTACCCAATACCACCCTAATACCACCTCAATATCAGCACATACAACCAAATACTACAACATAATGATTCAAAATGTACATATCAATTGAATTTTTTCAAAAAAAATTAGCTACACTGCGAGAAATGTACTTTAAATGCGACACCGATCTCTGGCTGTTCAATTTGCCTTCCTACATAAACCAACACAAACAAAAACTAATTTAATACTGCCAAATGATTATCACATACTACCTAATATAATCAGGTAACAACCTTATATTGTCAAATAGCGGCACATCAGGTTAATTACTGCAACGAATTAGGAGATAAACACCGACTGTTTAGAATTTAGAGGACTGTTATTGTCATTTGATACCGCTTAAATCATTAGAGGCCGAGATCGCGCAGCGATCGAGCGCCTCTAATGAAAAATTTAAGCGGTATCAAATAGACAATAACAGTCCGATAAATTCTAAACAGGAGGTGTTTGTCGATATTGTAGCCCAAAATATTTAACATTTTTAATGGGATTCTATCTTTCGCGATTGTTGACGGTCGTTTATTGGTTTAAATGACGTAAAAACCAAATAAAACAATTTTGACGTCATGAAAACATCCGTGACGTACCGATTGTAACACCATTCTCGTTCGATTTGGTTCACAAAGCGACTGGTTAATAGTGGCTGTTTGAAAAGGGAGGTCACTCTACGATTATGTTGAAGATGGACACGAACATCGTAAGTATTAAATCTTTTTTTTTTAATAATTGTGAACGCCGGCAGTGACTAGGTCCTAAATAAATTGCATACCATGTTTGATTAATGTCCAAACACTCGTGTGACCGTGTATGTAGGCCTATATGCTGTGTAGCGTACGCATGCGGTTGCTATGCTTGTTTGAAACCTGTCATTTCGACGTAACCATTATTGTCAGATCATCCTTCAAATAAAATTTACTTATTATCTTTCAAATACACCACTAACTTTTTTTGTATGTTTCAGGTGTGTGTTTCAATAAACCAATGGTTGAATTTCATTGTTGATGACATACAAGAAAAAATCATGAAGATTTTCTAGAATAAAGTTTTGAGGTGTAGAATTGTTGGCCACTGCAAACAGAGTCCTAGTTCCAAGAAAATATTCATTCGCAGTGAGTCGCCCAAGAAATTTAGAGGACTGTTGTACTCATTCGACACCACTTTTCGACCAATCAGAATCAAAATTTCGTTTATGAAAACAACTGATGTAGTTATTTCTCTACAAACTTTAGATGTTTCAAAGGCAGTCGGTCTTGATTCATTAAATCCACTATTTCTCCGCTTAGGTGCTGTTCAATTTTCTGCCCCTCTCACTCACATTTTTAACCTGTGAATAAATCATAACACGTATCCTTCTTTATTTAAACAAGCTAAAGTTATTCCACTTCATAAAGGGGTAACAAAGATGACCCCAATAATTACAGGCCAATATCCATTCTTCAAAATATATCAAAAATTCTTGAAAGACATGTTCAAAAACATCTCAACAATTATTTAAATAAATATCAACTTTATATAGGGGTCGTTGAGGTCT
The DNA here is from genome assembly GCA_917208275.1 of Patella pellucida. NCBI lineage: Eukaryota > Metazoa > Mollusca > Gastropoda > Patellidae > Patella > Patella pellucida. The sequence continues at coordinate 53,966,577 of OU795043.1, forward strand.
CCGTTCATCTAGCTCTTGTCTAACAGCTTGAAGTGATGGACAATGGACGAAGACTGTCCATTATGTAAATAGAAAGAGTGATTTTTTACAAATAAGTCTCATGTGGACTGTAGAGGGCTGGCACAGCAAATTAAATAAGCTTGTTTACCATCCTCATCCAAATATCTATAAACTAGTTACTGTGCTGAAAAGAGAGCAGACGCTGACTGATATAAGAATTTAACAGCACAGTGCTAACGGCATTTCCAGGCCAAAGAAGAAAGCCTATCGTCACCTAGAAGAAAGACTTCAAGCATTAAAAGATCAGTTCCAAAATGGTGAAAGAGACACCATGATTTATGTAGATGCGGTATATATCCCATCTTGTCCATTTAGACACAAAAGAATGAAATGTTGATGGATATTGTTAATGTTATTAATATTTTTTTTTTTTTTCTGACACTATTTATTCAATAAATATTTTACATAATAAAAGTACACTATATGATTGTTGGATCTGAAAACAAGCCGGGGCTTATATAAATTCATCTCCCGAGGACATTATTTACAATAATAAAATATAAATACATTATATAAGATTGTAATCATAAAAACAAATTAGTATAGAATTACAAAGTAAATGGTTTTACTCTCATTTGATTAAATTATAAAAAAGAAAAACGTTTTATTGGATACAATATAAATCAGTTAAAGTACGTAATGTAGTAGAAATGTGGTGTGGTAAGCGAAATGGTTATCTGATGTTAATAGCAAGGAAAGGGTAAGCGAAACTCTGGTTGTGGTAGTAGGAGAAAGAAGATATTATTGAGAATATTATTGAGATGGGAGGCGTCTGGCTTTAATATTAAGAACTCGATTTGAATTGAATTCGGACAAGTATTTACAACCTGTCACGAGGCACTATTTGTCATATGATTAGTGTTTAGATAAGTTTAAATATCTAAGCTTCAGCAAAGGTAAGTCCATAAAAAACACGTAAACAAGAATCGGTAAGTTTATACTGTAACAATCAGTAGGTGGTGAGTAAAAGCACGATAAGAAGTATGTATGCCACTAAAATTACCGATCAGTAGGTGGTAAGTAATAAAACATTAACAAGTAAGTATGCGGTGGGTATTAAAGTATCACCCAACAGTGAGTTGATCAAATATATACCCAGTAAGGAAGATCAAACAGGGGACGGGTAAGTGAAATATTTGGAGCACGGTTATTGATTACTTAAATCTATTGGATTGGTTTATGAATAATTGAACTGAAGTGAAAATTTCCATGTTTGTCGACGAAGCGAGAAGGTTGTTTCCGTATAACAGCGTTCTAATCTCCCGGTGAGTACTTGGTAGTAATAGTAGAGTTTCTTGTCTTGTTCTAGTAAAATTTGTGCAATATAATAAAAAATGTTCGCTGTCCTCAATAGTGTGTCCACAACTACAGGATGGATTATTTGAAATGTGCATTAAAAATTTGTGATAGTTTAGAGTACTTTTTTGGCATCTTAGTCTTGTGTGAATGATTTGCAATCTTCTTTCTCCTAAATAGTAATGATTTGGGATCGATTCGTCGTTTTTTCGTAAATGATCTTTGAAGTGTTTCAATGATAGACTTTTCTTTACGTCGTCTGTTAGATTATTCCAGGATGAAATAGTAGAAGGAAGAAAGGACTGTTTATATATCGATGTTGATGCGAATATGTTTCGGAAGTGAGATTGGTTGCGTGTAGCGTGAGAATTTAATGTAGAGACTCGGGGTGGTACGAGCAGTGAAAGGTAGTCGGGAGTTTGCTTATTGATCATCTTGTAGAAAAGAGTTAGTTTATGTCTCGTGCGTCGTTCTTTTAACGAAATAAAACCGGATTCTTTGTATATAACGTTATGTGACGTTCCTCTAACAAGTCCAGTTACTGTTCGTAAGGCATCAAGTTGGAGTTTCTCAAGCGCATAAGTCTCGTGGCCTGTACAGTTGTCCCATAGGACATCTGCATAGTCAAACAGAGGAAGGATGAAAGACTTGTATATTATTTCGAGTGACTTTCTAGATAATCTGTATTTTAAACTTCGAAAAAGGTCAATAGTTTTGTTAATTTTGGATATGATGTGGTTTAAGTGATGTGTCCAGGTGCATGATTTTTCAAGATAGACGCCTAAATGTTTGTGAGAAGAAACTTCAGATAGGACAGTGTTGTTGAAAGTCAATGGAATGGATGAAGGGTGTTTTTTTCTGGAGAAAGTAATACTAGTGGTTTTAGTGGGGTTAAATGCTACTTTCCAGGTAGAAGCCCATTTGCTAATGGTTGAAAGGTCGGTATTCAGAATTCGTTTAGAAGAGACGGGGTCTTCAATGACAAGATATAGGGAGGTGTCGTCTGCGAAAAGTCGTATATTTGATTCTATATCATTAACAAGATCGTTTATGTAGGCAACGAATAGTAAAGGACCGAGAACTGATCCCTGCGGTACTCCTGTACGAACAATTGACGAGTTCGAAGATACTCCGTCGATTACTACGCGCTGTTGTCTATTTGATAAATAACTTTCCAGAAGCGAGTGGATATTTCCACGAATACCAATAGCATGAAGTTTTGAAAGAAGACCTCGATGCCAGACTTTATCAAAGGCTTTGCTTATGTCGAAGTATACTGATCTGACTTCTTTGCCTTCGTCAAGAGCTTTACATATTTGGTCATATAGATCTAAAAGTTGGTAAACTGTTGAATCGTTCTTGATGAAACCAGATTGGAGCGGTGTTAGTATCTTAAAGTCAAGAAAGAAGTTGTATATATATTTGTAGAGGCATCTTTCGAAAATTTTACCAATGCAGCTTAATAAGGAAATGGGACGGTAGTTGTTAATGGACGATGGTGGACCATTCTTTAATATTGGCGTGATATGCGAATCTTTCCATTGATCAGGAAATACTGAGTGTTCTAGGAGAAAGTTAAACAGATTTGTGAGTGGGTTTGCCAAACTGGAGCAACATGATTTAAGGACTTTGTGATTTATACCATCCGGCCCTGAAGCTTTATCAATAGATAGTGACGCGATAATATCTTGGATTTCTGATTTTTTGAATATTGGTGTGTCTAGCTCAAAATCATTTGCCGGAATGTATGGTGGGTTGTCGTTTGGGTTTTCTACGTTAGACTGCGCCATGAAATACTCATTTAGGGCATTAGCTTTTTCAACTGCGTTGTACAAGATTTTGCCTTGTTCGTCTACAAGAGGGGGGATAAGACTTTTGTTCCTCTTAGAACTTAGAACATTTGTTTTTACCAGTTTCCACCATTTCTTTTCGGTAAAATGGTTTTCACTGATTTCTTGGTCAATTTTTTGATAAAACTCCTTTTTTACTCTCCTAACTTCGCCAGTCACATAGTTCCGCTGATGTCTAAAATTTGCCCAATCTATCGGCCCATTTGATCGCTTAGCTTTTTTGTGGAGACGATTTCGCTTCCGTATAATACGGCGAATTTGACCATTCATCCATGGACAATCTTTTGGGCGTACAGTTATTTGTTTATGTGGTACATATAAATCAATACCTGATAAAATGACGCTAGAAAAATTGTTTACTAAGACATTTGGGACTAAGCCCTTCTCCGCGTATAATTGATTCCAGTTAAAGTTGTTATAAAACCGATTTAAATTTACAATGTCCATACATTCATAGTTCCAGATTATACGAGGATATGCACGATCGTGTGGCTTGTCTCTACATATTTGAATCTCGATTGGGCAATGGTCACTCAAGCCGGCGTCAAGAACATTTGAGGAAACGATATGATCTGGACAGGAAACGAGACATAGGTCAAGAAGGCTTGATGAATAGGGCGTTATACGTGTTGGGCGTGTAATGAGTTGATGTAGGTTTAATCTATTGGCCAAATCAAATATCTTACCAGTAGGATACCGTAATGTATCATAGTTAAAATCACCAAGAATAACACAATTCTTATTATCTTCCTTTGCTAAAGAAAAGCTTTCTTCTATGGCAGCCCAGTGTGCCACCGGAGAATCGGGCTTACGATAAAAAGAACCTATAAGAAAATGTCCAGTATTTAATCTAATTTCTGTCCAGATTGCTTCGACGCCATTTACGTGAAGATCGTGTCTTGGAATGAAGTGAATGGAAGACCTGATGTAAATGGCCACGCCGCCATAACCATCGTCCCTGTTTAAGACAATAGGCGAATGGAAACCTTGCAATGATATTTTCTCTGTGTTTGTGTTTTTACCTATCCAGGTTTCTGACAGTGTGATGATGTCAACACCCTCAAATTCAACCAAAAGATTGTCTACTTTATTTTCAAGACTCCGAATATTCAGGTGAATAATTTTAATGTATCTTGGTCCTGGATTCTGATGAATGTCACCGCATATTGTAAGCAGAAGTAGTATTGAGCGAGAAGTGGAGAAGGAGAGGTTACCACAGCGCAGAGTTCGCATACCAAGGGTGATCAAGTCACCTCTGAAATTGACGTAATTTCGCTTACCACTGAATAAGAAGATTATGATAAAAGTAATAAAAGAAGCAACATGATTTTATCCACTTCTCTTACGTTTTTACTGAACATGTACATTTTGAGAGTATGATTGAATAAAATTGAGTACTTATCATTTATATGTAAACAATGTTTTGAAAGTAGGCGGTACATAATATTAATATTAATGTTATGAAAAGGTCGTTTATACTTGCCCATAATGAAATATATATTTTTAATGTTGATGCTCATTTTATAGTGCTATTTAGTTATTTATTTCTTATATTAAGTTTTTTCATTTACATTAAAAGTATTACAATAAACATGTTTTATATAATAACTATTGAATAATACATTATCAAGTGAATTTGTTTTAATATTAGGTTTAACCTAATGAAATAAACAGTGCCCAATGTGAAACAGACTACAGCTAATCCTTCTTTAGAAATTCCAATTAACACCAATAGTCACGCAAACATGTTTATTTAAGTTTTGAGCTGGGTGAGAATGAACCACGGGAACATCTCACTGTGCCCCCTGCTTTTGTTCTCATGGGGGGATTAATCAAGCAAGGAGATTATCGAATACAATGGTGTTACAGGTATAGTCTAGCAGTAAACTAATTAACAACTTTATTCACAATAAAAGTATCAAAAAATTATGTACACAAATACAGGTATCAAACATATTTCATAACCCTACTAAATGGGATATGGCGTCGGTGTATTCAATTTAATTGCACTTTTTACTCCATTTAATAGTTCGTATTTTAGATTATTAATAGAGTCTTCTACACTTATATATTCCGCCTTTTAGGGGCCAATCGCCCCCCGTTGTCCAATTGAAGTATTGTATTCTCGGTAAAAGTCTGCTCATTCGACACAATGTTTATAAATTTAAAAATATTTGGGTGGCTTGTTCCGGTCTTTTTCATTTTACTGTGCCATCCCTCAACGTGGTTAGTTGTCCGGGAACCATCTGTGTTGAAGTGATTCCACATTGCCCCACCGCCACTTTCTACCCATTGTTCAGTAACGTAATCAGTAAACTATAAAATATTGTCATCTTCCAAATCGGTTTGTTCTAAGGCATTCAACCAAACGTTGTCTAGATCACATAATCTCACAAATGGGAGGGCGGAAGCCCGACGCACAAGTAAATTCACAGCTGGATTGTCGGCGAAAGAGCTCTGCAGTCCAAATTTCTGGGTATTTCGCCAAATTGCCTGGCGAAAGTGAAACAGGCAACCTTTCAGAAGAAAACATTTATGGTCGATAGAGGCGTGCATCGTGTACAATTGAAAAAATAGTTTCGGGCACATTTCAAAAGTTCCGTCACAAAAATATGTTTCGGCAAGAGATAAATATCTCAAATTGTCTGCTGTTGAAAAAATCAGCATGTTGTCATCTTGATGCAGACGAAACCTGTCACCGATGTATGTATGACTGTAGGCATGTGGCAGTTCAATATCTGAGCGCCGACTTGGAAGTCGGGGTAGATTTTTGGATCTGGCTCTGTACAAAGATGCATGTAGGCTATAGTATGTCGGAACATGTTTAATTATATCGTCAGCTTCGAGTCGGAAATCTGGAAAACAAAAACCAATAAAAAAAACCCAATAGATTCAAATGATAAAAAATGAAATCTTCATAAATGAACGTAGTTAATAACAGACATAAAAGTAAAAAGAATGACTTATATAAAACATACGATACTAAAGATTAATATATAATGTTACATACTTATTTGTAAAGTTAAAAAGGAAACTTACCAGGTAAACATTCGTTATAAATGGAAGGAATTGGCTGACAAGTATGTTCACGTTTGGCGTTCATTGAGGTAATACACTCTTGTACTCTAATACAATTCTCGTCGGATGGATGGTTGTGGTTCTGACCGTAGCTTCTTCTTACTATACCATTTGATGTGTTGATCGTTGCGGGACAAGTCGTTTTGCAACATCGCCAATGGATGCTATTGGGTTTCGTGTTTTTTACTCTGTACTTATACCCCAAATTAACATAATTTTGACCGCCTTGAGAATTAGGAGTAAACCGTACGCGAACTTGAGCCATTTTAAAAGATATAATTTTAATGGGGTTGACAACTATCCGTATATAATGATAGTGAGTTTCTAATCATATATTTGATTGATTTATGATTACTGTCTGAATAGAAAGTAGGTGAATAATATTTATACTTATACTAAACCCATTGCATCCAAAAAATTTAATTACAGAAATGCATTATCTGACATCAATGCAAAAGACTTATACAATAACCCTCTACCATGTTCTTGCTCTACGCCGTCCTTCCTTTACCCGCCAGCTGGGCATGTGGTCACTGGTGATTTGAACATAGTCCAAAATAATAAGCTACGTGAAATTTTGTCCAAAGAACCCACATACCGGGAACCACAACCATTTTCATGGGATCAAAATTTCAAACTTATTATGGATGCCGTGGAGGACTACGCTAGATCATGGGCTAAGAGGGAAGATGTTATCTCGGATACTCTTTCTGATTGGACTAAGTCTATCAGTCGTTTACTTAAACGAAGAATATACATGCAACGTTTTTCAGTTGACACTAGGTCTAAGTCTATGTTCAATGATGTTAGCATTGTTGAAAATCTGAATGCCTTGCATGACAATTATGTCATTGTGCCAGCTGACAAAGCGTCCAATAACAAAGTGTTTATTTGTAAACGACATTATTTTGACTGTTCAAAGAACTAAATTTCGGGAAACCAATCGACAGCGCTACATATAAACGATCTACTTTTAGTAAGGATGAAATTATATCCAATCACAAATCGGTACTCACTTCATTTGGTACTCCATGTGGAAATACCTATACAGATTTGCCCTTGTTGTATTGGATACCTAAATTACATAAAAATCCTTACAAGCAACGTTTTATAGCAGGTTCATCCCGTTGTTCCACAAAACAACGTTCAAAGGTATTGACATCTATACTAACAGCTGTTAAAGAGGGTATTTAAACATAATGTGACAAAGTATACTCTCGAAGTGGTATAAATCAAATGTGGATATTAAAAAATTCCAAAGAATTACTTGATGGTTTGCAATCTAGATCCCTTGCTTCAGTTTCATCTATTCAAACGTTTGACTTTTCTACTTTGTACACTAAAATTCCCTATAGTTGATTAAAAGCCCGATTGAAAGACATTATTCACAGTGTCTTTTCGTCTAAATCGGGTACTGCTCGATATCAATATTTAGTGGTAAATTATAATTCTACATATTTCGTTAAAGCCCCAATAACACTCTTGTTGTAACTGAATAATATGTTCCAATCTTTATTCTGGTCAACATTTGTACTATTTTACAATATTTCAATTTAAAAATGATACAAATTACATCTTAACCCACCTAATTTTAAAAATTGGAAAAATTCAACTACATGCCGTAACATGGTTTGAAAAGCCTTACGTAAGCACTTTCAAATGCAACTTGGATTTAAACATATTTTCGAACCCTCTGGACAAGTAAGATAGGTTGTAATAGATAATTTACACAACAAGTAGGACATTTAAACATCTAGTAGTTAGAATAAGGTTAAACAAAATTTCTGGACCTGTCAAGCCAGCAAGAGTGTTATTGTCCCTTTAAGTATCACAGTGATTCCAAGAACAAATACACGGCCATCAAGATAATTCAAATGTTGGATTTTTTAATTGATAACATCTTTGTTGAATTTGGAGGGGACATATATCAGCAAGTGGTTGGCATCCCAATGGGCACCAACTTGCTGATCTGTTTCTCTATTCGTATGAAGCCGAGTACATTCAGATGCTCGTAAAAACAAACAAACGATCAGTCAGACTTTTTAATTTCACTTATCGATATATTGATGATGTTTTAGCCCTTAATAACCCTAAATTTAGTTATTTTGAAGACTTAATATATGCTGATGAGCTCGAAATTAAAAATACCGCTGACAGTGACAAATACGCTTCCTACTTGGATCTGCGTCTCGATTATGACAATTGCCATAAACTGAGTGTTAAATTGTACGATAAACGGGATGACTTTGACTTTCCGATTGTTAACTTTCCATTTATTAGTAGTAACATTCCAATTTCACCAGCTTATGGAGTGTTTGTGTCTCAACTAATTCGTTACACGAGAGCTTGTTCCTTTTATTCTGATTTTTAAAGTAGATCGAGGCATTTGTCATCTAAGCTTCAACTAAAAGGATACTTGCGCACTAAACTTATCAAAACCTTTAAAAAGTTTTATGGCCGTCATATTGATTTGATTGGTAAATATAACGTGTCTCTCTCGGTTATTATTCTAGATATTTTTAATTGGCACGTATACCGTTACTATCACCCTGAAAATGGCTACTACATCGTTAAGACAGTTCATCACGTGCATTTTGCATACTATAGTTCATTGACCAATCACGCTATTTGACCGATATTTCGCCTAATAGATTGGATGCAGCTATGGCGGGTGTGGCGCCAGGCAGGGTAAGCTTACTCTTCCGGACATCTGTTACCACTGCTTGTCGTGTATTTTGTACACGAGGAGCAGTCCTCTTGCTGATTACACTATTTTGCTTGAATACACTATTTTGCCTATAACGTTTTTAGGACTTCGAATTATGTCTTATGGTTTGGATTGTTCGTATTTAAGATACTCGTTAACCGATGACACGTGAACTTAACTTATATATTTTAATCATTAAAATAATCAAATCTTTACTAGATAAACAGTACTAATAAGGATACAGTCTATAATCCTTTGTTTACTTAAGTTTTCACACAACTAGCCTATAACACCAGTTGATTAGGGGCACAGTGGGATTAATAGCACCATAGAGATACAAATAATGGATATTTTTCTAAAACAACAAGCCACAAGATAATGGATATATTCTTACAACAACATGCACATGCCCATGAATGCATGTCACAAAACACTCCAGTCATACAATGCAAGCATACACGGACAGTCCAAAATATTTGACATGGAGACGACATGTTTATAACAGAGTCGAAAACAAATATTGACAATGAGAATATATGTGATAAGCATTTGTATACTATTTACATTTGGTAATTTACAAGATATGGAAGATAATAGCAGTAAAAATTGTGATGTTCTTGATATGGGGAAATAATAGCAGTTAAAGTTGTGATGGAAAGGCTGCTAATGAGAATGATTTAGATATTGATAATATTCTTAGTACTGTGGTTAATATGAACGATACTAGCCGTCCAAATTTTGATTAAAAATGTAATATATACTCTGACATAAGTGTCAGGACACAGGATCAAAGGCACAAACCAATTCACGAAATTCAAACTCAACTTTCATTATGGTGTAACAGTGATATATTTGTACGTTGTTTTTAAATCGGATAAAAGTTGTGACATGTATAGGTTCCACAGGCTCAAAACACGTTTTTTTGTTCGACCAGGGGTCATCATCCAGGACGCTACGACCCGATAGCGCCAATATCCCAAGGAATCGAGATCTTTGGGTTTTATTATTAACGCAAATGTTCAGTTTCGTCAAAATGGGCTTATAATTGTGACCTGTAGTGTGTACCGTCCAGGGCCATTATCCATAAAATTATGGCCAATACCGAGATCTGTGGGATATATACCTATATTTCAAGTTGTGATCTGTAGAGTGTCCACAAAGAAAGTGTGAAAATGTTGGCGTATAAAAACGTATCATCGATCTAGTGCCGAACGTACTAATAAATGGTCAAGTGGCATATAATGGACGGATTCTTTGAGTAGACAAACACGTGAAATCAACACTTGGTCATGTGACATTTCGGTAACTATGAGGTTTTAAAGTAATTTCATGTTCTGTAATTTAATTTGTTCAGAGAATAAATTATTCCAAAATCCATGTTCATTTTTCAGATACGTGTCTTTATTATTGGTATTTTCTTAACAATCATCTATTATTTATAAAACTGTGCATTATTTTTTGAAAATAATGGACAGTTTTGAAAAATAATAGACGATTGTTTACGAAAACAGTACATTCTTCTATATACTGGTTAAAAACATCAAAGTTTGACGTCATATCCATGTTTTAACACATGTTACTGAAAACATGTATGTTTATATTAACAACAATCTCCTTTTTGGAGCAATATTCTTGGACTTTAAAAAAGTGTTCGACTTAGTAAATCATAATATTCTTATTGACAAATGTAAACATTTAAAATTTTCTAGAAAATCAATTCTCTTTCCAGAATCAAACTTCAACGGCATAACATCTGTTAATAAATCTATCTATCACGGTGTGCTCCAAGGATCAATATTGGGGCTCAAATTATTTAATATTTTTATATATGATTTACCGTTATACCTTACCTCCAAAACTGACCTATTTGCGGATGGCACAACAGTTTAAACTTCTGGGTCTACTGTCAGCGAATAAGAACAAAAACTTCTAGGATACCAACGGTATAAAACTGTCGGCGACTAGCGGAAATTGACAGCTTCTGTCGCTACGACTAAATTTATCAACGACTGGACGCAACCAAGAGAAACAAGTTGATCGCAGTCGTAAGAGCGCTTATGTCGCCCGGCATCAGTTGAAGATTTGAAGCCACAACTGACCACATGACTGACACGTGATGACCTTCAAAATGGCCCCCTGGGTACCACGTGACTAAATAACCGAATCCTGTTGGCTACGTCGCTTATGTCGCTTGCTACTAGAGACAACTAGTTGTATCCAGTTGTAGGAGTAGAACATGTGCGACTCGGAGAAACTGGAGACAATTGGACTGCGACTGGCTTGCGTCCGACTCACACCAGTCGTAAGAGCGCTTATGTCGCCCAAGTAGTTACGACTGATTGTATCCACTTGATCGTAGACCAGTCGCCGATTTCCAGTCGCCGATAGTTTTATCGCGTCGTAAGGGCAACGTAAGCTGGGCTTTAGCCTGGTGTGATAAAAACCACATGAGATTAAATATATCGAAAACTAAAGCTATGCTTATCACGACGCAACAAAAAAGAAATACCCTTCCTGCTACTTTGAATATTAAATTACGTAATGAATTATTTGAAGTCGTGTCCTCGGTAAAAATATTGGGTGTTTTTTCTCAATAATAATCTAACCTGGAACGATCATATCGAGTATATTTCTAAAAAATTAAGCCAGAAACTTTTTCAACTTTGTCAACTTAGAAAATATCTTCCAGCTCCATTCCGTATCCTTTTCTACAATGCTCACTTTCAATCACATATAGATTATTGTTCCCCAATATAGGACCGTTGTAATGCTTAATCTCTTGACCGTCTTTCTCGACAGCAAATAATCGCCTTAAAATTAATTTTAGATGTTAAACATACCGCCGACGTTTACCCTCAACTAGACAAATTGAAAATCATTTCAATAGTAAATCGACATATCAATGAATATTTATTTATAAAATTATTTTAAAACGATGCCCTGATTACTTATTTGATCACTAACCTTATTATCAAACTCCTTACAATCATCTGGACAACAGAGTTACTACTCTCATGCCAAATATTAATGTAGCTAAAGTAGTTTACGCTTTAAAGGCCCCAAACTCTGGAATTCGTTGCCAGCTTCTTTAAAAACTTTAAATAACTTGAAAAAATTTCTTCTTTACCTTAAATCTACTTCAAATATCTTATTTTGAAATCTCTATATTATAAGCATGTACATATTGTATATTTGTTAATACATGTTTATTCTATAGGCATTAGAATTTTCGGTGATATGACCTGCATAAACATATACTTAAAGGGGCTAAGTCGCTAACATTTTGGGCCTAGAAATAGACACAAATGGGTGGCAACGCATATAATAATGTAATATGAATGTGTATACCTGATTTGCATTCCATTGTTTCCTTTCTTAATCTAATTTCAAAAAACGTTATGTTCAGAAAAATACGCAAGGTATTCCAATCAATGGGCGATTATAGCGTCTGGTTATTCCACTCTACTAAGGAAGTATTTTTTGCGCATGCTCCTCAGTTAAGATAACGGTGTCATGTTTGGCCACGGACCATGGTTTGGTAATCATCGTAATACTAGGAGCCCCACACTGTTATTTCTCTTGTAGACCCGTATCTGTCATATTCCTTTTTTCTTATTTGTCGCCTGGGTGCTCGTTGATCTTCTTTGTCGTTTCTCCGTTTGTTCGTCAGCCAGTTTTCTAGAAAACTTTGTAGAATCCGCATCCAGGATATAAACAACCGCATTGACTTGTGGGATATTTTACCCTCGTTCTCCCAGTGCCGTATTACAATTGATGCTAAGACGCACTATGGTACACGATTCGTGTACCAATGTTAAAAAAATTATTTTATCTTAAATATCGGATATCAGTTTACATCATCAATGTTGATTTAAATTGACCAACATTCGTGTTTTCGACGTCGAAGATTTTGGAGGATTTAGAATTTCAGACTAAGGTCCTTTAAATTAATTTTGTACCTGATTTCTTCTCCGATATTGTAAATTATTGTGTTGTTGTTTGAATTGAATTTGTTGGTGTCTATTTTGTATTATATTTTTTACGAAGGGCAGGATGTTAGAAATCTTCAACTCTTCTTAAATAAAGTCATTATTATTATTATTATTAAACAGCCTATGTTGGTAAGAGCTCAGCTGTCTTGGTGTCTATAATCAAGCGGCGCTAACTGTAGGTAAACAACCTATGATAGTAAGAGGTCAGCTAGCTTGGTGTCTATTGTCAAGCGGCGCTAACTGTAGGTAAACAACCTATGATAGTAAGAGGTCAACTAGCTTGGTGTCTATAATCAAGCGGCGCTAACTGTAGGTAAACAACCTATGATAGTAAGAGGTCAGCTAGCTTGGTGTCTATAATCAAGCGGCGCTAACTGTAGATAGACAACCTTAGTTTAGTATGAGAACAATGACGCATACCTACTTTATTTGTCGATGTCAGATTGATAAAACCGTTTATATATTTTTTAACACTTATCAAAGCTTCATATAGTTGCACACAACACTCGATGGGGATAACAATCCAACACACATAATTGAAAATTGTATAATGAAGAGTATCCGTACAATAACTAAAATGGTATCTCGGGAGCATCCGTTGCTCTTTCAGGATAATATCGGAACAATCATTCTGTAGATAAACCATTAAGACCATAAATCGTCATCGTGGGAATAGATTACATATATTGACTAGGTTTAAGGGAGTATCTGTATTTAGTTGATGTATTGTTATGGCTAGAACCGAGTTTTAACATCAACATGAGGTAATTGTCTCGCTAATCGCCAATGGGACGACTTCAAGAGAAATAACACAACTTGGGTGTTTATACAGATTATTCGAAAAACGATTGAAAATGAAAGTAGAGTAATTGCAGTTTTACACTGGATTATTTATTATTAACGCCAGTATTGTGAGAAAAACGTTTTTCATTGTTCATATACTGATTGCAAGGTTTAAAATATTACTTAGTATTTATTTTATTGTTAGCATCCATTTTTTAGCGAATACGTTTTTCATTGTTCATATTTGTAAGGTTGTAAATAATTCTTATTCTGTTGATGCCATTTATTGTGGTACCTAGGCCTATAAAAACCAACATGATCGCCTTATTTCATCCAAATGTTCTGAGTGATTGGATTCACAGACATGGAGCGTGTTTTTCGAATTCTCATTATTTTAGGCGTGTTCACATTTACACAAGGTGAGTTTGGTTGTTTTTAGAGTCCACTCGACACAAACTAGGTCAATTCGGGACTAACATATGATTCAATTTTATTTCAATAATTCGCCTGCGGGTAGGGGTCTGTACCAGTTGGAGGAAAGCGAAGGACCCGGAGAAAACCCACGAGATTGGTCAGACGACCCTACTCCTTGTCACGTACAACCGAGGAATCGAAACCACGCCAATTGACTCAAATGACACACCTTATGATACCATTGGATATTAAATTCCTCTATCCCCGCTAGTCCCGAAATGACCTAGTTGTGTTGAGTGGACGTTAAACCTCATTTCTCTCTCTATCTCTCTCTCTCTACCCCCGCTCATCCTAGGCAGCAATATAACCAGGAATACCCGGCATAGCGACAGACGAGCTTAATCTCTCGTACTGGGCAGCAGTGCATAACAGTAGTACGTTAAACCCCATTTAATTCATTCGAACTGGGCAGACTTTTATGTCAAAACTTCAACCGTGTTAATTAATTAATACAATTATTTGAGCAATATTCCGCGCATCAATTAGTCCCTAGTGTTCAATCTCATCACCAGTGACGTTCTTCGTCCAGCAAATGACACGCTATCAAATTGTTCCATGATGATACCGAATCCCGAGTTGCACGGCAAATTCCCTGCCTAAACCAGCAACATGAAACTTCCAGGTTTACCGCCGTTGTTTCCAATTGTCAGTGATGCAGGACGGGGGGCCTGGCAACGACAGCTCTCTAGTCGTTCGGATGGGACAAAAACTCGCTGTCCCATCAGTACACATTGGCCTGCTCGTAAACAACCCTTTGGCAGTTGGAATTCGATATAAGGAGTAGGCCGTAGCGCCGCTGCCCGGGCAAAATTTCCCTCGTAGCATACAGGATGGCGTATACCCTTCTTCATTAGTTCAGTTTAGTAGGAGAACATTGGCACGTTAAACTCCATTTCATTTCAGAATTTTGTAAGCCTAAAATATTTGTTTATTTTTTGTTTTGTTTTTAAGTAGCAAATGGAGAAATTGAGATGCAAAGAATTTGTAATAGCAATATGGAATGTCACGATTTTCCAGTGCTGTACCCGCCAAATGAAAGTTGCAATTGTTCCATGCACGGTTTCGCAGTTTTGTTGTGCATCGACACGTTCTTGCAAGATATGTCGTTGGATTATATCTCATTTGATGAACTTAGGGCAAGTAATGGTACCTCCACCACTAATCAGTACTACAGTAATTCAGTTCGATACTTATTAACCAACGGCCACTGTGACAAATATACCAATGACGCTCTTTTCATCGACAGCTGTCCTACATCGTTCAGTGGCTCCGAAGCAAAAGAACTGTGTGAAGATTCAGACACGTCCTTGCCTCCAGTAGACTATAAAGCAGAGATACACATACCGTTCAAAAACATCTACTGTGCGCGGTGCAACGGCCTTTCTGAAAGTATTAACACCCTTATTCCCTGGGATAACGAAATCACGTGTTCCCATGAGGACATAAAGAGCTTTTCGGAGATTAGAAGCGAATTGATGACTGGAGACTGTCGCAATTTATTCAAACCACCGACTCTAAAATCAATATGTAAAATCGAGGATGAAATCCGGGAGATTATCTCAACACAATGCAGTTCCTGTTTAGCATTGAACGGCACCGTTGAAGGTATCGACTGTATAATGTGTGGGACAATACCACAGCTTCTAGCAATAGGTGGTTGCGGTAGTGACACCGATAGCGGCCTGGCTGTGCTTTTCGAACTGTCTACCGAGATCGAAGTCCGCATTAAGTTAAACGGTGGAATATATCGGTCGAGTGAGATATGTCGCGATAACGAGAACTATGACCTTATATTCTTGAAATGTAGAGAATTCCGCTGTGCGCCGAACGAATATGCCAAAAATGGCCTGTGTCACAAAAACACGACTATTTACATCAGCCCGGAGTCGCAACCGTTACCAAATCGCATTAATGTTGTAAACATCGATATAACGTTTCTGCATTACGCACGGCGCGTAAAAGGCGATACACCGATTAAGGTAATTTCAGAAATGCTAAAGAAGGCTGAAGAAGGTTCCTTTCTACAGAAGGCACCAGTTGCAACCCAAATAGATGATGTAGCAGTAGTGTTCATGACAACAGCAACTTTACAAATAACTCTCGCAAACAGATCACTAGTTGAAACACTAACTGTGTTTGGGGAACTACTTTTTGAAATCCGTCAAACATTGATAAATTATGAAATAAACAATTTTATTGACGATATACTAAATACTAGTACTGCTTGTTTGGGTGGCGAGTACCAGTGTTTTAACAAGACACCGGCATACTTCACAAATGAATACTTATTCGCTGCAGTTGAGGTCTACAACCAGACTTTGATGTTTCCAATGGACAATATCTACTTTAGGTGGTCGCTCGGGGAAATGGTGTTCATCGAACTTTGCGTCTGCATGCCCGATCCTATAGAAGCCTCGGATTTGAATTGTCCGTTTCCTTTATATATTTACGAAGAGAACGAATATAATCTTCTGGAGAACGGCGAATTACACATGTTAAAAACAGACATGAGGTTAAAACCCTCAGAATTTAATATCCAACAGGATTCTTCGGCTTTGATTTGCGTCGACCCAGAACGATTGCTGGAGTCATTTTTCAAATTTGATGTCATTCAAACTTATGTTTCCTGGGTATGTTCGGGTATTTCCCTTTTTTTTCTAACGCTGAGTATTGTCTTCTTTTTAACATTTGATCCGCGGCGTAACTTGCCCAGCAGTATAAATGTTGCCATCGCTCTTATGTTGATATTTGGTCAATGTCTGCTTTCGATCCCAAATATTGGAGTTGGCATCTGTAGATACATTGCTGCTTTGAGCCATTTCTGCTGGTTGTCGGCATTCATGTGGATGGCAGGTCAAGCTTTCAATATGCTCGTCACGTTTCATCCGAAAACTATAAAGGTTACTGACACCAAGATCGATGGACAAAATCTCTGGACATTCATTTTGGTTTGTTTTGGCGTCCCCACTGTACTTGTTATGACCTTCTTTACTTTAGATATCGTTTCGGAAAGCCCGTTTCATGTTCGCTACGGTGTCAACGTCTGTGGCTGGATGTTTGATCCGATGGGTGTCATTGTAGCATTCTTCGTCCCTGTGGGTATTGTAATGTTCTTCAATATCGTTTGTTTTTCCATAACGTTGTATTACATTGAAACAACCGTTGCGGCATCCAAGGACGCGACACGACGAAAAGAGGACCGATTACGATGCCTGATATATCTAAAGATGTCGTCCGTCATGGGCTTCTCGTGGATCTTTGGATTCTTCGCTTCGACTTTCGATATTTCGACTTTATGGTACATCTACATCCTCCTGAACGGGCTTCAGGGATTGTTCATGTTCTTATCGTTTTACGTAAACGCTCGAAATCGTCGGTTGGTTGTTGAAAAGTTCTCGAGCTCATCCTTTTTCAGTTCGATATTCACTATCGAGTCAAAGCGGTAAATCCACTGTCGCATGTTGGTCAGTCAAGAGACAAAATGAAATGGGGTTTAACGTTCTACTGATCCGCTCCAATTTGGTTAATGAAGGCTGGCATGTGCTATGAGAGAAATCTTGCCCTGGCGGTGGCTCTATGGCCTATTCTTATATCGAATTCCAACCGCCAAAGAATCTTTAACGTGCACGCCAATGCGTACACGGGACCTCTATTGTTCGTCTCATCGGAACGGCAGACAACTGTCCTTATAAGGCCCTCCGTCTGCACCACTGACAAGGGGAAGTCACGCCGCAAAACCCCGATGAACTTTCTCGGTCAACACCGGGATCGAACCCACCACCCCCCAGGCTAGCGAGCCAGCGTCTTACTGACGTAGCCACAGTGGTTCCCCAGTCGTAGTGAGGTAAAAAGACTTTTTTATTTGTTTGTAAAATATCGTTTTTATATTTCCAAAGCGGGGGGGGGGCTAAAGAATTATTGAAATAAAATTAGACCATATGTTAGTTCCTAAATGACCTAGTTTGTGTCAAGTGGACGCTAAATCCCAATAATCTCTCTCCCAACGGTCCCGTCTCCCATTAGTTTAGGTTAGGTGCATAACAGTAGAAATCCCATTTCATTCATTCATTCTCTCTCAACGCAATGGACGTTTTCGGCTAGCCCGTTGATCCATTCACCACATCTGATATTGTTGTGTCTTTATATTGTGTCCTGTCTTGTGTAATTAATTGTATGTTCCCTGCAACCTCTGTTTAAAACCCAGTCTCTATACTATACGGGGGCTGGAACTAAAAACGAGAATCACTGGTGGGGTTTCTAATAAGTTTATAGTTAGTAAACGTAACTAAAGAACTAAAAACGAGAATCACTGGTCAGAATTCTAATAAGTTTAGTAAGCAAACGTAAGATGTTTGATATGTGTTTTTATATTTATCCTTATATTACTGCGAACTAAGATATAAAGTATGAAAATTTGTCCATCCTATTTGTGAAAATGGGCAGAAAACAAAGAAATATTCTATAATAGATTCCCAGAAAGTGCAGAGTATGTTATCTACTTTTCTAATTTTGCATAATTTATCATTTGTGAATTTAATCCTATTTACATCAATATTTTTATTTTAAAATGTATTTTCTACGTCTAAATCGCCTAACTCTGTATCTAGACTGTGTTTCTATTCTTCAATAGCTTTTGGCCTGCTGAACTTTGCTTTAATCCGTCTATCATATACATCTTTTGACTTACGTTGTGAAATTAAGGTTTTATATATTTTGTAAAAATAGTATTTATATCTTCCAAAGGAGTTATATTACAATTAAAATTTGTATGTATCACACTTTCAACTTCGTTCGGTTCCTGTACATAACTTAAGATACATTTGTCTAATCTATTTAAGATAAATTGATGTTTTTCTACATTATCGATCTTATTTATTTTATCAACGTACTGAATATTATTGTTAAAAGGAACTTATAATAAAGGTTTTTAGGGGTTTATGCGTATCGTTGAGTTGTTGAGTTCCAAAATTTATAGAAACACGTTACTAACTTATAAACAAACCTACCAACTTCCTCACTACAAATGCGTGAAGTGGTTAAACCCCTACAACTTATACATTCATTATGGGAGATTAGATAACGAACTGACAGTTCTCGCTATAATAGTGAAAAACTAGATAATGTAAAGGTAATTTGTTGAAAATGTCAGTCAAATTGATCCACTATGAACCGATATATCAGCTTTGGAAATTTTCGCCTAGCCTCGATCAACATTACTAAAGTTAGTAAGTTAAAAATCATAGTCTCGATTATCCATTGTTTTGATTTTATTATCAATGAGTGTTAAGCAGCATATAGGATTCTAAGCCAGTCGGTATCGAAGTCTAGCCTTGACATCGAGAGTTGATTATTGTCTTGATAAGTTAATTAGTGTCTAATTAATAATTCAGATAAGATTTCAGACCCAAATAAAGACCTACAATAGGCAGATTAAGCTCTTGCATAATGTATGTTTTAACAATTCCAATTATTGTACAGCAAAAAAAAAACGTCAGTACGATTTCAAAATCCGAGTCTGTATATATACAGTCTATACATCAGTATCTGGGGTGTCCACCGTGTGTGTCAATAAAGGCAGCGCAGCATCTGTGAGTGGACCCGACTGCTTAGTATGTATATCTACCTTCTGTGAGCGGACCAGACTGCTTGGTATGTATATCTACCTTCTGTGAGTGGACCCGACTGCTTAGTATGTATATCCAGTGGATATTATCCACCTTCTGTGAGTGGACCAGACTGCTTAGTATGTATATCTACCTTCTGTACATTTATTTGATCATCATTAGCTTGAAAACGTTGAGAGAATCCTCAATGAAACGTCGCTTTAATTAAAATAGTAATTGTGTTCCATATTATGTGTTTGTGTTTATTACCTTTGTCAATTGCTAAATGCCACTCAAAGAAGATATACATTATCTAAGAGCTACATCTGCCAATTTTTGTCTTATCCAGACTGCAATCAACTCTCAATATCATCACTAGCCTCTTGATATCTCCTGGTTTAGAACCCGATCTGGAAATCACTAAATCTATTTAACATTTAATGTGGTTACTTATTGTTATTGAGAAAGCTGAATGTAAATTAATCTTTTAAATATGGATTAAAATATAATTACTTTTTGGTCTCGGTATTATATTGTGTAGGAATGCGTAATTATATTATATTATCCGGAAGGTTTGGGCAATCATTTTAATTAAAATTTTTCTCTATTGTGAGAACTCATCTAATAAAGGACTGAAACTGTCAATTTTTTTCCCTGATCCCGTGCCTCTATATATAGCACCACTCCCACAACCCTTCACTTTGCATGACAATTTTTGTCCCCCGCCTTTCGAAGGAAGCAGGGGACTATTAAAATGGGTTCGTCCGTCTGTCTGTCCGTCCGTCTGTCCGTCACACATTTTGGGACACGATAACTCCCTTCCTAATTGAGCTAGAATGTTTACAATTGGTGTAGCTGCTTATTAAGTGAGAGTGATGAAACTTGGTGTATAGTTTCATCACAACAATACCTTTAATAAGTTCGATGATGAGCATTTTCTGCTCAGGGTAGGCAAAGCGATAAGGAATGTGATTGGCCCAGACTTTGGAACACAATAATTCCCCTTCTAATTGAGCTAGAGTGTTTAAACGTAGGTGAATGTATTGGTGGAGTTCGAAGATGAACATTTTCTGTTTAGGGTAAGCCGAGATAAGCAATTTGATTGGTTGATGCTTTAGGACACGATATCTTGAGAGTGTTTAAAATTGGTGTATAGTTTCATTATATCAATACCTTGACTAAGCTCGATAATGGGCATGTTCTGCTCAGGGAAAGCAAGTCGATAAGCAATTTGTTTGGTCGAGATTTTTTAACATTCAGATTTGGGTGCGGACCGATGGATAGGAAAGTAAACAGACAGGAATTAGGTTACTCGTCTAAGAATGAAGTCACTGCCAATAAATTCGTTTGATCACCCACCCCACCCCAACCTTCAATAATCTTATCAGATAATTTATGACACATGACTGGTTAATGCTCACAAATATGAAGTAATTGAGTAGAAAATTAAAAGCCTCGGTCCATACATACCATACAATCCCAGGGTCCGGTTCCTAGAAAATTCTTAAAGTAAGCACTAAGTCATGCTTCACTTTTACTTACGTGAGAATCTTATAAAAATACTGTTCCTAGAAAATTCTCAAGACCATTCTTACGTAAGTACAAGTCTAAGCACATTGTGACTGGTAAAGCTTACCATACACTGAGACTACGACGCTCTTTAACGTCATAAAACAACTTTGGTATGCGAATTACGTCATAAATTTGTCGTCTGCTTCATTGTGGTTGATTTGAATGCGTCTGACATGTTCCCTGTAGGGCCTACACATAATTATAAAAAATGTGCCAAAAGATATAAAAAAAAACCCGCAGACACATACAAACTAACTGAATAATTGTGAGATCGCCTGATCTTAAAGTAGCCCATGTGTTTGTAGCCTTTTGTTTACTAATAATAATTGGCAAATAAATGAATTGGTTTCAGGGTAGGCCTATAAGGCCCTAGATGCGAAAGTTTCTATAGCATTCTTAATATATCTTTTGGAGAAGGATTTTCTTTGTCTTGTAATTGTCTCTTTTTATCAAAAAGTGTCGGAAATGCCGTCGAATAAGTCTACGGTCAGCCATCTTTTTGAAGCAGAAACAGACTTAAGGTTGGTAAGCAAGCCTTATACCTTGCTTGGGACTTGTGCTTAGATTGGCTATGTTTAAGAACGAAGTTGTGCTTAAGTTTTTTCTTGGAACGCATAATAACGTGCTTGTGCTTACAATGAAGTCTTCTTAAAATCTAAGCACAAGGCCGTTCTTAAGAATTTTCTGGGAACACAAAATAAGGTAAGTTTACTTAAATGCAAAGTCAACTAAAATTAAGCACAAGAACGTGCTTAAGAATTTTCTAGGAATCGGGCCCTGGTCTGTGTCGAAATAGTTTCCCCATTATCATTAAATTTTTCTCGAAATGGACGAAACACCAATGAGTTATCTCCCATGTTGGGAGAAGCCAATTGTAGATTGTTGGGGAGGTTCGGGGGTTTCCAGGATCCAAAATGACCGTTTTATTTAAATGACTGTTTTGGGGAATGCTAGCCCTAGCCCTTTTTAGAAGACTGAACTTGGAGATCTAATTTCCCTTTTACCCGTCTTAAAAGGTTAAGGGTTAGTATTTCTAAAACTACTCATTCATATAAAGCGGCCATCTTGCACTCCGGAAATTCCCGACCCAGGGTCAAACTGCGGTGGTGCAGTGAATCGGCGCTGGTACGATGATTGACGAGGTTAGTACCCCGTCTGTGGTGCAGGACGGCAAGTAACAGCGTCTATATAGTCGTTCGGATGGCGTTCCACACATTCTGTTGATAAGTTCGATAGATGAAAATACACTTTCCCTCATAGTACACTGTATGACCTAGACTCGTCTTCATTTGCGCAGTCGAAGCGGAGCAGTAGAACGATAAAATCCGTTTTAATTATATTCCGTTGAACACGTACCGCCTACTTGTAGAGGAGTATAATAAGACACTTAGTATTTCCCCTTTCATATATTTCACGGATTGTTGTTCAATGGTCTAGTGCTATATCATTACACAATGTCTTGCACGAGCCCATCAACCAACTTCATCCAGCACGTGCATTTCTATGAAATACGTCGCGGGAGTCCAGTGTTTCAACTAGTATAGATAATGTACGTTTGGTACATTGCCCGTACCATTATAATATGACGTCACATCTGTATTTTAAAATTATATACACCAACTCATTAGATACAAAAGAAAATAAAATCAACTGGACAAACTGTAGTTGAGGATTCCATTACTGACGTAAGTTTTAAAGATTTAAATGTATATTTCAGTACTCAAATGTAAAAATTCCAATTGTATTTGGAAATGTGTTGTTCGAGATTTGTTTTTCATTGTATTTGTCTGATGAATTGTAAATTTAGGCTAATGTTTTGATTTTCTAAAAAAAAAAATCTTTATTTAACATTAAAATACAATTTAGCTAAACAAAAAAAAAACATTTTACAAATCTGATATAACAAATATCTGATTTGTGAAACAAAATATTGATTTTTAGATACAAATGTTAATTTTACTGAACAAATGTCGAAATACGACAACAAATGAAGAAATAATAATCAAGGACTATGAATTAAGAACTAAGAACTAAGAACACTAAATAAAGAGCTGTTTGGTCTTCCATACCAGCGCGGTTAATGATTACGAGCATTGTCATATGGCGACAATACTGTCTTGACAAAGACGCTATGGCATAATCTTATTTAGATTTCCAACCGCCTGGGGATGTCATGCCATTCCCTCGACTGGGGTCAGTGTGCTTGTCAGACCCAACTTCCTACGCCACCCACACAGAGAACCAACCCACCGATCATCTGGGAAAAAAGGGATAAGCACACTCTGAGTGTGACAGAGAAACCATGCACGCTGGTTAAACACACACTCACCGATCATCTGGGAAAAAAGGGATAAGCACACTCTGAGTGTGACAGAGAAACCATGCACGCTGGTTAAACCCATACTCACAGATATTGGAACTTTATATTTTGGATCTTAAAACTAAATCCCTAAATGACCTCAAAAGATTTTTTAATCGAAGTTTTGTAAAATTATTGGAGAAAACAATTAGAAAAATTTAAAAAAAAAACAATTTTGTAAAATTATTTGAAAAACAAAAAACAATTTGTAAAATTATTGGGAAAAATACAATTTGTTAAATTATTTGAAAATTATTGGATAAAACAATTAGTAAATTATTTGTAAAATATTTAACAAAGCAATTTGTAAAGTTATATGAAAAAATAACCCATTACACTTTAAATGATTCACATAAAAAAATGGGTATTTATGTTTGAGGGTGTTAAATGATCCCGCGACAAGACCTAAAAAGAATAAAAATCAGCCAGCAAACAAGAAGATAGTAACCTGAATTGTATACAAATTAAAATAAACTGATTATTTTGAATATCTGGAGTCTAAACGGGGGAGGGGATGCACACATAGCATTTGGGTCATTTCGGAACTAACATATGGTTTTTAATTGTATTGCAACAATTCGCTTTTTTAAAAATGTGTGCGGAATTTCAATCAATCGATAATGTATGAAATCGGTATAACACGACACCGGCTTTCAAGAACATGCTAAGGATAATAAATATCAGAACTTTATTCAGAAACCTTTTCAGAATATTTTAATTAAATTGTGTTAAGATATGATCATTTATATATACATCTTGTCAGTATTGCAGGACCGGGGGTGGCAAGGGACAACGTATAGCGTTCTGGCGGGACGATAAAAACGAAGTCCTGTGTACACAGTGGCATGCACGTAAAATATCCCTTGATATTTGCCCGTCTTCATTGGCTCAGTCGGTACAGAACATTTGGACGTTATACCTCATTTTATTTCATTTCCCTTATTTACGCTGTTATAGTTTATTTAATTATTATTATTATTTTTTTTATTATTATTATTTTTTTTTTGTGCGTTCTTCATGGTTTTTTTTTTTCATTTAAAATGTATTTAATATTATTTAAGTTTATATATGTAACATGTACCTATGTATTGGAGAAGACTTTTATAAGTTGTAAAATCCGTATTCTGTATGCCCGTCTTCATTAGCCAAGTATCGTAGGTGACGGTTACCATGGTAACCATCATTTCACTTCAATTATATATAGATTTAACCAAATAAAAATTGGTAAATGGGCTAACTTCTGCAAATTTAGACCGAAAAGCGCAATAACGTAACCATAGAATTGGATTTAACGTTCCGTCAAAAACACAGCTACAATCATTCTGAGAGTAAAACTAATTTAATTGTATTTACTAGGGTCACGTGCTAGGGGGCAGGCTATTGTACAAAACGTAATAATATATAATTCTTTATTTAGTCATTTTTAGATATTGAATATTAAACATTTATTAGATATAGAATATTTAAAGGGACAATAACACTCTTGCTGGCTTGACAGGTCCAGAAAAATAATTAGCCTTGTTCTAACTACTAGATGTTTAACCTGTTGTGTAAATTATCCATTATAACCTATCTTACTTGTCCAGAGGGTTCGAAAAATTGTTTAAATCCAAGTTGCATTTGAAAGTGTTTACGTAAAGCTTTTCAAACCATGTTAATGCATGTAGTTGCATTTTTCCAATTTTTAAAAATAGGTGTGTTAAGATGAAATTTGTATCATTTATTAATTGGAATATTGCAAAATAGGACAATTCGTTGACTAGAATAAAGATTGGGACATATTATTAAGTTACAACAAGAGTGGTATTGGGGCTTTAACAATTTTTAGATATTGAATATTAAACATTTATTAGATATGTCTAGTTTCTATCGTCAATTCAATAGATATTAATACATATAAATTCGCCGTTCACCACACTAGAGCCTTGCCCCTTCTTCTCCTCAGTCTGGCTAGTTTCTATCGTCAATTCAATAGATATTAATACATATAAATTCGCCGTTCACCATACTATATATAGAGCCTTGCCCCTTCTTCTCCTCAGTCTGGCTAGTTTCTATCGTCAATTCAATAGATATTAATACATATAAATTTGCCGTTCACCATACTAGAGCCTTGCCCCATCTTCTCCTTAGTCTGGCTCACCGCCGCCGCCGCCCCTCCTCCCCCTCCTCGCTGCCGCTGCTTTCTCCTTCTCCTCCCCCGTCTGGCTCATTGCCGCCTCCCTCCCCCTCCTCCTCGCTGCTGCTGCTTTCTCCTTCTCCTCCCCCGTCTGGCTCATTGCCGCCTCCCTCCCCCTCCTCCTCCTCCTCGCTGCTGCTGCTTTCTCCTTCTCCTCCCCCGTCTGGCTCATTGCCGCCTCCCTCGCCCTCCTCCTCGCTGCTGCTGCTTTCTCCTTCTTCTCCTCCGTCTGGCTCATTGTCGCCTCCTCCTCCTTCTCCTTCTTCTTCTTCCTCGCCGTCCTCCTCGCTGCTGCTGCTTTCTCCTTCTCCTCCCCCGTCTGGCTCATTGCCGCCTCCATCGCCCTCCTCCTCGCTGCTGCTGCTTTCTCCTTCTCCTCCCCCGTCTGACTCATTGCCGCCTCCCTCCCCCTCCTCCTCCTCCTCGCTGCTGCTGCTTTCTCCTTCTCCTCCCCCGTCTGGCTCATTGCCGGCTCCCTCGCCCTCCTCCTCGCTGCTGCTGCTTTCTCCTTCTCCTCCCCCGTCTGGCTCATTGCCGCCTCCCTCTCCCTCCTCCTCGCTGCTGCTGCTTTCTCCTTCTCCTCCCCCGTCTGGATCACTGTCGCCTCCCCCTCCTTCTCCTTCTTCTTCTTCCTCGCCCTCCTTCTCGCTGCTGCTGCTTTCTCCTTCTCCTCCCCCGTCTGGCTCATTGCCGCCTCCCTCCCCCTCTCCCTCCTCCTCGCTGCTGCTGCTTTCTCCTTCTCCTCCCCCGTCTGGCTCATTGCCGCCTCCCTCGCCCTCCTCCTCGCTGCTGCTGCTTTCTCCTTCTCCTCCCCCGTCTGGCTCATTGCCGCCTCCCTCGCCCTCCTCCTCGCTACTACTGCTTTCTTCTTCTTCTCCTCCGTCTGGCTCATTGTCGCCTCCTCCTCCTTCTCCTTCTTCTTCTTCCTCCCCCTCCTCGCTACTGCTGCTTTCTTCTTCTCCTCCGTCTGGCCCACTGTCGCCTCCTCCTCCTTCTCCTACTTCTTCCTCGCCGTCCTCCTCGCTGCTGCTGCTTTCTCCTTCTCCTCCCCCGTCTGGCTCATTGCCGCCTCCCTCCCCCTGTCCCTCCTCCTCGCTGCTGCTGCTTTCTCCTTCTCCCCCCTCGTCTGGCTCATTGCCGCCTCCCTCGCCCTCCTCCTCGCTACTACTGCTTTCTTCTTCTTCTCCTCCGTCTGGCTCATTGTCGCCTCCTCCTCCTTCTCCTTCTTCTTCTTCCTCCCCCTCCTCCTCGCTGCTGCTGCTTTCTCCTTCTTCTTCTCCTCCGTCTGGCCCATTGTCGCCTCCCCCTCCTTCTCCTTCTTCTTCTTCCTCTCCCTCCTCCTCGCCACTGCTGCTTTCTTCTTCTTCTCCTCCGTCTGGCCCATTGTCGCCTCCCCCTCCTTCTCCTTCTTCTTCTTCCTCTCCCTCCTCCTCGCTACTGCTGCTTTCTTCTTCTTCTCCTCCGTCTGGCCCATTGTCGCCTCCCCCTCCTTCTCCTTCTTCTTCTTCCTCTCCCTCCTCCTCGCTGCTGCTGCTTTCTTCTTCTTCTCCTCCGTCTGGCCCACTGTCGCCTCCTTCTCCTTCTCCTTCTTCTTCTTCCTCCCCCTCCTCCTCGCTGCTGCTGCTTTCTTCTTCTTCTTCTCCTCCGTCTGGCCCATTGTCGCCTCCCCCTCCTTCTCCTTCTTCTTCTTCCTCTCCCTCCTCCTCGCTGCTGCTGCTTTCTTCTTCTTCTCCTCCGTCTGGCCCACTGTCGCCTCCTCCTCCTTCTCCTTCTCCCTCTTCTTCTTCCTCCTCCTCCTCCTCGCTGCTGCTGCTTTCTTCTTCTTCTCCTCCGTCTGGCCCACTGTCGCCTCCCCCTCCTTCTCCTTCTTCTTCTTCCTCCCCCTCCTCCTCGCTGCTGCTGCTTTCTTCTTCTTCTCCTTCGTCTGGCCCACTGTCGCCTCCTCCTCCTTCTCCTTCTCCCTCTTCTTCTTCCTCCTCCTCCTCCTCGCTGCTGCTGCTTTCTTCTTCTTCTCCTCCGTCTGGCCCACTGTCGCCTCCCCCTCCTTCTCCTTCTTCTTCTTCCTCTCCCTCCTCCTCGCTGCTGCTGCTTTCTTCTTCTTCTCCTCCGTCTGGCCCACTGTCGCCTCCTCCTCCTTCTCCTTCTTCTTCTTCCTCCCCCTCCTCCTCGCTGCTGCTGCTTTCTTCTTCTTCTTCTCCTCCGTCTGGCCCACTGTCGCCTCCTTCTCCTTCTCCTTCTCCTTCTTCTTCTTCCTCTCCCTCCTCCTCGCTGCTGCTGCTTTCTTCTTCTTCTTCTCCTCCGTCTGGCCCACTGTCGCCTGACCCTCCTTCTCCTTCTTCTTCCTCTCCCTCCTCCTCGCTACTGCTGCTTTCTTCTTCTTCTCCTCCGTCTGGCCCATTGTCGCCTCCCCCACCTTCTCCTTCTTCTTCTTCCTCTTCCTCCTCCTCGCTACTGCTGCTTTCTTCTTCTTCTCCTCCGTCTGGCCCATTGTCGCCTGCCCCTCCTTCTCCTTCTTCTTCCTCTCCCTCCTCCTCGCTACTGCTGCTTTCTTCTTCTTCTCCTCCGTCTGGCCCATTGTCGCCTCCCCCTCCTTCTCCTTCTTCTTCTTCCTC
Source organism: Patella pellucida (assembly GCA_917208275.1). Lineage (NCBI taxonomy): Eukaryota > Metazoa > Mollusca > Gastropoda > Patellidae > Patella > Patella pellucida. The sequence goes on from OU795043.1 coordinate 53,995,142, forward strand.
TCCCTCCTCCTCGCTGCTGCTGCTTTCTTCTTCTTCTTCTCCTCCGTCTGGCCCATTGTCGCCTCCTCCTCCTTCTCCTTCTTCTTCCTCTCCCTCCTCCTCGCTACTGCTGCTTTCTTCTTCTTCTCCTCCGTCTGGCCCACTGTCGCCTCCCCCACCTTCTCCTTCTTCTTCTTCCTCTCCCTCCTCCTCGCTACTGCTGCTTTCTTCTTCTTCTCCTCCGTCTGGCCCATTGTCGCCTCCCCCTCCTTCTCCCTCTTCTTCTTCCTCCCCCTCCTCCTCGCTGCTGCTGCTTTCTTCTTCTTCTTCTCCTCCGTCTGGCCCATTGTCGCCTCCCCCTCCTTCTCCTTCTTCTTCTTCCTCTCCCTCCTCCTCGCTACTGCTGCTTTCTTCTTCTTCTCCTCCGTCTGGCCCATTGTCGCCTCCCCCTCCTTCTCCTTCTTCTTCTTCCTCTCCCTCCTCCTCGCTGCTGCTGCTTTCTTCTTCTTCCCCTCCGTCTGGCTCACCTCCGTCCCCCTCGCCTTTGGGGCCTTTTCTCATCCATTTGGGCATTGGCCTTTGGCTATAAGAGAGAGACAGGGGAAAGGGGTTTAACGTACAGTGTACACAAACTAGTTCTTTTCGGGACTAACATATGGTTTAATTTATTTCAATAATTCTCTTGCGTCTTTAGTAGTGGAGAGAAACCGGAGGACCCGGCGAAAACCCACGGGACTGGACCGACGACCCTACCCCCTGCGCACGCTAATCATTCAGCCTTCCAGCCCCCCGCATATTCATATCACCGGTTAAAGAATGAAGGAAATGGGGTTTAACGTCCTACGCTTTAGCACCTAACCTGGGCCAATTGAAGACGGGCATACGCCACACAGTGTGCTATGAGGGAGATTTTTGCCTGGGCAGCGGCGCTACGGCCTACTCTTATATCGAATTCCAACTGCCAAGGGATCTTTTACGTGCACTCCAATTTGTACACGGGACCTCGGTTTTTCGTCCCATCCGAACGACCAGGCAGCTGTCCTTGTCAGGCCCTCCTTCTGCATCACTGACAAGGGGAAATCACGCCGGAAAATCGAGATGAACTTTCTCGGCCAATGCAGGGATCGAACACCCGACTTGCGCGTAGGGGTCTTTAGCAGTGGGAGAGAACCGGAGTGCCCGGAGAAAACCCACGATCTCCATGCCACATACGCTCACACCAGGGCTCGAAATCACAGCCGCAAGGCGGAGGTGGCCGACCAGCTAGATGTCGAAGCGCGGCACTCTAGACCACTAGGCCATCCCAACCCCCACCGGTTAAATGACAATTATATTGAGCATGTGTGTACGATATTGATGCTCGATATATTTGATGTTGATATGATTGAAGAAATCACAGTCCGTAAATTTTATATTTATAAACCGTCATTTTTTTGGCAACTTTTAAGTATTTTATACAATGTTGTAACATTATTTTTTTATAATGTTATTTGTATGTCTTATCTTGTATATTTTTGCTTTTTATTTATATCTTACTCTGTAAAGTCCATCGAGATGTATATGTGATTGACTATAATCAATAAATTATTATTATTATTATTATTATTATACAGCGACTTCAAGGTGGTCTAATATAGCATGTTTTTAATATAGCTGATTGGAATTCCATGGAGACGGGACCGTCGAGAGAGAATTTTGAAAGTTTAAATGCCACAAACGCGTTTTCCTGCTATTTCACTTTAATGTTGTCCAAATTAGCCTACCTTTGGTGGTTGACCTGAATCCCAAAGAACCAATCAATCGTCATTGGGGTCTGGGGGCCTCCCTCCCCGGGGAAAAGTTTTGAAAATTCAACTACCGTAAATGCGTTTTTTCTGTTTCTCTAGCCCGTGAGTTAAGCAACACCAAAGTCAAACCAAAGTTGTCCAATGGTCTCGTAACCGAATCCCACGCTATGCCGACCTTAACTCCAACCATGCAATAAGACTGTTGCACAGATCGGTAGACGATGATAGGCTCACAATTCGTGTTTTCATCGACTGAGCAGTGATCCTGTCCCTGGCTATGGTAGCGTATAGGGGGTCAATAGCGCGATAGATAGCGCGATATTAATAAGGTCATATGTCAACATATTGTGATTATTGTGATGACTTTACCACTAAAAAGACCATTTTAGCTGAATTAATTAAACAACGCACCATGTCGTTTGTCGTCATTGCGTTTTGAATGCGCACGTATGCGTTAACATATTGCTATTTTGAAGCATTGTCAACATATTCCAAATCGCCGTGCTATATGCCGATATACCACATTGCGATAAATGAAATATGTTGACAAAACTTCAGAATATCAATACTATTACTCAAACACGCGCATTAAGAACGACATGGTGACATACACCATGGTGTGTTGATTCAATTAATTGAGCTAAAATTGTCTTTTTAGTGGTAAGTCATCACAATAATCACAATATGTTGACATATGACCTTATTTATATCGCGCTATCTATCGCGCTATTGACCCCTATACGCTTCCATACCTGGCCGCCGAAAAATATCGCGATGTGGGGAGTAGTTCTGCTTCATGTGTTTTTATGTTTTCTTTTCTTCCATTCACACCTTTGTCTTTTGGCCATATCAACGTTGTAATGGCGCGGCCTTCACGTAATGCAAGAAAGGCAAAATTCAAGAGAATATCACGAAAAAAAAAATTTTAAAATGAAAGCGAATCCGGATACCAGGCTAATGCAAGTCGAGCGGGTGACCAGTCACCCAGTTGGAGTTCCCGATCATACTAAAGCTCATCTCGAGATAGTGTCACTGACCACGTGGCCCTTTCCCTCATAGTGAGATCGACACAACCGGGTGTGTCCAGTGAATTAAATAATAATGTAAAACATCACATTTAAAAAGGTCGTCAAAAAGAAATGTAAAATTAGTGTTTTCTATTGGATTTCGGCCACTTTATTTTGCCAAAATAGTTGTTTTTACCCGTCTGCTCGAAAAGTCAGATTGCTCGAAAGTTGCCCCCCCCCCCTCACACCTACTTCGAAAAATGAAATATTGCGTCAAACTAATTGATGATGCCCACACACGGTCAATTGTTGACAACAAATTGACGGTTCGTCGATAAAAAAAATCTACGGACTTTTGATTTCTTCAATCATCGCATACACACGCTCAATATAATTGTAAATATCAAGTATTGACAATATTATTGACAGTTATATTGAGCCTGTGTGGGCCGCTTACTTGGAAACTAAAAGGGAGAGAGAGAGAGAGGGGGAGAGAGAGAAAGGGGGAGAGAGAGAGGGGTGTGTGTGTGTGAGAGAGGGAGAGAGAGAGAAAGAGATAGAGAGAGAAATGGGGTTTAACGTCCACTCGACAAAAACTAGGTGATTTTGGGACTAACATATGGTTTAATTTGATTTCAATAATTCGCTTGTGCGTAGGGGTCTATAGCAGTGGGGGAAAACATCATATCAACGTAGATTTCTTGTTGATGTTAACTAAAAACTGTTAAAAAAAACATTCTGGCAATGCGCATGTCAATTTACCAAATCTCTCACCACGCGAGATTACGCGTGTCATAGAAATATTTCTATGACGCGTTTAATCAAGGGGGTGGGAATGCTTAGTGGTCTAGAGTGCCGCGGCTCGACCTCTAGCTCGCCGGCCACCGCTGGCTTGCAGCTGTGGTTTCGAGCCCTGGTGTGAACATATTATGTGGCATGGTGGTAGGGGCGCCTTCTCAACCCCGTGGGTTTCCTCTGGGCACTCCGGTTTCATCCCACGGCTAAAGACCCCTACGCGCAAGCGAATTATTGAAATAAAATTAAACCATATGATAGTCTCGAAATGACCTAGTTGTGTTGAGTGGACGTTAAACCCCATTTCTCTCTCTCTCTCTTTCTCTCTCTCTATCTCACTCTCTCTCTCTCTCCCTCGCGTTTAATCAATGACGTCGCATATTTCTGAGCTTAATGAAAATAATTATCGCACTTTTTTGTTCTTTTTTTAAAAATAAAATGAATCATACAATTTGGATAAAAATTAAAATCAATTCGGAAAAACGAAATTATTTAACATTATTTGCATCACTCAAGAAATTTAATTATAAAGTTTTTATATTTGACAACAATCATATCAGCTTCGATCCTTTCGGACAATGCCTGTTACATATTAAAATTTGACTTACAGTGGCAGGCTGTGGATTGCGTTTACTCCTAGAGATACGAGGGTCTGGAGGTTGCTTAGTTGCATAGACTGGTACTCTACAAGTTTCTTGATATCTTCAAAGACTTCCGGTTCCCTCTGCGGTTGCGGTTTCACCCACCATTCATCTTCCGGGTCCCGTACCCACACGGGGTTTCTTGCATCGTATCGCCATACCCTTCCGTCTACGGTGTGTGCTGAAAAGGAGTTTAACACAAAAAATTAATTGCAAGTAGAAACTGGGGGGGGGGGGTTAACGCTTAAGATTTAGATCATGAGGTTTGAAATTAAGTCAAGGGGGCGTGGTTTCGATCCGACATAGTACGTAAGAACCAATAAAGGCGACTTAGGATTTAGATCGTAAGGGTTTGAAATTAATCAAGGGGGCGTGGTTTCGATCCGACATAGTACGTAAGAACCAATAAAGGCGACTGTAATTTGTTCTGTTGGATATTTATTTCAAGCCAACGACTTCTATGTGAAGAGAGAGAGAGAGAAATGGGGTTGAACGTCAACTCAACACAGCTAAGTCATTTCGGGACTTACATATGGTTTAATTTTATTTCAATAATTGTCTTGCGCATAGGGGTCTTTAGCAGTGGGAGGAAACCGGAGTGCCCGGTGGTAACCCACGAGGTTGAGAAGGCGCCCCTATCTCCATGCCACATACACTCACACCAGGGCTCGAATCCACAGTCACAAGCCAGCTAGAGGTCGAAGCGCGGCACTCTAGACCACTAGGCCATCCCAGCCCCCTCTTCTATGTTAAGGCATTATGAACAACTATACAGGACAATATTTTGAAAGACTTATGTTCGTTATGAGTAAACACTTTAAAGGGGGTTATACATGTGTTACAAATATAATTCACCCATATTTTACAAATCATAGCTAAATTGGAAAACAAAACAACTTTTATGGCTGTTACAATTTACTTTAAAATCACTAGTGGAATACGGCGTTTTATCAGTGAAGTAAAAGTGTTATTCAACTGGCTAGCAGTAGTCCATGTTGTTTTTACCTAGAATGATTGTAAAGCCAGGCTGGCTCTTGCACGATTCCGTGGCACGCATTGGCACGACACCGTCCAATTTGCGCAAACTTGTCGTGCCAATGCGGGAATTGCCTAAACAATGCGCAAATTATGCGTAAACTCGTCGTGCTAATTCGTGTCAATGTGAACACTGATGGACATGACAAAATCGTGGCCAAAAGTCGTGCAAGTAACAGACTCGCTTAACATTCGTCGTTTTGGCGTGAATAACATTTCTTATTGTTACGCATTCGTGAAAATATAAGTTTTCTTGCTTCTCGATAAAATAAAATATGTTATTCATTCTAAAACGAAAAATATCCTCTATATATTATATAGTAATGTTAGGTATAAAACACCTTGATTAATGCATCTTTATATGGAGAGGGGGTCCATAGGCTAAGCCTGTTCCCCAATCCAAAATTTCCTGAATAAAATATTGTTTTAAAAAAAAATGCATCCTTATCATTGTATAACCATAGACATACTAATAACGTCATCAGACGGATAACGTCAATGACGTATATATATACGTCATTGGATAACGTCATCAGACCATTGACGACACTATCCGCCATTTTGGACTATCCATCGAATGTCGACATTGGCACTGTAATTAGACAAAAATCTCCCGGGGCTGAAGGGTGAATAGTCTGACAGGTATCTGTGTCCCTCTCGATAGACCGGGAGAAGGGGGGTGGGGGGGGTAATAATAAACTTGTTATTAGACGAACATCCCGGGGCTGAAGGGTGAATAGTCAGACTGGTATCTGTTTCTCTGTCGATAGACCGGGAGGACGGTGTGGGAGGACGGTGGGGAGGGGGTTAATAATAAACTGAAACATGATTTTATTCTACCTGATACAATTACTGTAGCAATCACTACACAGAGTCGAAACACGTGCATTCTGATTTTCTCTCATCCTGCAATTTAAAATACAAATACGAAATTCAATCACTAAAATCTGGTAATATTTATAATCGGTATTTCCACAGTCAGTGTTGAGATAAAACCAGATTTCTTACCTAACCGACAATCGATCTATATGTCAAAATGGAAATATAATCGCAAGATTCTTGAAACAAACCAAATTCAAATAAAATAAAAAGGCAAAAGATTATCAGTCCACTCGACACAAAACGGCACAAAACAGGTTTTACGGGACTAACGTATGGTTCAATTTTATTTCAGTAATTCGCGTGCGCGTTGGGGTCTTTAGCAGTGGGGAGAAACCGGAAGACCCGGAGAAAACCCACAAGTTAGATAGGCGACCCTAATCCTTGTCACCTACAAATCGGGAATCAAAACCCACAATATTCAAGATCAAAAAGCAAATAGAGACTTTAAGCCCATGCGTTACAAAGACGTGTTAAATCGGTGTCACACAGAGAATTGCGAAAGTCTTCTAATATCTCTGTAAAAGATGAATGTCCCAAACACGTGCAATCACATGACGCGGCGTCAAGCATTGCCTCAATGGCGGGTGCATTGTTTACATAAGACGTAACTGGTTCGGACAGAATAATGTCTTTTACTCATTTTAATACCTATTTAGGAAATATTTTTTTACCACCTACAAATACTTCAAACGTCTTTAATTTTTTTTCTAATACATAAAAAAATGTTTTAGAATTAAAATTGTCGGAGGTAAGAAGTGAATATTGGGATCTTTTTAAATCGCATTGATGCCACCCTTATCACCGCTGGTCAGTGTGAGAAACGTTATCCAAAATTTAAGGAGCCCTGGTGTGAGCGTATGTGGCATGAAGATAGGGGCGCCTTCTCAACCTCGTGGGTTTCCTCCGGGCACTCCGGTTTTCTCCCACTGCTAAAGACCCCTACGCGCAAGCGAATTATTGAAATAAAATTAAACCATATGTTAGTCTCGAAATGAACTAGTTGTGTTTAGTGAACGTTAAACTCTCTCTCTCTCTCTCTCTCTATACCTAAAGATACATAAAGTAGGATTTAGAAAGAGAGAGAGAGGGGGGGAAACACAACTGGGTCATTTCGGGACTGACATGGTTTAATTTACTTATGTGAAGTTTTGACCGTTCGCAGATATAACTTAGATCGTTCATTATTGTAGCAAAAATTCATGACAACCGAGTGTTAGCCGCGATTGTCCAGTTTATCTTTACAGTTTAAAATCTCGCAGATAATTAAATCTATTTAAGCCTTGGTCAGTCAGCCGATGTTCTAGAGAGTTCATTACAAGCTTGTCATGTTAATAAATCACAACAATTCTATGACATAGACAGTTGGTTATATAGTTCGTGGAAACCCACGAGGTTGAGAAGACGCCCTATCTCCATGCCACATACGCCCACACTACCTATTTCGAATTAAAAGTGTCACGGTTTCTGTTCATGGACACCAATGTGAAAACGGAACTCCGGTTTTCCGGACCATCCGAACGACTAGACGACTGTCCTTGCCATGTCCTCCATCCTCCATCATCCACCACCTACATGACGCAGGAAAGTCTCAAGGAATTTTCTCGGTCAGCACCTTTTTTTACTTTTCAAAGAAATAATATAATTCAACATCCATAAAAAAAAAACATAAAAGAAGGCTTTGTACTCACAGAATATACGTTCACAAACAAACCAAAATCTATGAAACCAGGGAGGTTTATGAAAATTACAATTTCAGCTTGAGTTTATACCTATATATTCAGAGATAATTTATTCAAAGAATAAAACTAATAATAGCTAATCTGTTTTTTAATCGCGATTTTGCCCGGGGTTCATGGATTTGATTTCAGGGCATTAGCTGATATTTGTTTGACCATTTCAAGTTTATAAATACTTACAGGAGCAACGATGGATATGAAAAATGAAATCAAACGGGGTTTAACGTCTCACTGTTCCGTCCCGACTGGGCTTATGAAGACGGGTGTTGATAAAAAAAAAATTCATTTGATTTTCTGGTGTGATTCCTCCGTGTCTGGAGATCCCGTGTTCAGCGGAAGGAAACCGGAGAACCCGGAGAAAACCCAAGAGGTAGGACAGGCAACCCTACTCCTTGTCACATACTAACGGAAATTCGAAACCACGCCAGTTGATTCAATGACAGGCTTTATGATACAGCGCGCACTTGTTAACCAGCGGCCACCCCCCCCCCCTCGGATGGGATAACAGACTCGTTGAGTTTAGTTTAGGTAGCACTATTGTACCCTGACAGAAAATAAAGACTTCATACAGTGAAGGACAGGTTGCTCGCGAGCGTTTTGATAGGAATACCATGGGTTCTTTTACGTGCACCCCGATGAGTTCATCGGACCCCATTTCACACCCCCTCCCATCCAAACGACCAGAAGTTGTCCCTTGCCACTGAAACCAAACCAAACAAATGGGGAACAAATTTATTATTGACAACCACCGACAACAGAGTTCAATTATCGATCATTTTGTAAATAATCGTTCATAAAATCAAAGTCATTTTATTTGTAAAAAAAAAGCGCTTACGTAATTTCGTAGTTGTTTGAGCTGTTCTTAGAATGAATACCATCTCCAGTAGTAACTACATGTACGTGCCTGATTACACTATTTTCCCTGATTACATTTATTTTCCTTGATTACACTATTTTACCTGATTACACTATTTTGCCAGATTACACTATTTTACCTGATTGCACTATTTTACCTGATTACATTATTTTCCGTGACTACACTATTTTACCTGATTACACTATTTTACCTGATTACACCATTTTGCCTGATTACACTATTTTGCCTATACCGTTTTATTATGACTTCGAATTTTGTCTAATGGTTTGGATTGTTCGTACTTGGTTTTATTTTATTCACTTCTTCACCTGTGTTCGATCTTAAGTGCGCTCAAATCAAAGCAATAACAATGTTTAATGAGAGATAAACAAACCGGTTTAGTTTTATGTGTGTTTTTATTTTCAGAGTGATTAAGCAGATATCTACTCGAATGCCCGCAATAAAAATCCCCCTTTGGCTTATTTAATATGAAGATAAACAACTCAACTTTCCTCCTTCTTTAAAAAAAACCGACCCGATCCCTGGAGAGAGAGAGAGAGAGAGAGAGAGAGAGAGAAATGGGGTTTAACGTCCTACCTTTCTGTTCCAACTGGCATACACCATACAGTTTGAAATGAGGGGCATGTTGCCCCGACAGCGGCACTGTAGCTTACTCTTATATCGAATCCCATCTGCCAAGGCATGTTTACGTGGTGTAGGATGGAGGACCTGGTACGGACAGTCGTCTTGTCGTTCGGAGGGTCCGAGAAACCACGCTTATTAATCTGGATACAGGGATCCAACACTCGACCTCCCGGCTAGCGAGCCAGCGTCTTATCCGCTTGGCCACGGCGACCCCGTTTTACTTTTAGAGGTCGGGAAACCGCGTTGGCTCCGTAAGACGTTGGTTCCCTAACAGTGCAATCTCGGTGTTGGCCGAGAAAATTCATGGAGATTTCCCTATGGGATTCCCTCTTGCACCATTCGGCAAACCTCGACCCCGTCTTCAATTAGCCCAGGCTAGGTGCTTAAGCGTAGGACGTTAAACCCCATTTCATTCATTCATTGCAAACCTCGACAGAATCTACGCATCTTAATCTCGGCTGTATGACCATTTCCGCGTTCCTAATGCAAAAAATGGCTGCCCCCATGGAGATTTCTGTGGAGAGTGTATTATAGAAGAAGAAGAAGAAGAAGAAGAAATTTTATTGCATTAAAAACCTTACAAGGTTATGTGCACATATAGATAAAATTATAATATAAAAGAGACAAAAAAAGGATACGTACATGTACATAATAATAAGATAAACATACATTCTTTACGTAGACATGAACGAATTGTATATAAAAGCTCCTAAACATTTCAAAATCTCTACATTTTTATTTATCATAAGTATTTTAAATTGATGTAAATCATTCATTTTATAAAAATTTGGCTCTTGAAATACAATTAATCTAAACAGTTCTATTCTATTGTCTTCATGTCGTTTGCACTTTTTTAGAAAATGAATTTCGTTCTCTACCTCCTGGCATATACTACACAAACGATCACTTACGTCCAATTTTAAATATCTCCCCGTTTCAATTTTCAATTTCTGTGCGATTATTCTAAGATTTGTTACTGATTCTCTGTGTTTTGGATTTTTTATTGCATCTAAATAATGTTCATAATTGATGTCATTTTTTTAATAAGTCCTTAATTTATTTAAGGAAGTTCCATCTATACCTTTATCATTAATTTTTTTTTGGGGGGGGGGGGATAATAAATTATTATAATATGAATTTAAGTCTACATGTACATTGTATGTTATGGATTCACAATTTTTAATAAATGAAAACCAGCTATATCTGCCATCAGCATGCATCTTTTGATTTTCAATTAAGGCAAGTCTTGTTAAGTGTGAAGTGGGTAGTTTTGAAATTCTTTCATAATTTTTTAGTGCTAAACTTCTAATAAAGCTTTCAATTGGTGTGCATCCCATTTTTTCACGTACAGCTATGTTGCTTCCTTTTCTGCTTGTTTCTAAGGCATAATTGCACATTTTAATATTCAATTTGTCTATCATTGTTGAATCCATATCAACAAACGTCACGTCATTGGGTGTGTGGAATTACCAGGGAATTTGTATCAAACAAGCAGCCTTGAGACAGTATATACACACTCTACAAAAGACGCAATTTAGGACTTTTTTTGTAAAAGTGACACATTTTCCTGTTTAAAGTAAATCGGTAGCCGCGTCGCAAATGTATGGTACATGTCACTTACTGTCATACAGCCGAGTCTAGATGTAGGGTACCGGAATATGTCGAGATTTGCCAAGTGCCCCTTGCACGTGATGCACAACAGAGTAAGAAATGTGCAGCAATTTTTGGGATAGGGTGAAACACACAGGTCACGTTTTCACACCAGGGGAAGGTAAAAGAACCTTGGCAGTTGGAATTCGATATAAACATAGGACAACGCACTGTCCCGTATAGCATACTAGTAGTAAGGGCGGTGATACAGCCACGCTCGTGCGTGCATGCGCAGACGCATGCACGTGCATGCACATGACCTTGCACGTATTTGACCTTGATGACCCCTTGCACGTGTTTGACCCCTTGCACGTGTTTGACCCCTTGATGACCCCTTGCACGTGACCTTGCACATGCACATGCAGAAAGAGAGGGCGCGCGCGCGGAAGAAAGAGAGAGAGAGAGAGAGAGAGAGAGAGAGAGGAGGGGAGAAGGGGGAAGAACTCTTTTCCATTGATTAAGTTGGCCCTGAAAAGGGCCGTTTGGTCAGACTAGAATTGGAGAGTACGCCGCACTTTATGTCGGTTGCGTCTAATAGCCTCCACTAATTCGGGAGGAGGTCTTTTCCTACGTGGCGTTTTCAATACCTCGTCAGGTAAGACAAAGATATCGTCTGGGGTGATGATGGCAAGAGTATCACCCCTGAGATACATCAAGGTGTCCGCATTGGGGTTTTCACCGAGGCGAATGATCGGAGCACCGTTTGCCATTGTGACAAAGAGAGATGAATGTTGTGTCGTTTTATAACCGTTAGGACGAATCCATTTGATATGACGTCACACGGACGAGTCCATTTATAGAGTGGTGTTACAGCGCTTAGAATAACGTTATGCAACGTTATGCATCGTAGGGTGTACGTTGAAGGCTAAATATAGATGTGATGCAACGTTATGCATCGTAGGGTGTACGTTGGAGGCTAAATAGAGATGTAATGCAACGTTATACAACGTATGTGCAACGTTATATCACGTGGGGTGTCGGACGAGTCCATGAATGGACTCGTCGTCACGACAGGAATAAAAGCGAGCGACGGGAGCGGTTCTGGCATTTTCACGCTATCACCGAACGAAGAAAGATGAGTTTTACATTACGCCCCGTCGATAGAAGATACAGTCGCTTATTTAGAACCGAGTCGCTATGTGTAGACATAGACTTTTTGGAAGATTGGTCCCACGTTCCAGCCGCTGATGTGCCTCAGCAACTACACAACACCGTTGAGGCCATCATAGAGGAAATTCGCCGAACTTTGAACGCCAGCGAAAGTGACTACGTACGAATTGCCATCAGTCACCCGGGACTCAAAACACCTATTTGGTTACCGTTTCGAGAGTATCGTCTGTTAAAAGCTGAAGATATTTTACAGAAAGTGGCTGCCGTCTTACAGAGCAACGAGGAATTTCGACTCGATCAACGCATGTCCATGAATATTTGTCACGTGTCCCCTCCCGATGGTAGAGGTAGCGGAAAAAACGTCAAGAAGAGACACAGCGCCAATTTCGACGAGTACTTAAAGAAAAAGAGATGCCTTGTCACCATAAAGAATACCGATGACTTGTGTTTCCAGCGAGCTATTGTCGTCGCTCGTCACTATGCGAACAAACAAGACACCCCTGAATGGGAAAGGGAGAGGAAGAGATTATTCAGGACAGGACCCCATTCGTGGCAAACGAAGAAAACAGAAGCACTCATCGATGCCGCCAGTGGAACCAAGGAAGCTTGTACGGGGATGGAAACATGGGAACTGTACGCCAAGTATTTGGGAGGACAAGGATACCAACTCAACATTTTCTCTCAAGCCATCTTTGGTAAGGCCATCTATCGAGGAACAAAACACGTCACTGGAACACCAAAACAGCTGAACCTGTATTTACACAGCAGACATTATGACGTTATAACTTCCATGCCCGCCTTTGTGGAAAGATCGTATTTTTGTGAGACCTGTCAAGTAGGATACGATCATGCCGAGAAACATTCGTGTCACGTCATGTGTCAAGGCTGCAAGAAAGTGGGTCCACCCTGTCCACCCGATCCCAACACAAAGACGTGTTACTGTTGTCATCGTGTGTTTGTGGGTCGGCAGTGTTTCGATAACCATCTCGCTACCCGTTCCAGAGCCAATGGTAGTATATGTCATCGGTGGAAGAAATGTAAAACATGCCAGAAGGAGTGGGACGTCATCAAAGCCAAGCGAAATTTAGAAGAACATCGATGCGGAGAATACAAGTGCTCCATCTGCCGTGAGTGGCACACGGCCGCAAAACAGTTTTGCTACATTCAGCCGCTAAAATCACCCATCGACATGGATAGAGACAGAAAGACACAAATCGACAAACAACAGCAATCAACGTTGACCCGTTTCGTCTTCTTTGACTTTGAATGCCAGCAAGATACAGGTGAACACATTCCCAACTTATGTGTTCTGCAAGTGTGCTGTCACTTTTGTATCGATAACCAAGAACCCTGCGAGCACTGTGACACGTACTGGAATCACCAACGGGAAATTGTGTTTAAAGGACCAAACACACTGGACGATGTGGGCAAATGGTTTTTACAACTCGCTGCTCACGGTACGGTGGTAGATGGTCGGAAAAATGACAGTCACGAATCGAGTCCCGTGATCGCCGTGGCTCACAACTTTAAAGGTTACGATGGACTGCTAATTTTACAGACGCTGCACAAACATTCCGTGGCGCAACCTGAAGTTATAATGCAGGGTGGGAAAGCGATGACTATCACTGTCGGTACGGTCAAATTCATCGATTCCCTCAACTTTTTACCAATGGCTTTACGGGACATGCCCAAAACCTTCGACCTGCAAGAATTGAAGAAAGGTTATTTCCCTCACCACTTTAACAGACCGGAGAATGAAGATTACGTGGGCGCCTATCCTCCCAACACCGATTACGATCCGGATGGCATGAGTGTGTCGGAACGAGAGAAGTTTCACGCGTGGTACCAACAACACAGTCACGACGTCTTTGATTTTCGCCAGGAAATTTTGACCTACTGTAAGAGCGATGTGGATGTCTTGCGTCGGTGTTGTGGTGTGTTTCGCGAGATATTCCTGATGGACACGGGCATCGACCCCTTGAGAAGAGCCTGACCCTGGCCTCCGCCTGCAGTCGCGTACTACGCACACACTACCTGGAGAAAGACACACTCGTCGTCATTCCTCGAGCCCTGATGCAAGAGCCGACATCGGGTCAAGACTGGCATCGCTTCCAGCCTCGACAACAGTCCAACAAAGCACTTCGTTGGTTGGAATGGGAACAGCATCGACAGACCATGGCCGCTTTCCGGAACCAGGCCCCTCTACCAAACATTCGACACGCCCGCAACGGTAGTGAATGTCGAGTCGGCCCTTACAGTTTAGATGGTATGGACACGACCACGGGTACAGTGTACGAGTTTCACGGCTGTGCCTTTCACGGTTGTCCCAAATGTTTTCCGGGTCCCGTCCAAGACGTTCAACATAAACATCCCTACGATCCCTCGCGCAGTATGCGAGACTTGTACCAGAAGACCCAGGAACGTCACCGTCAACTCCAGGAACAGTACGGTATGCAGACCATTCGCGTCATGTGGGAGTGTGAGATGGAAGAAGAACGACGCCATGATCCCGAGATGGACGAATTTCTGATTGGATTGGAAGATCAGCAATGGCCCGCTCCCGAACCTCTGATGCCCCGCAACGCTTTCTTTGGCGGAAGAACGAATGCTATTCAACTGTTGGTCAACGAGTCGGCCGAAGAGATGCGCTACATCGACGTGGTGTCCCTGTACCCTTACATCTGCAAGTACGGTACCTTTCCCATCAAGGAACCCACGATCGTCACACAGCCCGATCAAGACCAGTGGCAGCAGTACGAAGGGTTGATCCAGTGTTCCGTGTTACCACCTCGTGGCCTGTACCACCCGGTGCTCCCGTTTCGACGAAAACAGAAACTGGTGTTTGCCCTGTGTCGAAGCTGCGTCGACGAACACATGGAACAAGGGGAGATTGCAGAATACCAACCGTGTGATCACACCGACGAACAGCGAGCCTGGGTGGGTACATTTGTCACTCTGGAACTGAAGAAAGCGGTGAGCCTGGGATATCGCGTATTAAAAGTGTACGAAGTCTGGCACTGGAAAGAATTCAGCACCTACGATCCCGAGGCCAAAACGGGTGGTCTGTTTACGGGGTACATTAATCACTACCTAAAGAAGAAGATGGAAAGTAGCGGCTATCCCGACACCTGTCACACCGAAGAAGACAAGATCCGCTTCGTGAACGACGTGTACGACACCGAAGGTATTCGTCTGGATCCCGCATCGATAAAACCAAACAAAGGGATGCGGGCGTTTAGTAAACTTCAGCTCAACACGGCTTGGGGGAAATTCGGACAGCGAGACAATTTTCCCAAGACAGAATATATCACAGAGCCCAGCGTCTTCTTTGAAAAAATGTTGGACGTGACCCAGACCGTGCGAGATGTACAGTTAGTCAACGACAACATGGTCTTGATGGAAACGTTGAAAAAAGAAGGACATGTCGCACCCTGTCCCATCACCAATGTGGTTATCGCCGCCTTCGTCACGGCCCAGGCCCGTTTGAAACTCTATTCCGTCTTGGAAAAGTTGGGAGAGCGCGTATGCTATTTTGACACGGACAGCGTCATCTACCAATATAATCCTAAATCATGGAATCCCCCGGAAGGTTCGAGTTTAGGCCAGTGGAAGAACGAGTTGCCCGAGAACGTCACCATTAAGGAATTTGTGAGCGGAGGACCAAAGAATTATGCGTACAGACAAAGCGATGGAAAAACGGTATGCAAAGTCCGGGGATTCACCTTGAATTATCGTGCCTCCCAACAACTGAATTACGTCATCATGAAGGAGAACGTACGGCACGTCAATCAAAACGAACCGCTTGTCATCTCCAATCCGTTTAAGATTTCGAGATCACGTGATCGACGTCTTTGGACACGCCCCGAGAACAAAAAATATAAAATCGTGTACGACAAGCGTTTAGTTCAATTCAATGACAATGGCCAACCGATCAACACTTACCCCTATGGATACTGACTTTCATTTGTCAGGAACGTGGCGACCAAACAGAGAAGATGATGAATCAGCAGCAACGAATACGGATATGGTCGAAAAACTCAGAGAACGATGGCTCAACTTTCGTGTCAGCAAGTGTTATTTGCCAATAATAGAAACAAGTCAGCGCCAGGAGTGTTTCGGCTGCAGTATGGCTCACCCCAGTGTGAGATACCATGCGTGTCAAGGACTAGGTGTGTCTTCCATAACGGGCCAAGCCTCGCACCCTGTTGACGATTACAGTCACTACCTCTGGTTGGACGAGCCGAAATCAGAAGACGTCGATAAAGTATTAGACAGTCTGGTGGACGACCCATGGAAACGAGTCAAGATCTGGGAAGACGAACGACGATGGCAGGAAGATGTCATGCAAGCCTTGAGAAAGTACTGGGAGATCGTTCCTGGGTTTAAGATGGCGGTGATCAAACGCAAAAATGGAGTGTGCCCCATACGCGTATGGATGGAGCAGTCATCGGAGAGAATGTTATATTGGGAACTGAATGAAATGGATACCGAAAAGATCTCTGACATGGTGATAGAAGGTTGGGAATCTCTCGGCAGACAGCTGGGGGTCAGTGAAGAGTATATTAGTCACGCCAAGAAGATTTACCCAAACGACACACGGAAACAAATCATTAACATGTTCAACCAATGGCGAAGAATGTACGACAAGGAAGCTGGCTATAGGCTGTTGGTACAAGAAATGCAGGGAAACATTAAGCGAGCCAATCTAGTGACGTTGATGGAAGCCTGTCTCGCGAGTGGAGCCGTCATCGCTTGGGACGACCTGCTACCGTATATGGGCAACCTGATGTACCAATTGATACACGGGAAGAAATAGACTCGAATCAGTTAGTTTTATGTCTGTTTTTTATTGTACAATACCGTATGCAACATGAGCAGAAATAGGAAGAACCGTTTAAGATTTTTAGATCACGTGATCTCTGGACACGCCCCGAGAACAAAAAGTATAAAATCGTGTACGACAAGCGTTTAGTTCAATTCAATGACAATGGCCAACCGATCAACACTTACCCCCATGGATACTGACTTTCGTGTCTCGGGAGGATGGCGACCGAACAGAGATGGAGACGAACCGACAGAAAATACAGATTTGATCGAGAAACTAAGACGACGATGGCTCAATTTTCGGGTCTGCAAGTGTTACCTACCCATCATAGAGGAAAAGCAACACGAGGAGTGTATTGGATGCAAGTACGATCACCCCAGTCAGAGATACCATTCGTGTCTGGGATTGGGCGTGTGTTCCATAACGGGCCGAGCCTCACACCCTGTCGACGATTACAATCACTACCTCTGGTTGGACGAGCCGAAACCAGAAGACGTCGATAGCGTGTTAGGCAGTATGGTGGACAACCCACGCGACCGAGTCAAGACGTGGGAGGACGAACAACAATGGCGGGAAGACGTGGACGAAGCCTTGAAAAAGTTTTGGAGTGTGGTTCCGGGATTTAAGACGGTGTTGATCAAACGCAAAGACGAGTTCATCGAACCCAAAGAGAATCCCATACGTCGGTGGATGGACGAGCTACCAGAGAAAAAGAAACGATGGTTCCTGGATCAAATGGATATCAACGTCATGTCCGGTAAACTGGGCGAAGGCTGGGAATGTATTGGCAGACATCTGGGAATCAGAGAAGCACGGATCAGTCAAGCCAAGATGAGTCATCCTAACAACGCGCGCATGCAAATTTTCACCGTGTTCAACCAGTGGCGACAAAGACATGGTAATCGAGCCAGCCTGATGACATTGTTGGAGGCCTGTCACGTGAGTGAAGCTGTCATTGATTGGGAAGAAGTGCAAAAGTACGTGGAAAGCCTGGAAATCATAGACTAGACACGGACCAATAGAAACGAAGGAAAAGAAAGAACCAATCAAAAGAGAGTGACGTCACAACCAAGGGTATAAGAAGCCAAGTCTCAGATTAAAATTTCATTCTACTCTCAATGGCTAGTCAAGTTTGTTTCTCCTGTAACAATGTCGGACACTGGTATAGAGACTGCCCTGCTCGTTCCCAACAGCAGCAACGAAATCCACAACCAAGACAAGACAGATCAGCCTATGGTTCCTATGGAAAATGTTACCGCTGTGGAGAACCAGGACACTGGGCGCCCCAGTGTGGACAACGAGCCGAAGCCCAAAAAGCGAAAAGTGACGAAGAAAGAAAAGAAGACGTCAAAAGAAAGTGTTACGGGATCAAGAGACCCACCGACGACAACCACAAATGTCTCAACTGTGGACAGCTTGGTCACGGCCTGCTCGAGTGCGAAAAAGAAATCCAAACAGAAAACAACTTTGAAGCCGTTGCCAGTCGCATGTTCGACAACAACGTCGATATGCCCAGAGACAACACCCGCAGTCAGCGATACTGGTACTGGTCAGGAGAAGCGTTCGAATTCTACAGGCGCTACAAAGAAAAACAGAAAACAGAAGCCTGTCAGTCCTCCAGTTATTACCCCAACTACGAGTGAAACTGACGAAACCCCGAAGCCGGCTGTTATTTTGTTGGCGGAGAAGGAAGCAGAAAGTTTTGCCCGAGCATTCATTCAGTATGCGGGTCCGAGAGATATGACCGAAGTCTTGGCGTATCCCCCCTGTTTCGATATGAGCGAATGGGTACCCGTTGTCGTCACGTTTGCTGAAGTGGAAGACTGGCACCCACACGATACGATGCAGAAGCTGTTGGGAAAAGTGTATTGGATTCCTCGTGTCCTGAGAAACGTACCCTGGTTGAGACAAGAGATCCTGAAGAGAGAACGCGTTAACTAACATTTTTTCTTTTCCTTTGTACTATATGTTGTATTGAATGTATTTTTGAATGCTCTATTTGTATTTTTTGTAAAATAAAATCTGTTCTTATTTCACTTCATGTCTGTTGTTCTGTGGTGGGCGCGAAGGTATAAAAGGCAGGGGAGAAGGGGATTGGGGGACAGTGCAAGATGGATGTGGCGTTCAAACACCCCTTTACCATGTTAGTCAGCGGTCCAACAGGGGTTGGCAAGACGGTCTTTGTACAGAAATTTCTCCAAGCGTCTCTGTTCGACATCCCTCCCCAACGCACCGTGTGGGCCTACGGGGAATGGCAAGAGAGTTACGAACACTTTCCATACACTTATGTCAAAGGATTGACGGATATTGACGACGTGATGGGGCAAGTCAAAGGGCCCCAATGTTTAATCGTGGATGATTTGATGGGGGAAGACACGGAGATATTGCAACAGTGGTTTACGAAAAAAAGTCATCACCACGACACGAGTGTCATTTACATTGTGCAAAATTTGTTTGACAAGCGACAGCGCACCATCAGCCTGAATGCCCATTACTTGGTTTTGTTCAAAAATCCTCGAGACGCCTCGCAAATTAGTGTGTTGTCCCGTCAGATGTACCCTTCCTATACCAAGTATATGGAGGAAGCTTTCAAGGATGCGACGAGTACCCCTCGCAGTTACTTACTCATTGATTTGAAGCCCGACACACCCGAGACTCTGCGGTTGAGAAGCAACATTTTACCCGAAGAGGAACCACCCATCGTCTACGTCCAAAAAGTATAAAAGGGGGACCTGTACCTCGAATTGAATCTGTTTGTCACGATGGCTCGCACGAAGAATACGCAGCGGAAACACCCACCTCCGACCCTTCCCCGGGCGACGTTCCCGGCCCTGGCACCGGACCTTCGTGGTCCCACGGTACGAAGGCGCACTCGTCCGAACATGAGGGCCCCCAGAACCCAATGGTTACCCCCCTCGTTGACACCACCCACGAGTCCTATGTCTCCCTTACCGCTCACACCACCACGCTTTTTCTCCCCAGTCACACCCCCACGACCCATGTCACCACGTTCCCCTTCTCGGTCTCCCTCGCCGATCTTTCGAAGACCACGAAGACCACGAAGAGAAAAGAAGAGTTCTATAAAAGGATTGAAGGCGTTCATTCGCAAGTTACAACAACTGACTCCCGATATGGCTTATGGACAGCTGGCCAAAAATACGGGCAGGGCGCGTATTGGATTGTTGCAGTGGTTCAAGTTGGCGGCCAACCATTTGCTGAATGATAACATCCAACCCCTGCATGCACAACACAAGAAATGGGTGGAACGAAATCGCCAGGTGTTGACCCAATTGACGGAGAAAAACATGCCGACGGCTGAAAAACTCTCTCTGATCATGAAACCCGGAGGACGTGGATTTTTCGGGGGCGTGTTGATTCGTATCTTGCTGCGATGGAAGGAAAGGCTGCAAGAGGAAAGAAACAAGAAACGAAATAAATTCGTTCGACGAACCGCTCAGCGTGGAAAGGGTCTGAGTGCCAAAGAGTTGAATCAACATCGAGCATTGCTTCGCAAATTGACTAATCCACGAACATCACCCAACGTCAAAAAAAGGCTTCTCAAACAACAAGGCGGTGCTATCGGTGCCTTGCTCGCTATGGCCATTCCAGCATTAGCCCCCTTGGTATCTAAACTATTGGGAGGACAACAGGGTGGTAAACATCCCTGGACACGAAGGAGCGAGAGAGCGAACGCTGGGTTTGCCGAGTTCAAGAAACTATTTGGTGGATAACCCGTGGGACAGAAAGGTATAAAAAGGGAACCGGTTTACGACCCCGAGCTCAGTCATGGAGACACTGCGGTATCTATTGAACACTGCACCGAAAGACCGTCCTCTTTTACTCGAGACCCAGCCCATCGTCGACGGTGTGTGTGAGTGTATTGGAAACCTGATTCGTGGCAACGTTCCTGTGGCCGACAAAGAAATCAAACGTTTGAAAAAGGACGCCCCCTTGTTACGACGTTTGGGCACGTCTAAAACACCTTGGAAGACCCGTCGGCGACTTCTGAAACAACAAAAAGGAGGATTCTTCACCCGGTTGTTTCGGTCTTTTCCAAAAGATGAAATTCGCCAAGAAAATGAAACTGGTACCCTTCGACGGACCCACCGACGTCAAACCCGTCAAAGTCATGCAAGTCGAACCCGTGTACGATCGAGATCCACTGCAGCAGGCCGTCGAAAATGTTCACCAAGACATGCAACGCGTGCTAAACGACCCAACACTGGGCGACGAAAATAAAATGCAACGGTACGGACAGTTGTTACAGCGTTATCAAACGATGCAAAAGAAAAGAAAACAGGTCATTCCCTTGTCGGACGAAAACATACCCGAGCACAAAGAAGAAGCAGCCGTGGTGTCGGAGATACCCATTCTGGAGTCGGTTCCCCGAGCCTATCAACATCGAGCTCGCCTTTTGTTGAAACACATGAAAGAAAAGACACCTTGGTCGTGGAATGAGAACTTGGAATTGATTCGGAATGGCGTACCCGTACCAGGTACCAATGCCATTGACATTGTGAACGATTTGGTTCGTCGGCGAAAGAATACCCAGGCCCCCATGGGATGGTTTGGCGTGATGCAAAGTTTAAAGGCCACGAACGTACCGCGCGAAGCCATTGGTAATCAAGAACGATGGAACGTATTGTCCACGCCACCCACACGGCCTCCGCCGCGACGTCCGAGAAAGAAGAAAATCTCCAGTACGGATACCCCTAGTACATCTACCAGAAGATGGCTGTCTTTGCAAAACCTATAAATAGCCTGATCATATGCCAATCGATTGAAACATGGAACGAAAGCTGAAGAAAGTAGGGGATCACGGTGGCTAAGTGGATAAGGCGCTGGTTCGCTAGCCTGGAGGTTGAGTGTTCGATCCCTGCATTGGCCGAGAAAGTTCATCTCGATTTTCCGGCGTGATTTCCCCTTGTCAGTGATGCAGAAGGAGGGCCTGACATGGACAGCTGCCTAGTCGTTCGGATGGGACGAAAAACCGAGGTCCCGTGTACAAATTGGAGTGCACGTAAAAGATCCCTTGGCAGTTGGAATTCGATATAAGAGTAGGCCGTAGCGCCGCTGCCCGGGCAAAATTTCCCTCATTGCACACTGTGGCGTACGCCCGTCTTCAATTAGCCCAGGTACGGTGCTTAAGCGTAGGACGTTAAACCCCATTTCATTCATTCATTCTGAAGAAAGTATATTACGACCCGAAACACCCGGCCGCTTTCGGTGGAGCCCTGGGCCTTCACAAAGCTACTGGTGTGGCTTTGGACCAAGTCAAGACATGGTTGAAACAACAAAGGGCGTACACCTTGCACAAACCACTGAAAAAGAAATTCTCTCGGTCCCCCACGGTGGTGGCCGGGATAGATCACCAATGGCAAGCAGATTTGAGCGATATGTCGGCCTTGGCCCAACAGAATGAGGGATACAGGTTTTTGCTGTGCGTCATCGATGTATTTTCCAAGTACGCATGGGTGTTGCCTCTCAAAAACAAGACGGGGGACAGTCTGGTGGACGCTTTTCGTCGAATCTTTCAAAGTCGACAACCTCTACGACTTCAAACGGACAAAGGTACCGAATTCCTCAATCGAAAAATGCAAACGTATCTGAAAAAGAAAAATATTCATTTCTTCGTGACACACAACGTCGAAACCAAGGCCAGTGTGGTGGAACGATTTCAACGGACATTGAAAGAGCGTATGTGGCGATACTTTACTCATCGACAAACACAACGGTACATCGATGTGCTAGACGAATTGGTTCGGGCTTATAATGCTAGACGACATCGTACCATTGGCATGGCACCCAAAGACGTTCGTCCCGAACACGAATGGATGTTGACAACACCTCCACGTCCCACCAAAAAGAAAAAGAAAACCATGGACACCGGCACGACCGTACGTTTGGCTTTACCGAAACATGGGGCTTTTGATAAAGGTTACTGGCCAAACTGGACTCTGGAAACATTCAACGTTACACCCAACATCGGTCCCGGTTACAAACTTTTGGACGAAAGAGGTGAACCCATACAGGGTACCTTCTATCCCGAAGAATTGCAAGGGGTCCAAGTCAACGACGATGAGATCTTTCCCATCGAAAGAGTACTCGAAAGAAAAAAAGACAAAGTTTTGGTGAAATGGTTGGGCTATCCGGCGAGTTTTAATTCGTGGATCGACAGGACCAGTCTCCAAAACGTATAAATAGGAGCGAGAGACGTCAACCTCAGTCAACATGCAAGACGAAATCACGTCTACGTCCGCGAGTGCCCACAATTGGTCGCTCTTGGGAAAACGTGTGCCACAAGCGGAAATTGTCTTTTTCTGTCAAGTGATTTTAGTGTACGTCGTGGCGGGAGTTTCTTTGTCCCAGTTGGCCTTCAAACCCGACGGATCGCAGACTACCTTGTGGACGGCTTTGCTCTCCAGTACCTTGGGTTACCTGTTACCTTCACCGACCTTGAAAACCAAACATAATGAACAACGACCGACCCTTTTACCTCACGCTTCCTAGTGACAGTTCCATGTCGTGGTATCCCGACAACAAAGTCTCCACGTATCACACACACCTGGAACCGCCACTTCTTGTCGATCATCGGGATTGGGAAGTGGGTCTGTCCATGATCACGTTACCTGACCATTGGCAAAACATCGATCAACGAGACAACACGCTCGGCTTACGCATTCATCCTTGGTCGTCCTCGAGCACGGCGTCCGAAGTAAAGATATGTCGGGACCGCCACAGGATTGACCCGTCGAATTGTTTCAAAGGTGTAAAGGGTGGTGAGATCAAGGGATCGATCGAAATGGAAACGCACATCAAGAGTGACGACTACGAGTCGCTGAGACACATCCTGGATGTCCTGAACACTAGACTGGATGATTTGTGGAACCTGACTCCCATCTACGATCATTTGGCCCATCAACCCGAACGTTTGGATCCCAATAACAAGGAAATGACCGACGAAGAGAAGCAACAGCAAAACGACTACGAAACTCGAGAGATGATGCGTCAAGGGGCCGTATCAAGAGGTTCCTTCGTGTCTTTCAAGAAAGACAACACTAACGATAAAGTGTATCTGAAGATCAATCACGTGCAGACGCTTTTCTGGTTGGACGTGTTGCCGAAAATCGAACTTCGTCTGTGTGGTCCCATCGTGTCCATGTTGGGATGGACTGGAAACGAAATGATGATTTCCCTGCAGTCAATCGAAATGACCGGCGAAGATGGCCAAAGTCTACGGTATTTCTACGCCCACCACATCGTGAATCTTCAAATCCAGTTCGATCTGTTTTACATCTACACGGACATTATCGAACCCCAGATCGTGGGCGACGTGAAGGCTACTTTGTTGGACGTGATTCCCAGTCGACGATTGTATCACCGCCCCGCCAGGATTCACTACTTACCTCTGAAGTACAGTCGACTAAACTCCATTGGTCTCTATATAAGGAACGGAATGGGGAAAGCCGTGCCATTTCTCGACGGTAAGGTGGTGGTCCAACTTCATTTTCGCCGCCGATGATGATTCGAGTGTACAAAGGTGGAGTGCTCAGACAGCGAGGGGCTGGCAATGGTCTGGTAGTGTACAAGGGGGGAATTCTGAGACAACAGGGTGCCGGTCGATGGTCGGGGTTATTGAATGCCGTCAAATCGGTCGGGAAGACCTTGTGGTCGGCGGGCAAAGAGGCCGTGAAAAAGAATGTGGTCCAAATGTTACCCAAAGTGGGGCAAAGCGTGCTCGACGCCGTCAGTGGTCGTGAAAAATGGAACTGGAAGAAAGTCGCCCAGGACACGCTTCGCCCCGCGTTGTCAAACACGATGTCCGACACACTCAAGAACGTGGTCGCCCACCTGGAACCTATAAAAGACCCCTCACGAACCCCGTCCACTTCACATCGTCCGAAGAGGAAGAAGAAGCCACAGGTCACCTCTCACAAACGACGTAAACTAGATATCTTCGACCATGGCTACGCAGGTAATGCGCAATGATTCCTGTCCCTGCGCGCGAGACGAATTGCAGAATTTGTTCAGTGTACCCGACACGCAGACGGCCATAAACAAGGTGACCCACATTAGAAAGTATCCACTGACACCCGACCTGAACCACGATGGTCCCATCGAATTTTATATTTCCAATGCCACCACCGATTTCATCGATCTGGCCAACATGACACTACACGTGGCCCTGAAGGTGACCAAGAACGACGGGGGTGACCTGGATGCGGATAGTCAAGTCGCACCCATTAACAACTTGTTTCATTCGTTGTTTAAAGACGTCAAATTACGCCTGGGAAAGGATGCCGAAACTTTGGTCACCAACTCTCTGCCCACCTATCCCTACCGGGCTTACTTGGAGAATTTGTTGAGTTTCGGTAAGGGAGCCAAGAACGACCACCTGTCGAAACAAGTCCTGTGGGATAAAGATACCGCCGGACAGTTCAATTCCACGAAATCCGTCGCCACCAATGGGGACGGTGGACGACAGGCACCGACTAACAAAGGATTGGAAGAACGCCAGAAAACCATCGCTGCCAGTCGCACCTTTGAATTGCAGTCACGTCTACACTTGGACATGTGTTTACAAGATCGGTATTTGATTGACGGTGTGGACCTGCGATTGAAATTGGAAAAGCAATCCACGAAATTCTTTCTGATGTACGGTGAAGGCAACGATGCAGAAGACTACAAAGTCGAGTTCACCAAAGCCTACCTGGATATCCCGTTCGTCACTCTGGCTCCCAGTACCTACACACGGGTGGCTGCGCAACTTCAATCGTCCAACGCCAAGTATCCCCTGAAGCGCGTGGTGGTCCGCGACATGGTCATTCCCGACAATCGCACCAGTCACGTCTTAGACAATCTGTTTGTCAACGAAAGCCTACCAAAGAGATTAATCGTGGGTATGGTACGTAACACGGCCTACGATGGAAGAAAAAACAGAAATCCCTTCGAATTCCAACACAATCAATTGGAAAACATCAAATTGACCAAGAACGGTGAAATTGTAGACGAATACGACGTCAACTTTCCCCAGCGACAAGCCATCACTCCCTACCTGGATTTGATGAAAAGGGTGGCCGTCTTAAACACCCGAGAAGACCTGGACCTCCCTTTCCACGACTATATCAATGGGTACACCTTGTATTGTTTCGATTTGACCAACGACCACGGAGCCGATGGTAACTACTTTCATCCCAAAGCGGCGGGTAACCTGTCTTTGGAACTCAAGTTCGCTGCGGCCCCGACCAATCACCTCAGTCTTGTTGTGTTTGCCGAATACGACAATGTCTTGGAAATCGACGCTAACCGACAAGTCATCACAGATTGGTGAGGCTCTCTCCAATCAACAATTGACACAGACTTTAGAAAAACATCTCCCTGGTAGCGTTTTCGGGGGTGTATGGGCCCGTAATCATCTGGATATACTACGCCCGACCTCGTACCCTAAAGCCTACGTCATCAACACGGACGACGAAGACCAACCCGGCAAACACTGGACCGTGTTTGTATGCGAAGGACCAGATCACGTTACCTTCTTCGATTCGTACGGCTGTCACCCTGATGTCTACGGAGAAGCCTTTCGACGTTTCGTCCGAGATCTACAACTCCACTACCAACCCCGATGGATTCAAGGACTCGACAGTGTTGTGTGCGGACATTATTGTTTGTATTATCTATGTCATCGATTTCACGTGCCCTCCACACACGCCCTCTCCGTTTTCGGTCGCGTGTATCGTGTAAACGATATACTAGTCGAACAATGGGCCAGGGATCATTTCCCCGATTTGCAACCAGACCAGAAGAAGGGACAACGGTGTCGATGCTTTTTTGCTCTGTAAATATGTTTTTTGTGTTCAATGCCTTTGTGTTCAAGTTCAATTTTGTGTTCAATAATATGCTTTGTAAATGTGTTCAAGTTCAATAAAATGTCGACAACATATTACGTGTCTGTTTTTTTTTGTGACGTCATGTGACGTCATGTGACGTCATGCTATTCTGATTGGTGGAAAATGGTATCGCCCCAACACATTAGACTCGTCCCGTCCCGAGCTATAAATAGGAGTGTCGAAGCCAAAAGAAGTCACAAACAAAATGGATTCTATCGATAAGAGAGTCTGTACAACTTGCGGGGGATATCACCCTTTGTTTAAGGGGAACCGGCCGGATGCCGATTACCTTGTCTGCTTCTGGTGTGGGGTAGATGTGTCGAACACCTACCATAGGAGATCTAAACATCATCTCAAATGCCAGAAGCGGCCAAGGTATTTGGCAGAAAAGCCGAAATGCTCCTGCTAGTAATATGAAGAAGACCAAACGGCCCTTTTCAGGGCCAACTTAATCAATGGAAAAGAGTTCTTCCCCCTTCTCCCCTCTTCCCCCTCCTCTCTCTCTCTCTCTCTCTCTCTCTCTCTCTTTCTTCCGCGCGCGCGCCCTCTCTTTCTGCATGTGCATGTGCAAGGTCACGTGCAAGGGGTCATCAAGGGGTCAAACACGTGCAAGGGGTCAAACACGTGCAAGGGGTCATCAAGGTCAAACACGTGCAAGGTCATGTGCATGCACGTGCATGCGTCTGCGCATGCACGCACGAGCGTGGCTGTATCACCGCCCTTACTACTATACTGTATGACACGTGAGGGGGTTGCAAATGGTTAGTGCGCGCTGCATCACAAGGTCTGTCATTGGGTCAGCTGTAGTGTTTCCTGGTGATTTTGGATGCTGTTGCGCTAAATGGAACTACAAATGGGACTATTGCGCTAGCTGTATGAATATTCAAATCTCGGAGGCTGTTGTTTTCAATTTGTCAATCCAGAAATTTTCTCTTGTTGGCCTAAACTTTTTCATTTCTTCTGTTGTATCAAAGTCGCTCTTGGTCTTTTCTAATTGCGTAACAATGAGATCAGAAATGTCATGATTTGGTTGGTCGAAATGAATTGAGACCGGTTTTTTTCTTTTTTTGGTGAATTTGTCTGATCCGTGACCGTTAATTCTTTCTCTAAAGTGTTTAGAGTCTCCCCTACGTATTGCTTTTTTTTTAAAAAAATCACGTAGTTAAAGGCCCAATACCACCCTTGTTGTAACTGAATAATATGTTCCAATCTTTATTCTGGTCAACAATTTGTACTATTTTACAATATTTCAAGTAAAAAAGGATGTTCTATAACACATCAACTGAGAGACAAAAGGTTTATATTTGACATATACAACGCCCACCCTTAAATTAAATGGACTCTTCCATTAATATTCAACAATGATTGGATACCGGCTGGGTAATTTCCGTCAAATAACGAACATTACCGAATTAATAACGTGCAATTACGAGATGGTGTTTTTGTAAACACATCGCCATTATAAAGAATTGAATTACACTCAAAAACAAAATGGATAGTAATACGAAGTCAGACGAATAATCAATCCCTTTTAGCAAACATACTGACGATGGAATTGGCGTGAATGCAACTGTCGATGAGGAGCTATTCAAAGCCTAAAGAAAATTTGCATCAAAAGACATTCTTTCCGATAATTCTGACAGTGAACTACGATTGAAGGTTTTCGCTATGTTTTATAGACAGAATGACTTGACAGACTGTCTTAAGTACATGGACTGTACCCAAAAATAGTTTATAATGGAAATCTTGTGCGATAAATACTTTCAAGTCTAGGAGTGTGTGGATGGAA
The DNA here is from genome assembly GCA_917208275.1 of Patella pellucida. NCBI lineage: Eukaryota > Metazoa > Mollusca > Gastropoda > Patellidae > Patella > Patella pellucida. The sequence goes on from OU795043.1 coordinate 54,023,766, forward strand.
AGAAGATTCTGAAAGATATCTTAGACATGGTCGGGTATGGATAACCGATTCTGTCTTGAATGCTACAAACTGTACGATAATAATTTTCAATTGTCAAAAGAATAAAAATTAATGCACGGACTTTTTCTGTTCTCTTATCTAATGACATTTGATTACTTTATTGAAGTGTCAGATATCCTCTTACAGTCCCATATAACAACTGTTGGTCTTCGAAGCAATTATTAGTGAGCAGAAATTTAGCCGTGTGTCTGTTATCACTCGTCGCTTCAGTCAGTTAAATAGAGCAGTCACCCGTGTTTTCCTTTTCGTTACGTCACTGCTGATTCATGTAGCGTGTAATACTCAGCTATCGTAGCAATGACCTCTTCGTTAAAAGTATATTTTGAATGTGTTTAACACACTCTATCACATATTGTTCGTTAATAGTGGTCTGCCTCCATACTGAGTCGAGATGGTGAAATTTAATGGTGGTCTGCATCCATAATAAAAATTGGAGTTGTCTACCTTTTAACGATTCCAACAAGAGGAGCTTATTATTTTATTCTCTGTTACCATATATCCACGGTAAGATCTATTTGATAAGGCCAACGCTATGCTTGGTTAAAGTTCGCGAGGTGTAAATGTAAACAGGACTAGCGCTAATCCCAACCACAACCCTGGACCTAGCCAACCGTGGTCGGATAGCCGTGGCGATAGAGAGGCGGCTTCTCACCAATGCATCGACGGTTCAATCCCAGCTCAGGGCAAGAACTTTATCGTTGTAAGTGAGAGGGATATTCGGTCTGCCGTCCGATCAGGCAGGTTTCCCCCGAGTTCTTCGGTTTCTTCCTGCAGTAATGATCGAAATCATTCGCACGATCTGTGCCAAGGGCCAAATTGGAAACAAGCCTCAGGCTTAATTTGCTAATCTTGTAAAATGACGAGATTATTATTATTATTATAGCAATCACATGCCCTTCCCTTATTTACATCTCGGCGACCTAGACGAAAATTGAACTGGCCTTAACAAATAGATTCAGGCCCGGCGGAGTAGGGGGCTAGGGGCAATAATTCTGCCGCAAGTACTCTTTTTTTCTTCAGGTTATTGCGGCCCCTGGGCCCTCGCCTATAGGAACTTAGTATGGAAGCCCCCCCCCCCAATCAAGAATTGCTTCCGCCGACCCTGATCACGCCATTATTCCACACCCTAGGGGCCGATTTTCCTATATGCAATTCAGACAGAAGAGCTGCCATCGACCAACGCGCAACCCCCCAAGAGATTTGAAGGTCCATAGTAGCCTACTGTATTATTTCAATAGGCCTACTGTAATATTTCAATAGGCCTACTGTAATATTTCAATAGGCCTACTGTAATATTTCAATAGGCCTACTGTAATATTTCAATAGGCCTACTATAATATAAAAACAGATTCTTGCATCTCGCCCTTCTCAGTTGAAGATGCTATATGGCGAAATGGAGTTTAACATCCACCCTACACAAACTAGGTCATTTCGCGACTAACATGTGGCTCAGTTTTATTTCATTAACTCGGAAACCGGAGGACAGACAGGTCCAAAGAGGTCGGACTGGACAGGCGACCTTACTCCTTGTCATGTACACCCGGGGAATCGAAAATGCCATATATACTATTTAAAAAAAGTAGGGGATTTTTGATTTTGGGGGCATAATACTAAAATATGCAAATGACTACGAAAAAAGTCAATATAGAACTTAACAGAAGAAACATTTCCAGTTACATGTGACTCCCAAACGCACCAATAGCTACCGCATTGAATGCAGGTGATGCTTGGGATCATCATGGGGGTCCAACCCAAGATTTGCACGACTCTGACTTCGAATGTTACAATCATTGTGGCATTGAATTCCAGGGTGGAAACATCAGTTTAATTGTTTTTGTGACCAGAAAACAAATTTTGATATGCGTCGGCTTACCCAAAATGAAAGGTTACGTGCCCTTGGCATGCTACAGATCGGCACAACACAGGCGGTTGTGGCGCGGACGATGAATGTATCTCAGTCTGTCATAAGCAGGCTATGGTCCAGATACCGTGATACACAATCTGTACAGGACTGACCACGCTCAGGTCGACCAAGGGCGACAAATCAAGCCTAGGATCGATTTATCCGTACCTTGGCCTTGAGAAATCGTGTCATCACAGCAAATCAGATCAGCGCTCATCTTCAAAAAGACACTGGTGTGAGAGTGAGTGGTCAGACGATTCGGAATCGACTGCATAGGGGTCACCTTCGCGCCCGACGTCTTCGCGTGATCCCTTGTTTGAGAGATCATCACATTCAGGCAAGACGTCGTTGGTGTAGGGATCGTCAACACTAGGATAATCGACGCTGGAGCAATGTGATGTTTTCAGATGAGTCAAGGTTCACTGTTGATTTTTTGGAGAGACGTAGGAGGGTGTGGCGTCGTCGAAACGAGCGCTTCCAAGACGTTAACGTCATCAGACATGATCGATTTGGGGGTGGTTCTGTTATGGTGTGGGGAGGCATCACTGTTGCTGGAAGAACGGCTTTACATGCGTGTTACAGGCCAGTACTACCGGGACAACATCTTGGCAGTCCATGTTGTTTTGTTCGCACGACGTCATGGCCGCCGTTTCATCTTCCAGGATGACAACGCAAGATGTCACAGGGCCAGGATCGTTACAGGTTACCTCCAACAACAGAATATCACCACATTACCTTGACCAGCACTGAGTCCCGACCTCTCCCCCATCGAGCATTCTGGGACATGCTTTGACAGAGGTTACGTCAACGTCAACAACGTCCTGCCAATGTCCAAGAACTTGCGTTGCAACAGGAATGGGACAATCTGGACCAAAATGACCTCAGACGTCTCATTAGTATGCCACGTCGGATCAATGTTTGTTTGGCAAACAGAGGAGGATTTACCCGTTACTGACTTTGTTGTGATGCTGTGGTAACTTTGCTGTTTGACCCTGGGTATCATTTTACCCGTATAATGGTCAGTCTGTGCCTTACTAAGTCTAACGATCATTTGGAATAAATCGATGAATGTGAACTTCATTTCATTTTGTCATTTGTTTCTTTGTTAGTTTCAGTAGGTGACTTTAATAACACTTAAAAATCAAATATCCCCTACTTTTTTTGAATAGTATATATGGCAGTGATGGACGGATTCTGATACCCAGCCAATAAACGTAGCCCATGTAACAGCCTTCCCCGGTGAGTTTACACACAGTATCTATCGCGGAGGGCCAACACCCCCCCCCCCCCTCCCGGTTAGTTTATAATACATTGGAGTTGAGTAACACAAAACAAGTATCGCTTGTTCGTACCTAGCCTCGTGGGTCTTCTCCTGGTCCAGCGGTTCCCTCCCACCACTATAGGGCCCTATCCCACCTCCTCTCTCTGTTCGCCACCAATTTGCTCCCACTGCTAGATGCCCCTCTTTCCCACCTCTAGTCTCTGCCCGCGACCGGTTCCCTCTCTCACATCCACTCTCTCTTCGCTACCGGTTGCCTCCCACTACTAGAGTTCCCTCTCCCACCTCCACCTGCCACCGATTGCCTCCCACTGCTCGAGCTCCCTCTGCCACCTCCACTCTTAGCCCGCCACCGGTCTCCTCCCACTTCTAGAGGTCCCTCTGCCACCTCCACCTACTGCCCGCTACGGCTTTCCTTCCACTGCTAGAGGCCCGTCTCCAACCTCAGCCCTCTGCCCGCTGTTATTTTTATGAGTTGAAATAAAAGTTTGGTATTGGGTGTATAACTGGACAATTATTTTAATCACGACCTCCAGTCACACGGAAAATGGCTGCCTGTCAAACCTCACTGTTTTTCTCCGTGTCCACCAGTTTCAACTCTCTGGAGATTTCTCCGGTTTCCTCCCAAAGCTAACGACCCCTACACACGCGAATTAATGGAGACATATCCGTAAATGACCTAGATTTTATCGAGTTGACGTTAATCTCTCTCTCTCTCTCGTTAATCTCTCTATCTCGTTAATCCCTCTCTCTCTCTCTCTCTCTCTCTCTCGTTAATATCTATCTCCCTCTCTCTCTCTCTGTCGTTAATATCTCTCTCCCTCTCTATATCTCGTTAATATCTCTCTCCCTCTCTCTCTCGTTATTATCTCACTCCCCTTATCTCTCTCTCTCTCTCTATCTATCTCTTTGTCGTTAATCTCTCTATCTATCTCTCTATATCTCCCTCTCTATCTATCTCTCTCTCTCGTTAATCTCTATCTATCTATCTCTTTCCCTCCCGTTAATCTCTATCTATCTATCTCTTTCCCTCCCGTTCATCTATCAATCTCTCTCACTTTCTCTCTCTCTCTCGTTATCCCTCTCTATCTATCTCACTGTCACCCCTCTCCCTCTATCGTTAATCTATCTATCTCTCTCTCTTTCTCTCTATCTATCTCGCTCTCATCTTCTCACTCTCTCTCGTTAATTTCTGTCTCTTTCGTTAATCTCTCTATCTCTCTCTCTCGTTATCCCTCTCTATCTCTCTCTCTCTCTCTCTCTCTCTCTCTCTCTCTCTCTCTCTCTCTCTCTCGTTAATCTCTATCTACCTATATATCTCTATCCCTCTCGTTAATCTCTTTCTCTCGTTAATCTCTATCCCTCTCGTTAATCTCTTTCTCTCGTTAATCTCTTTCTCCATTCTCTATCACGTTAAACTCTAATATCTCTCTCTCTCTCTCTCTCTCTCTCTCTCTCTCTGTCGTTAATCTCTATCTATCTATATATCTCTATCCCTCTCTCTCTCGGTAATCTCTCTCTCTCGTTTATCTCTTTCTCCACTCTCTATCACGTTAAACTCTAATCTCTCTCTCCCCCTCTCTCTCTCTCTCTCTCTCTCTCTCTCTCTCTCTTGTTAATATCTTCTATCTCGCTCCCATCCTCTCTCTCGTTATTCTCTATCTCTCTCTTCCTTTCTCTCTCTCTCTCTCGTGAATCTCTCTCTATATCTATCTCTCTCTCTTTAATTTAAACTGACAGTACATGTATTGGTGGGTGGTTCAAGGTTTTTAATTAACTCGTAATACGATAGCCCTGTTCATCTAGTTATATTAATAGGCAAGTGGTATGAAGAGAATAAAGATGGTGTATTTTATATACAAGTAGACAATCGACCTATCAGTATTATATTAATATAAACTATATAGACAGTTACAGCTAACGGGGGGATAAACTGATAAACACTGGATGACAGGCTGGGTAAATTGTTCTTTCAATCATATGGACTCAGACTAGTAATTATTTGCCTATTGACTTCAATGTTAAATGGCCTTAACATTACAGGCTGTAGTTTTTTGCTCAACATTCTGTTGGTTCCAATCTTTTTAGGCACAATGGGGACCACATTTGGCAATCTCCCGATCATAAACTTGTAGGGTTAATATGGTTTAGATGTTTTGCTACAGGGATTTGAAGTTGACTTGGGTGAAAATCTCACTTCCGATACATTTCACTGCTCCGCAGAAAGACATTTTACTCCCCCATCCCTCCGCTGTAATATCACCAGTATTACCCAAAACTGCTATAAAATTGCAAATTTGATCCCTTTTCTCCTATTCTAGACCAAAAAGTCACCCCCAAAAATGCAGGAAGAGGGGAGAAAAAAATTAAGGGAAAAATTGTCTATTAATAACTCGCACTACATTCATGAAAACTAGGCAAATAATTACTAGTCTTAGTCCATATACCAGTCTCTCTTTGTTTCCGGTTCATTAACTATATTATCAATATTAATCACCAACGCGCAACGAATTATTGAAATAAAATTGAATCATATGTTAGTCCCAAAATGGCCTCGTTTTTGTCGCGTGGACGTTAAACCCCATTTTTCTAGCTCTTCCCCTCTCTCCCCTCTCTCTCTCTCTCTCTCTCTCTCTTATCACAGATGGTGTGAGGGGTTAGTCAATGGAAAGGTCTGTTACAGCGGGGAGCACGGGACTGTAGGTAGCCCACTAGAAACATTAACGCTGATTGGTTAATCAAATGTTGGACGTCATAGGGTCAAAAGCTGCCGTATCACCTCTGACGCGACCTTCCACTACAACCGATCTTTCATACTGATCAGCAGTGAATCTTTGCTAGGCCGCAACAGTAACTAATAAGGATGACATCGATGCGACTTAATGAGTCCCCATTATTCACTTTTTCCATCCGATAAATTAAATTCTAAAAATTAATAAAGATGTTTGAAGTATTTAGTGTAAATGGGTATTAAAATAAGTAAAAGGCACCATTCTCTGCCCGAACCAGTTACGTCTTATGTAAACAATGTACGTGTCGTTATGCCAATGAATGACGCCGCGTGATGTGATTGCACGTGTTAAAAACAGTCATCTTTTACAGAGATATTAGGAGACTTTCGTATTTATCTGTGAAACAAATTGCCAATCTTCATGTATAGTGGGCAATCAAAAGTATAAAAGAAACGAAACGAAATATAGATCTGTATTTTAATATGATTGTGTTAGTTATGTTATTGATTCATTGTTTTCTTCTCAGACAATCTTCACCAAAAATTCTGATGCGGGGGGGGGGGGATAATTATTTTTGTGGGGGTTTTTTGTTACAGTATAAAGAGAGATAGAGAGAGAAATGGGGTTTAACGTCCACTCAACACAACTAGGTCATTTCGGGACTAACATATGGTTCAATTTTATTTCACCAATTCGCTTGCACGTAGTTTAGCAGTGGGAGGAAACCGGACTGCCCGGAGGAAAACGCGAGGTTGAGAAGGCGCCCCTTTCTCAATGCCACATACGCTCACACCAGGGCTGGAAACCACAGCCCCAAGCCAGAGGTGACCGGCCAGCTAGAGGTCGAAGCGCGGCACTCTAGACCACTAGGCCAGCCCCCCCCCCCCCTCTTGTTACAGGATAACATTTCAAGTCACTGAAAGTATCTCGCCATGCTGTTATAGGAATGTATGATAATCCAGTATCTTTAATGAAGGTTGTGTACTTGACAGAGGCGCCAATGACACATTTCTGAATTCATTTAAAAACAAAAATATAGACCTGTAGGCCTAACTGGGGTAAAACATTTACGTGCGAATGTTTTACGTTTTTAAAAAAAGTCTGGGAGTGCGGCCTTTTTTAAGTGTCGTGGGATCATGGATGAAATCTTGATGTCTTTTTTTCTAAAGTGGGTTTGCTCACACTGCTAAAGACCCCCATACGCGCAAGAGAACTATTGAAATAGAATTAAACAATATTATGTTATTCCCGAAATGACCTAGTTTGTGTCGAGTGGACGTTAAACTCTCTCTTTTAGTAAATGCAGGAGGACTGCACTACACGCAAAACAAACAAACTAACAAAAAAATCTGCGGACAAGACAGAAAATAGACATTGCAAACACTAAACAAATATCAAATCAAGTGAATGGATCACAATAATTTAATTATTTCTCTAGCTTATTATTACATATGGAAAGAACCACTGTTTGTTTTGTCAAACTTGTGTATAATATATCTAATATACACCCATTAAATTTGATGTCATGTAAATTAGAGGAATACAACTCCATTAGTTATTTCTATTGAAACATCACTTCAGGCTCTTACAAATAAATTCTTTGTCTCTATTTCATTCTTTTAGTGTTGCTAAGTCCTCGGTATTTGGACACTTTATGGTTGTTTATCTCGTTAAAGGTTTTAAGACAAGGCCGTTAAATAGTTGTAAATTAGCCAGGAGGTGTTTCCCAGTAAACGTTTAACACCGGGGTATAAAATGTTTGAATTATGAAGTAGGTCGTAAAATACGAACTGTGGTTAACCGAGGGACGGTAGGTGATAATTATGTACTTTGCCCGAGACCTTCTTAAAGGCCTAATAACACGCTTGTTGTAACTGAATAATATGTCCCAATCATTATTCTGGTCAACAAATTGTACTATTTTACATTATTATCAACGCCGGATTAACCATGGTGGGGGCCCTGGGGCCTGGAACATGTGGGGGCCCCTGATCATCGACCGCGAGCGCCGAAAGCGCGTAGCCCCGAAAGGAGGTCTGGGGCAGGCCGTATGTAGGATTGTAAAACTGGGGGTGCAGCAGAGTGTTGGGGACGCCAATATAATGCCCGAGTTACTGAGTGTGGAACGGTGCGTGTGTGTGCCTGGGGTGGGGGTCTGGAAGCCCCTCCCCCCGAAAATTTTGTAAATTAGACTGTCACAAACGCGTTTCCCACCCATTTGGAGCTGCAATCAACGTCGCTCCCGTGTGTCAATTTCGGCAGCGCTATTTCTCATTTTGATGTTAAGCACATCAAAATGAGAAACTCCTTATCCTCTAAACTAGAAGTAGTCCAAAACACCATAAGGCGACGTGGATAGGGCGACCAGAACGAAAATCTCTAATCATGTCATTTGGCGGCGGCGCCACCAAAGACCAACAAATTCCTGTCAAGTGAATAAGGGCGACCAAAACGAACCCTTTAATGTCATGTTGTGGGTCAGACGCCGACCCAGAAAGAGGTGATAGGAGGGCCCCTTCGCCTATGGGGGCGGCACCCTTGTCTGGGGTCCTCCCTCAGAAAGTTTTGAAAAATAACGATACAGGAAACACGTTTTTCTGCCATTGGGGTGATATCTGAGTGGCAATTTTGTATTTCATATGGCGGCAGATTTTTTTGGAGAGGCGTTTTCGTCTGGTGTCCGCACCTTCGGTCCGCGCCTGTGGTGGACCCCGATAGCCTCCACATAAGAGATATAAGAAAGTTTGGATCAGGTGTAGGCGCCATTAAAACCGACCAACTCATCAGTGCCTTAGGAGCATCACTATGGGATAATAATCAAGTGTATTATTTTATAATTGAAAGGTTGTCAATTTTTTGGGAGGGAGCGCCTTATTTTTCTGGAAGTTTTCAGAAATTGGAGGCCGGAAACATGATTTCCTGGCATTTCAGGCACTTGTGTGGAGCCATTTAGAAGTACCTCCCCCAGAAAAAGAAATAAATTCTGCCACAAAATTAGCACATTCTGGCGTTATTTCGATATGAAATGATGGCATTTCTAGAGGAGGTGGCTGTTCGCAACTGAGATTTTTTGTGGGGGCCCCCTAATGTGGGGGGTACTGGGGCCTGTGCCCCATGGTGCCCCATTGTTAATCCGCCCCTGAATATTCCATTTAGTTGATGATACAAATTTCATCTTAACACACCGAATTTAAAAAATTGGAAAAATTCAACTTCATGGTTTTAAAAGCTTTACGTAAACCTTTTCAATTGTAACTTCGATTTTAAAATATTTTCGAGCCCTCTGGACAAGTAAAATAGGATGTAATGGATAATTTACACGACAGGGAGTACACTTAAACATCTAGTAGTTAGAATAAGGCTATTTTTTTCTGGATCTGTCAAGCCAGCAAGAGTGTTATTGTCTCTTTAAATTACTATTCTTAAAGAGGCAAATAAAATGGGGTTTCACGTCCTACTTTTCCGCACCGGCTGAAATAAGGAAGACAGATATGCGCCATGAAGTGTGCTGTGGGGGAAAACTGCGCCCGGGCAGCGGTTATAAGCTCTACTATTATTTCGAATCCCAACTGTTCCATGCACATACCATACATTATATGAGTTGTCGAATGGTTAAAGCGTGTGCGTTGAATCAGAAGGTTTGTCACTAAGTCAAGTGGCGTGATTTCGATTCCTCGCTTGCACGTGACAAGGAGGAGGGTTGCCTTTCCATGTCGTGAGTTTACTCTGAACGGAATGACCTCGTTTGTGTCGAGTTGGACGTTAAATCCCATCCCTCTATCTCTCCCCCCCTTCTCTCTCTCTCTCTCTCTCTCTCTCTCTCTCTAACATCTGTGATATTTTACTTGTGCCCATTAGGGTCTACTTGTAGCGTTTTACCCTGGCCCGTAGCCGGCTCATTAAATTGGTTGGGCTGCGGATTTTTTGTGAGGGGCTGTGGATGTGGCCGGCTAAGAACGCTCGTAAGAAATCGATTTTGTTGGCAAATGGGTATGGGGGCGGGGGGTGCTAACCGGCTAAAAACGCTCCTAAGAAATCATTATTGTTGGCCACGGGTCCGATTTTATCGGAGTCGCTTCGAGTAGCGTCTAGTAACAATTTACCTGTATCAGTTAGAGTAGAGTCTACCTGTAATAACTCTAACATTTTACCGGAGTCGCTTTGAGTACCTTTAATACCTGTTATTAAGTATTTAACACTCGCCCCTTCTAAAGTTTCTGTATTTACCATGTGAATTATCTCCCCTTGATCACCCTGTCATTCATCCTACTTGACGACTTAATAATAATAATAGTACATGGGTAATTATAGGCTAACCAGTGCTAGAAAGGCTATAAAAACAAACGATAAGGTTTGCTTTGTACGCTGCTACACTTACAGAGAAACACACTCAGATAAGATAATATAAGATGTTTTATTATTGCATCAAAACGTCCATTAAGGACAGCATGCATACATATACACTTAGACATATTCAAATATAAATAATAATACATATCACATAGACAACTCAGTACATGCATGCAAACAGTATACTGCTACATGTATATCAAACAAAGGGGTTAAGGGTTTCAGTTAGATGAAGTTGCCACCAAATTTGATTTAGCTCTCTTATCAAAAGCCAAAAACACTGGCAATCAATTTTGGTGGTGTACAAAGATTAAGAAATGAAATGGGGTTTAACATCCTACTGTCCTGTTCCTGACTGGGCTAATTTACAGAAATCCGACGAGGCTCGACAGGCGACCCTACTCATTCCACGTACAACTTGTCATTTGACTTAATGACCCCCCCCCCCCCCATTCTGGCCCCGACTTTTCACACTTTAAAAAAATCGAATTAGCCCCCCCCCCCCCAATATTTCGCCAACGATAATGATTTAATTCTTAGTTCTTAGCCGGCCACATGCTCAGCCTCTCTGACATCCTCAGCCCCACTTTCTTGGACGATGACACCCCACCCCAACCACCCACCCCGGACCTCTCTAAACAAATAGCATGTGTATGCCACTGTCGAGGTAACTCGAATTCCTAATCTAGAATTCCGCGCTTCGACCTCTAGCTGGCCGGCCACCTCTGGCTTGCGGCTGTGGTTTCGAGCCCTGGTGTGAGCGTATGTGGCATGGACATAGGGGGGGGGGGGCGGGCTTCTCAACCTCGTGGGTTTCCTCCGGCCACTCCGGTTTCCTCCCACTGCTAAAGACCCCAACGCGCAAGCGAATTATTGAAATAAAATTAAACCATATTTTAGTCCCGAAATGACCTAGTTGTGTGGAGTGGACGTTAAACCCCATATCTCTCTCTCTCTATCTCCCTCTCTCTCTAAACACATACCCTGTGTACGCAACCGTCGAGGTAACCCTAATTCCTAATCAGCGCTGCTTTGACAAGATCCAACATGACTTACAATAACATAACTAAGTCATCATCCATCACTTAGATTATTGATTTAGTCTTTTTAAGTTTAAATTAAACCCCCGGTAATTTCCTTCTATCAGACGGCTTCAAGTAACAATGATGATATAATTGTCGCTTGTCGCTGACTTGATCGACAGTAATGGCGGATACCGGCTAATTATCATATCTCGTTTCATCTCAAAATATTTACGTTTGGTCATTTGTGATAGCTTTATGTTCAAGCGTAAAAATACACACTTGCATGTGAAAAAATAAAACACCGAAAGAAAATAACATTTTGATTTGAACGGTATTAAATTCGGGTATTATTTGTAGAACTTTTTTGTGTTGATTTTTTGTGCATGTCACCTGTCTGTTCGACATCTTTTTATGCATTGACTAACTGTCATGTAGAAAGCTGACGTATAAAAAATGTCGTCTGTTAGGGTGAAATCGAAGACGTGTACCAAATTAATTCCCTTGTCAAGGATTGTCGAGACTGTCATTCATTTTGTTATGACAATAAAAAATATTAAAATTTTGTAATAGATTAGGGGTGAGAAACATGGCGCGGATTCAGGGGGACGAAGACTCTGGGGACTACACCAAACCAATATAATGTACTATATGGGCCAGGTACCAAGCATGATAATGTCATCGCCGTCATCCATGAGCAATTTCCCAGGGCACTCAGTAAACCGCGACATCTTCAAATCCTCTACATCCAGGCCCGTAGCCAAGGGGGGGGGGGGGCTGGGGGCGACCATATGGCCGGGGGAAGAGAACCATCCCGGGCGCACCTAATAGCCGGACTGCCCCCCCCCCCTCCGCCAGTAAGCTGGCTACGGGCCTGTCTACATCTAGCCGATACTAGGCTGTATGACGGCAAGTCAATGATATGCAGCTATACCTATACAATTCCGATGCGACACCGGTTTACTTATTAGGAAAACTTGCCGCTTTTAGAAAGAAGTTAGAATTTCCAGTGCAAGGTTGTCCTTGTTTAAAGAAAATCCGATAAACCTGAAAGACTTTGAAACCTTTGTATGATAAAACATTCTTCAAAGGCGTCGTCAGGGGCGATGCCGTTGGTTATCCGGGAGTTTGGAAGTAGTTCTAATGGCGGTCAATGGCGGACTTCGTCATACAGCCGAGGCTAGATGCAGGGTACTTGAATGACAAGTTTCGTTGAACTTTTAATACCGGGAGCGAATCTGCGACCTCCGGGTAGCTAGCAAGCCACTTTCCTCGGCTTCCCCGTTTCGATCACAATGAATTGGCGAAGACGAAAAATAACAAGGAGAAGTTGAGTAGCGCTGGTCGAAAAAAATATAATAATAAAACTGAGATATTGTTAGGAAAAAGGAAATGAGGGACGATACACAGTCAGCTTCTCTTCAAACAGTTTTCTCGTTTTAGAAGCATTTATGTATGCCAATAATTTATTAACGAAAAACTATCGGTGTTATTTACGTATCTTATCATAATCCGGCCTGGTTTCCCCTTGTCAGTGATGCAAGAAGGGGGTGGGGCTGCCACGGACAGCTGTCTAGTTGTGCGGTTCGGGCGAAAAAAACGAGGTCCTGTATACACATCGGCGTGCATGTAAAAGATCTCTTGGCAGTTGAAATTCGATATAAGAGTAGTGCCACTGCCCGGGCAAAATTCCCTCATAGCACACTGTATAGCGTGCCCAGTTCGGAGCAGACCAGAAGGACGTTAAACCCCATTTCCTTTATCTTACCGTTTATAAAACTATGAGACGGCGGCCTGTCTGATATTTCAATAATGAATCCAAATATTGAAGTTGAACATCATTAAAAGAGGTTTAGCAGATATCATAACAAAGGCAATGTAGACACATTTCACAAGCGACGCGTGTGAGGCGAGACGCCATGTTTGGTCGGGGTTGTTTGTATACCGACATGAATAAACAACGATACACGAATATGTTGCTGGATGATCCAATCTATATGAAACATCTGTGATCACAGATCAAAAATGTCAGCCTGTTATTAAAATATCGACGCCATATTTACTTTGATGTTGCCAATAATTGCTTGGTATCGACGAGTTTGACCACCATCTTTTCCAGTTCACATAATTGTGTTGTCGTGAAGACCCACCAGCTACCTGCAGGCGTCGCCGTGGCTACGCAATCTTCTTGCCCTCTGATGTCCAGTTTTTTTAGATAAAGAGAGAGAGAGAGATATAGAGTTAGAGAGAGAGAGAAATGGGGTTTAACGTCCACTCAACACAACTAGGTCATTTCAGGACTAACATATGGTTTATTTTTATTTCAATAATTCGCTTGCGCGTAGGGGTCTTTAGCAGTGGAGGAAACCGGATTGCCACATACGCTCACGCGAGGGCTCGAAACAACAGCCGCAAGCCAGAGGTGGCCGGTCAGCTAGAGGTCGAAGCGCGGCACTCTAGACCACTAGGCCATCCCACCCCCACCCCTTTTGTGGGATAAGGAAATGAAACGAGGTTTCACGTTCAACTGCCTACGCGTCAACCGGGCTTGAAGATGGGCATGCACCTTGCTGCAGTGTATTGTGAAAGGAAGTCTGTCCGATTTTCGACAAGGAAATATAACATCTCATGCAAGGCGCAACAACCAACGTTCGTTTAAGATCATATGGTCTGTCATTGGGTGGCGTGGTTTCGATATAAATAAAATAAAACCAAGTACGAACAATCCAAACCATCATTCAAAATTCGAAGTCCTAAAAAACGGTATAGGCAAAATAGTGTAATATGGCAAAATAGTGTAATCAGCATATGGACTGTTCACCGTGTACAAAATACACGACAAACAGTGGTAACAGGTGTCCGGAAGAGTAAGCTTACTCTGCTGGCATGTCACACCCGCCATAGCTGCATCCAATCTATTAAGCGAAATCTCGGTAAAATAGCGTGATTGGCCAATGAACTATCGGTATGCAAAATACACGTGATGAACAGTGTTAACAACGTAGTAGACCTATATTATCAGGGATATAGTATACCCGTTCCCTTTCGTGACAATTGATAGGAATTTCTCTTGGTCCTCGGTTTTTATCGAATTGGTGTTAAACCCCTCTCTCTGGTCAAATACTATTATATAATTATTTTAATCCTAAGCGTGTTATATGTTTTATATTCTACTGTAACTTTAGTCTGGTGACCGGCTCGCCCTAGCAATACCTATCTTGTTATTGTGGCCGTCAACCAGTTTTGGACACTCGTTTATTAAAAGTACAATTTTAACTCTTTATCTGAGTTTTCGTTGTAAGTGTTGGAATAAGCTACAACCTCCAGAAACAGCACTTTGGCATTTATAATAGTTATAACCGTTTAAAAAGTTTGTTATAATAGTTATAACCATTTAAACCGTATGTTATAATAGTTATAACCGTTTAAACAGTTTTTTTTATAATAGTTATAGCTGTTTAAACAGTTTGCTATAATAGTTATAACGACTAAATAGCTTGTTACAATAGTTACAACCGTTTAAACAGTTTGTTATAATAGTTATAACCGTTTAAACAGTTTGTTATAATAGTTACAACCGTTTAAACCGTTTGTTTTATAATAGTTACAACCGTTTAAACAGTTTGTTATAATAGTTACAACCGTTTAAACAGTTTGTTATAATAGTTACAACCGTTTAAATAGTTTGTTATAATAGTTACAACCGTTTAAACAGTTTCAGTTTGTTATAATAGTTACACCCGTTTAAACAGCTTGTTATAATAGTTACAGCCGTTTAAACAGTTTCAGTTTGTTATAATAGTTACAACCGTTTAAACAGTTTGTTATAATAGTTACAACCGTTTAAACAGTTTGATATGATAGTTACAACCGTTTAAACAGTTTGTTATAATAGTCACAACCGTTTAAACAGTTTGTTATAATAGTTACAACCGTTTAAACAGTTTGTTATAATAGTTATAACCGTTTAAACAGTTTGTTATAATAGTTACAACCGTTTAAACAGTTTGTTATAATAGTTACAACCGTTTAAACAGTTTGTTATAATAGTTACAACCGTTTAAATAGTTTGTTATAATAGTCACAACCGTTTAAACAGTTTGTTATAATAGTTATAACCGTGCAAACGAAATGTTATAATAGTTACAACCGTTTAAACAGTTTGTTATAATAGTTACAACCGTTTAAACAGTTTGTTATAATAGTTACAACCGTTTAAATAGTTTGTTATAATAGTTACAACCGTTTAAACAGTTTGTTATAATAGTTACAACCGTTTAAACAGCTTGTTATAATAGTTACAACCGTTTAAACAGTTTGTTATAATTTAAATAGTTTGTTATAATAGTTACAACCGTTTAAATAGTTTGTTATAATAGTTATAACCGTGCAAACGGAAAGTTATAATAGTTATAACCGTACAAACGGAAAGTTATAATAGTTACAACACTTTGACAGTTCTAACAGTTTAACACTCTGATATAGTTATAATGGTCTAAAACACAAAGATCCGTATAACAGTCGAACACAAAGATACGTATAACGGTCGAACATAAAGATAGGTATTATCGTTGAACAAAACAATAGGTAAAACCGTTGAACACAACGATAGGTATAACCGTTGAACACAAATATACGTATAACGGTTAAAGTTTTTTCAGATAGACTGGATAGGAATCCAAGTAGATTTAATTATGTGTGTTTCACAGTATTTTAAAAGAAATGCGGGATTTTACTGATAGCTAATGGTATATATGGAGAGGGGGTCTATAGGCTTCTGCCTTTTCTCCAATCCAGTTTCTTTGAATAAATATTGATAGAAATGTATAACCGTTGGATACAAAGATAGTTTTAACAGTTGAAGACTCTGCTACATATTATGTGTTAGAGATTTTGGTGGTTTAATACCTAGAATCATATCCGCCGCCTTCTCACCTATCATTATACACGGTGTGTTAGTCTAACCAGATACTAGAGATGGAATAATAGAAGCATCAGCTACTCGCAGTCCATGGATCCCCTTCACTCTGTAATAAATAAATAAAATACTAATAATATACTGATTAAAACAATCCGATTAAAACACAGATTCTATTTTGTTTTGGGTTTTTTTATAGTTTAAACTTTCGTTTTACTTGTCTTCACAACACTGTATAGGAATGAATGAATGAAATGGGGTTTAACGTCCTACTGTTATGCACTTAACCAGAGCTAATTGAAGACGGACATACGCCATACAGTGTGCTATGAGGGAAATTTTGCCCGGGTAGCGGCACTACGGCCTACTCTTGTATCGAATTGCAACTGCCAAGGGATCTTTTACGTGCACTCCAATGTGTACACGGGACCTCGGTTTGTTGTCCCATCTGAACGACTAGGCAGCTGTCCTTGTCAGACCCTCCTTCTGCATCACTGACAAGGGGAAATCACTGTATAGGATTTGGACGAGTTTTATATAACAGGCGTTTTAGTTGATGTGAGGAATTAGTCGATGGATGATCTGTTACGAGTTCTTCACGTACAGAACTGTGGGTAAACTCATAGAAACGTCAACGCTGATTGATTAATCAATGTCTAACGCCCTTAAGGATCAAAAGCCCCTCGTACGACCCCTGAATCGCGACCTCCCAGTTCAACTGGTCAAATCTTTAAGTAGTGTGGAGGCTATCGAAAGTATAAAAAACAACACGAAATATTGATCTGTATTTGAAATAAATACACATCGGGTTATTTTAATATTTGGTTTCCGCAAGCACCAACTGTTTGGTGTCGAGTGAGTAAAGATGTGTCATAAACTAATGAAATGGGTAGTGGCGTCCTACTTTTCTGCACGAACCAGAGAGAGAGAGAGAATGAGAGAGAGAGGGAGAGAGAGAGAGAGGGAAATGGGGATTAACTTACACTCAACACGGCCAGGTCATTTCGGGACTAACATATGGTTTTCAATTTTATTGCAATAATTAGCTTGCGCGTAGGGGTCTTTAGCAGTGGGAGGAAACCTGAGTGCCCGGAGGAAACCAACGAGGTTGAGAAGGCGCCCATATCTCCATGCCACATACGCTCACACCAGGGCTCGAAACCACAGCCGCAAGCCAGAGGTGACCGGTCAGCAAGAGGCCGAAGCGCGGCACTATAGACCAGTAGGACATCTGCACAACCCAGGGTATCAAAGTTGGGTATGGCCACTGCGCTATGATAGAAATTGTACTAATACAATGGCTCGTCTTCAACCGTTTTTTTCATTCCAGTATTTTACTTGTCGAACCGCAAGGGCTACCTCTGACACGTGGCAACCGGTCTTGGGAAATCTTTACATTCTGTTTTCAAAATCTGGGATAATATAGTCGAAAATCCAGCGCTTTAAAAAAAACACCAAGAACATCTTGTGGCAGAGAGGGGGAGAGAAATGGAGTTTAACGTCCACTCGACACATTTCGAGACTAACATATGGTTCAATTCTATTTCAATCATTCGCTTGCACGTATGGGAGGGCACCGGAGGACACGGGGAAAACCCACTCCTTGTCACGTACAACCGGGGAATCGAAACGACAGCAGTTGATTTAATAACAGACCTTATGATACAGCGCGCACATGCCTCCCCCCCCCCACCGCGTCTTGTTAAGGGGACTCACCTTAGTTGTGGATCCACTACTGTGGTTGGATCTTCTGTGCGTTCCAATTTACAAGTTCCGGTAAAATGGAAGATAACTTCGGTAAAAAAACGTATAAAACACCGCCAATATTCATCACTATCAAACTGAGATTTTTTTCTAAACATGGGGAAAATGGTTTATGGAAAATTCCGCTTCCTGAGATTTGAAAGTCTTGGTTGAAAAACGTACACTTGTAATGATATAAGTACAAATAAACACCTGTAATGAGGTGAGTAAGAGAGAGAGAGGGGGAGAGAGAGATAAGAGGGAGGGGGTTAGAGGTGGGCGAGAGAGGGAGGGAGACGAGGTAGAGAGAGATGAGGGAGAGAGATATTAACGAGAGAGGAGGGAGCGAGAGCGAGGGTAGAGAGAGAGATTAACGCGAGGGAGAGAGAGAGATATAGTGAGAGACAGATAGATAAATAAGAGGGGGAGAGAGAGAGAGAGGAAGAGGGAGAGAGAAGATAGAGAAATGGAGTTTAATTAATGTCCGCTCGACACAACCTAGGTCATAAAGTTACTAACATATGGTTTTTAATTTTAATTAGATAATTCGCTTGCGCGTAGGAGTCTTTATCAGTGGAAGGAAACCGGAGGACCCGGAGTAAACCAACGAGGTTGGACAGGCGACCCTTCTCCTTGTGCACGTACAACCGGGGAATCGAAGCAATGTCATTTGACTCAATGACTGACTTTATGATACAGCACGAGGTAAGTAATAAAAAAGGTCTAGTCATGATATCTTTGTAAATAATGAACGGGGCGACATCGGGACGGATATTTACAATAGAATAAAATCTATATCTTCATTATTAAAGTAGCTAGTGATTGTTGTCCATAAACAATATTCCTAGAGCTATACTGACAGACTTTAAATCTATGTACAGTGGAATCTGTCACATGCGACATCGTTACAGTATGTCGGATAACACAACGTGTCGGAATACACATCCGCCGTTTGAAGGACGGATTATACGGCGTCAATTCAATGGAAATTATGTGACGGGACGGCTGATTGATGTCGTAATCCGGAACATACAGAATCCGGATTTACCAGCAGTTTTTGGGCTGAAGTAATAAGAAAATAAATCGGGACATGAAAATCATGTCGGATGTCACAGCAATCCGGAGTGATCAGACATCGGATGTGACAGAGTTCACTGTATATCTTAAATGACAACATTGACGTCAGGCAGGGTAAGCTTACTCTTCCGGACACCTGTTACTACTGTTTGTCGTGTATTTTGTACACGGTGAACAGTCCATATGCTGATTATACTATTTTGCCTGATTACACTATTTTGCCTGATAACACTTTTTTGCCTGATTACACTATTTTGCCTATACTGTTTTTTAGGACTTCGAATTTCGTCTTATGGTTTGGGTTGTTCGTACTTGGTTTTATTTTATTAGCAAGTGCATGCTGTATCATAAAGCCAACTGGTGTGGTTTTAATTGCCTGGTTGTACGTGACAAGGAGTATGGTTCGTACTCGGTTTTATTTTATATCATTATCACATATGTGATAGAACTTGTTAAACACATTCCAAATATACTTTTAACACAGCGATCACTGCTACGCTAGATGCGTTATGGTGAATTCAAGAAAGGGAAGTGACGAATGCAAACGGAAAACCGGAGTTATCCTTCCATATAACAATCTGAAGTAAACAGGTACACGGGCGAATTTCTTTGAGGCTGTGAGAGGATAATTGATAATTCAAATAAGTAATTAAATGTCACTAAATAAGAGAAGAGGATAAACATAGAAATAATCCGTACATTCCCTTGTTTATATTCATTCTTAATTTAATAAAAAATATGGTAATGCATGGACTCTTTATATTATCTACTGACGTGGGGTTTAACGTCATGTTCTGCTCCGACTGAGCTTATGTACTAGAAGCAGGCACGGATCCAGGGTTTTTTCGAGGAGGGGGGGGGGCATACATTGTAACAAAATAAATGGTAATCATTAGAGTGCCGCATACGTTAGTGGTTTGGTGTAATCCCCAGAGCCTTGACGCATTGCCTGGCCATAGAGAATGCGAAAATCATGTTTATATCATCAATTAAAAAGCAGATACACCAGTCTCCCCCTGGATCCGCGCCTGAGAAGAGCTAAAGCTCTGGGGCGGTATTTATAAACATTCTAAGAGTTGAAATCAACTCTTAACTGTCAAAAATTACTCCTAACTTTGTACATTTCCCTTAGACCTATTTATAAAACATTTTACTTTAAGAATTACTCCTAACTATGACACATATTTAGGAGTCCTCCTGTAGCACTCCTAACTTGTTAAAAGTACTCTTATCTTGGTTAACATGGCCGTCCGTGTACGCCGCCTAAGAGAGTTTAAAACAAGCAGAGATTTCTTAGTGGGGTACAACAATGACAAGTTGATAAGGAGATATCAAATGGACATGGGTGGGATTCTCTTTGTGACAGATTTAGTTTGGTTAGTACCCAAGTCTTACATTTAGTTAAAAGTAACTCTACGACCCTTTATAAATATTTCCAGAGAGTAACTTTTAACTAAATGTTGTTTTAGGAAGTCTTAGAGTAAAAGTTAAGAAAACTCTAAGAATTTTTATAAATACGGTGTATACAAGAACCGCAATACTCGAAAACAAAACCTCATTTGTTCATCGAAGGGTTGCACAAATTCCCTACAATTGTTACACAGAGATTGATTTACCATTGCTTGACAGTGTAATATAATTATTTAGACTTACCGTCCAAACAGGCTAACAGAAATTAAATAAAATGGGGTTTAACGTCGTACTGTTGTTCTGTTCCGAACTGCGCTAATGAAGACGGATTTAACTAACAAATGTTGATCTCTCTCTCTCTCTCTCTCTCTCTCTCTCTCTCTCAAATATTTATTTTATTTCTACACATGTGATGACTACTCATTTTATTCGAGTAAACCAGTGAGGTGTTATAATGGTTACGTGTGGTTTAATGGTCGAGTACAAGACATTAAGTAATATATTGTAACAACAAGAGGACCGTGTTTTTACAATATATTACGCAATGTTTATGTCTGAGACGATTAAACTACTTAAAATACAGACACTCCGCACGTGCGTTTACAGTGAAAAACGTCATGCCAGGCTAATATTGTTATAATGTAGGCTACCCTTGGCAACTTGCCCGTACATTATTTGAAATAATGGTCCTCAAAGGATGACGTCACATCTCTATTTTAAATGGAAATAGAAGATGTGAATACACAACTGTCTTAACGCTGGGTTTCCACTCTCACGTTTCACGCCAGGAAAACGCGTTTGCGACCGTCATACGATACACCTTTTTTTTGGGGGGGGGGGAGGGGTATAAAGCACCGTCTTCTGCCGGTCCATTATTTATGGATGCAGGGGGTTGGGATGGCCTACTGGTCTACACTACAGTGCCGCGCTTCGACCTCTAACTGGCCGGCTACCTCTGGCTTGCGGCTGTGGTTTCGAGCCCTGGTGTGAGCGTATGCGGCATGGAAATAGGGCGCCTTCTCAACCTCGTGGGTTTCCTCCTGGCACTCCGGTTTCCTCCAACTGCTAAAGACCCCTACGCGCAAGCGATTTATTGAAAAAAAATTAAACCATATGTTCGTCCCGAAATGATCTAGTTTGTGTTGAGTGAACGCTACACACAATTTCTCTCTCTCTTTGGCTGCAGTGATGTGGTTGTAATCAAAACATAGACGAGGATTTTAGTACAAATATTGCGTGTTACTGGAGATTAACGTTTACTCCAAGTTCAAGGCCAATAATCAGTAATTGTTCGCGTTCATCGCGTGTAACAAATCATACCTGACATAGAGAAACATCGATAGTTCATAAACACAAGATTCTGTGATAAAGAGAGAGAGAGAGAGAGAGTGAGAGAGAGAGAGGGGGAAAGAGAGAGAGAGAGCGAAAGCGTAAGCTAGATAAATGGGGTTTAACATCCACGCGACAAAAACTAGGCCATTTGGGGACTAACATATGATTTTAATTTTATTTCGATAATTTGCTTGCGCGTAGGGGTCTTTAGCAGTGGGGGGAAACCGGGGTGCCCGGAGAAAACCCACGAGGTTGAGAAGGCGCCCAGGGCTCGAAACCATAGCCGCAAGCCAGTGGTGGACGGCTAGCTAGAGGTCGATTTGAAATTGGAGAAAAAAAATGAAATCATTGAATGTAAATCATTTTATATACATTCATATTACAGTATTATAATATTATATGCGTTGTGACCCACAGTTGCGATCGATCCCTGCATTGGCCGAGAAAGTTTATCTCGATTTTCCGGCGTGATTTCCACTTGTCAGTGATGCAGAAGGAGGGCCTGGCAAGGACAGTTGCCTAATCGTTCGGATTGGACGAAAAGCCGAGGTCCCGTGTACACATTGGCGTGCACGTAAAAGAACCCTTGGCAGTTGGAATTCAGTTGCTGCCCGGGCAAAATTTCCCTCATAGCACACTGTATGGCGTATGCCCGTCTTCAATTAGCCCAGGTTAGGTGCTTAAGCGTAGGACATTAAACCCCATTTCATTCATTCATTTCTAGGTCCCAAATGATAGCGCCTTACCTCCTTTAACAGTATAATAACGGAGAAAACGAATTTAATAATGGTCCACACAATATTAAATCTATAATAATGAAGAAAATTTTTTTTTTGATAATGCCATGGTCCACCACCTAATATTTGACCGGAAAAAACGACTTAGGTCTAGCCATTATTTGCCGAATACCATTGGAACAATATATACACGAACTATTTAAAAAATGATACCGGAAGTGCACTGTGATGTCCTAAATTAAAAGATAGAGGGAACTTGGTCATTTCGAGATGAACATCACGGCATATCATTCTTTTCTTTTTTTTTCAGTTATTCAGAAAGCGCGCTGGGAAGAGGGTGGGTAGCTTTGGCGGGAGACAACTAGAGAACCCGGCGAAAACCTAGGTTAGACCCGCCACCACCACCATAACGCCATAACAGGCCCGGTCTGTACAGCGCACAGTGGATGTTTACGGCTGGCCCCGGATCCATTTACTTGATTTGATAATTGTTGATTTTTATTTTGCGTATAGTGCGGTCCTCCTGCACTTAATATTAGAGTAGAGTGAAAGTTGAATCTCAGTCAAAAATTGGTTCAATTCCATTTAGTAATGAATTGAAGATTTCGCAACATTCGGTATCCTCAGCGTCACCTATACCTCTTGGGAAAAATCTTTTGATTAATGAAATATTGTCCTATAAATGTATAGGGTCGCTTGTCCAACTTTATGGATTTTCTCCGGGTCCTCAAGTTTCCTCCTACTGCTACAGACCCCTACGCACAAGCGAATTATTGAAATAAACTGAACCATATGTTAGTGCCGAAATGACCTAGTTTGTGTCGAGTGGACGTTAAACTCCATTTACCTTATCTCTCCTCCCTTATAAATGCAGCTTCTTTAAACTTCTAGCCAACGCCCAGCCGATCCAGCAAACAAATTATTTCTTTCGGCCTATTCGGAAGACATTGTTGGAATTGTAAATATTTTTCTTGTTGGATCACGGCTCAAGTCAGATTGTGGTTCTCGTTTAGGCCACGCCATGGGTAAGATGTTTTGTTTTTAAATTTTAAAACATAAAAATTTGGAACTCAAGTCCAATATTAAAAACACACAACCACGTCTCTTTGTGTTTAAACATACATTATTCAAGAGCTAATTCTGATTTTTGCCGGTCGTTTTTAAAGGGACAATAACACTCTTGCTGGCTTGAGTGGTCCAGAAAAAAACATTAGCCTTATTCTAACTGCAAGATGTTTTTAAACATCTTGCAGTTAGAATAAGGCTAATGTAAATTATCCATTACAACCTATCTTACTTGTCCAGAGGGTCGAAAATATGTTTAAATACAAGTTGCATTTGAAGGTGCTTACGTAAGGCTTTTCAAACCATGTTACGGCATGTAGTTGAATTTTTCCAATTTTTTAAAATTAGGTGTGTTAAGATGAAATTTTTCTTATTTTTTAATTGTAAAATAGTACAATTTGTTGACCAGAATAAAGATTGGGACATATTATTCAGTTACAACAAGAGTGGTATTGGGGCTTTAAGCACTTAAATGTTATATAAACTATTAATTAGATATTTATTAACATAACAAGCCCTATTACCAACTCTTGATGCCATCTGACGAGTCAGATTTTCAACAGATTTGAGTCCAACTGATTTGCACCGACTGGAAACAAAGACGGGCAAAGGCCATACAGTGTGCGATGAGAGAAATTTTGCACGGCCAGCGGCACTACGGCCTACTCTTATATCGAATTCCAAGTGCCAAGGGATCTTTTACGTGGACGCCAATATGTACATGGGACCTCGGTTTTTCGTCCCATCCGAACGATTAGACAACTGTTCTTGTCAGGCCCTCCGTCCTGCATCACTGACCAGGGGTCGTATTCGAAATCGTACATCCGACCTCCAAGCTAGCGAACCAGCGTCTTGCCTACTTAGCCATCGTGACCCCTCAACTCGACCACCGTGATCCCCTCGAAAAACAGAAAATCAGATTGGTCTGGCCTTAGTGGATACCCTGAGACGGATGGGGATTAGGGGGAGGGATTAGTAAGTACTTGTGTAGAAGTTTTCTGGAGTACTCATTGTTTTGTTTAAGACGACACACCTTGTCGTTGGTTGGTTTGTGTTGGTCTACCCTGTCCTCACCTCCACAGAAACTAGGTCTGTTTCCAAACAAGGGATTTTCACCCACCGTGATCATGTTTGATCACAACTCGACGTGTCACTCGTGAAATTCGTGTACATGGATCACATGTTCTTCCTCAAATTATGTGTTAGTGAGAAATCTTTATAATTTGAAATTGTCAAACTAATAATTACTACAGAACTCCTTCTTTGTGGAGAGGCTGGATGACCGAATGTTTATTGCATGCGCGTTGTATCATAAGGTCGATCATTGAGTCAACTGGCGTGGTTTTGATTCCCCAGTTGTACGTGACAAGGGGCATGTTCGCCTGCTCAACCTCGTGGGGTTTCCCCGGTTCCTCTGGTTTCCCTACAGTGCTTAAGCAAATGTTAGTCGCGAAATTAACTAGTTTGTGTCAAGTGGATGATAAACCCAATCTCTCTCCCTCTCTCTCTCTCTCTCTCCCTTCTCTGTGATTCAGAAAACAAACAGTATTCTATCTGAGTAACAATAAAAGTACCCGGATAAAAACAAAAGCCGTTGCCTTGGCGAAATTCGATCTTGTCTTTTGGGTAGGATTGGGCGTGGTAATTGTTCTACTATTCTGGTGGAGAGTGCCGTGAGTCGCCAGGTAGTTTTACGCGTGTGCTGGCGCTGACTTACTCAAATCAAATATACTGATTGTTATTATAGGACTGTTATGCACTTAACCTGAGCTAATTGAAGACGGGCATACGCCATACACTGTGCTATGAGGGTAATTTTGCCCGGGCAGCGGCGCTACGGCCTACTTTTGTATCGAACTCCAACTGCCAAGGGATCTTTAACGTGCACTCCCATGTGTACACGGGACCTCGGTTTTTCGTCCAATCCGAACGACTAGGCAGCTGTCCTTGTCAGGCCCTCCTTCTGCATCACTGACAAGGGGGAATCACGTCGAAAAATTGAGATGAACTTTCTCGGCCAATGCAGGGATCGAACATCCGACCTTCAGGCTAGCGAACCAGCGCCTTATCCACTTAGCCACCGTGATCCCCGTTATTATTTAAAAGTGGACAATGATAGCATGAACATTATCTGCCATACCCCTTGCCTGTTTGATAATAGCTCGTACCATTGCTTCAGGAATATCGTTATCTACTGGTGATTTGATTTGGAGCGGGAACTTTCCTGGCGCTGCCGAAATTTACATACACGAAATACGTTTGTACTGAACATGCGCAAACTGTATGTTTTTAAATCGTGATGGGGGGGGGGGTATTTCGGGTTTGACATAATGGTTTAATTTGATTTCAATAAATTAACTTTAGCAGTGGGAGGAAACGAGGAACCCTCAAACGCGTTGCACCCTAGGGAACGCACTTATCATCCAGCCATGGTTCATTTTAGGAATTAAAATGTCGGACAACGAGCTTCGTGTCTGTTTCGAAACGGGGCTAATTGTGGACCGGTAGCGGCAAGTTTCGTATAAAACATTCCCAGTATTATTACTATTAATAATAATTGTCGCCACGGTTTTATTTTATTACCACCAGCATGACGGGGGGTTGGGGTGGCCTAGTGGTCTAGAGTGTCGCGCTTTGACCTGTAGCTGGCCGGCCACCTCTGGCTTGCGGCTGTGGTTTCGACCCTGGTGTGAGCGTATGTGACATGGTGATAGAGGCGCCTTCTCAACCTCGTGGGGTTCTTTCGGACACTCCCGTTTCCTCCCACTGCTGAAGACCCCTAATCGCAGGCCAATTATTGAAAAAAAAACATTAAACCATATTATGTTAGTCCCGAAATGACCTAGTTGTGTTGAATGAACGTTAAACCACATAACACGATATTGATATCCCCAAACATTAAAATTTCATGTGAAAATGCAATAGAGATAAATTATTGAAAAATAAAATACATATTCACAAAAGACTTTTTGTGCTATTGAATTAACCTTCATTCGGGGATTTTTCTCATAGTGCACGCATGTGCATTGATACAGTATGTGATGTGTGATGATCCGTGAATTGTATCTTTTCCCAAGACAGATAACAATAATTTTTACGATATTGATAAGATGTTCGGGGGTGTTTTTATTGCCATGGATACTACAAGATGGTTGATAAGACAACTGGATCATTTTACTGTAGATTTTGACAGTTGATGTAGCGATCACAATTCGACCTGTCAGGCGTAAACCAGGTTTTTGTTCAAGGTTGTTACAATTTGTGGATGTGGACCACCTACGTGATCAAAAACTGGTCCTTCTTTTTTTGTTCGGACATTAAGACAAGAACATGTGGACATTGATGTGACCCTAAAACATATAATCAGGGGCCTGTTTCACGAAATTTTAACTAAGATAAAATCCGATTTTAGTAATTCGATTGGATAGTATTAGATTGATTTTAGCGCTTAGCCAATCAGATTTAAGTATTTACTAAAATTTGGATTTTATCTTAAGTTAAAATTTCGTGAAACAGGCCCCAGGGGTTTAAACAGGGTGATCTCATTTAACCTATATAGTAAACACAAAAAACATTTTCTAAAAATAGATATTTTTAGTGTCGCAAAATAGAGAGAGAGAGAGAGGGAGAGAGAGAAGGAGAAAGAGAGAGAGGGGGAATTAGGTTTAACGTCCATTCGACACAAACTAGGTCCTTTCGGGACTAACATATAGTTTAATTTTATTTCAATAATTCGCTTGCGCGTGGGGGTCTTTAGCAGTGGGAGGAAAAGAGAGGGCCCGGAGAAAACTCACGATGTTGGACAGATGACCCTCCTCCTCGTCACGTAAAACCGGGAAATTCGAAACCATGACAGTTGATTCAGTGACAGGTTTTATGATACAGCACGCACGTGTTAACTATTCCGCCATCCACCCTCCCTGACGCAAAATACAGCTTTTTGTCCTAATCATTCGTTTTATTCAATATTCGTCGTTCGTTTAGTTCTAGAATCACGGTGGCTAAGTGGATAAGACGCTGGTTCGCTAGCCTAGAGGTCGGGTGTTCGATCCCTGCATTGGCCGAGAAAGTTCATCTCGACTTTCCTCGTAAAAAGTTAAAGAAAAGCCCGCTTGATAGTTTTGTGTCGTGGAAATTAACACATACCGAGCCACGGTTTTCTCCGCCAAATCGAACCCTCCTTACCTTGAGAATATCCCAAAATTCCAGTAAGAAAAGCCTTTTATCATTTTATCTTATGGAAAATAAAATCAATCCTTGAAGAATAGCACGTACAGGTTTTAAAAAAAAATAGAGGATGAAAAACACCGAATTCCGCTCTATACATATATATTCAAAGCCACGCCGACTCTTAGACAGCAATTTATTTCGGGCATAGAATAGGCCTATAGGCCTACCCCGAAGATTAAAGAGATTTACCGTTACAGATGTACAATTTATTAGAGAAGAGCAAAGAAGTTATAATTATCAACTATACAGTTCATTCAAAGCTTGTTGACGTTGGCGAGCACATCACAAATATTATATTGTAAAATATATACGTCCTACCCTTTCTACACCTTCCGAAACATGGGCATACGCCCCCCGAAAACAAATCGAATTAGCACCCCCCCCCCATTATTTCGCCAACAATAATGATATCTAATGTGCATTCTTAGCCGTCCACAACCTAAGCCCCACAAAAATTTCCGTAGCCTCTTCAAATTTTATGAGCTGGCTACGGGCCCGCGCCATTCAATTTGCTTTGAGGAAAATTTGGCCCGGGCAAAAGGGGCTCCATTATTGGTTATTTTAAAATGATCCTGAAAGAACAATAGTAAAACAGAATTTGTTTGTAAATAAAAGAAAAACACTGAGTTTGTTGTTGTTTACAAATGACAGTAAACAGGCGAATCAGTGGTCATTTTTAACGTGTTGGTCAGCTGGCATCAAACACGGGACAATACACACGCACCGTTTGTCTAATCGACTTCAACATGACCACTTGAAAGAAGTCCAAAAATGTTGGTTTGTTTTCACAAATCTTTCGTTAACAAAGCTCGAACATTTACCCAGTCCTGTAAAGTCTTTTAATCCCAGCGTGGCTGTTTGCCCCGGATCTATTTACTCTTTGTATCCGACGAATTGATTGGTGTAAGCAAGGCTTTAGTCACTATAGACTATTGTATTTTTCGCGCCAGACGATTGAATTTCTCGTTCTGTTTCTGCTGTTTTGGTAAACAAGAAAGATGGACGCTGAAACCGCGTGCAGGAAGCAAACATTAGAAGAAGTTAAAGCGGGTTCAATGTCAGTTATAGAGAGGTTAGTTTCAACACCTGTGAAATAGGCCTACGTACTGAACCACGTGTTCAGATTTAATAACACGGAACCGACGTTACCCGACTGGTTGGCTGATCAACCAAATAAATCTAATTATTATAAAATAAATATTTGTGATTAGTTGTGATCAATATGAGTATCGTTTTATCTAGAAAACATAACCATGACCCCCCCCCCCCCCCATAGGGGAATCGGTGTCCGTTATGCGTGGGGGTGGGGGTCAATAATTTCCTGATATGTGTTTCTTTTTTTTTTTTTAATGCCTGGGGGAACCCCTCCCCCCACTCATATCAGTTTCGTTGTGACGTACGTGATGACTAAACCCTTGTGTCTTTCTCGGAGATAATTCCAACTGATGCGAT
Organism: Patella pellucida; assembly: GCA_917208275.1. Taxonomy (NCBI): domain Eukaryota; kingdom Metazoa; phylum Mollusca; class Gastropoda; family Patellidae; genus Patella; species Patella pellucida. The sequence goes on from OU795043.1 coordinate 54,053,076, forward strand.
GATAAATGCATGAAACTGGCAAAGTTATTTTCAGGGTCATCTGTCAAAGAATTCAGTCATTTTAGTAGATCTTTATATAATTAAACTCACTTTTATGAATGGGTACCGTATGAAACATAGGATTTCCCCTTTCTCTTTCATTTTAACAGGGTAATCCAAAACCACCAAATTGGAATTGAAACTTTTAATCAATGAAATAAAAAGTTCTATACATTTTTTTAAAATTAGTAAGTCAATAAGATATATTTAGCTGATTGATCTGGTCTATAGTCTTTGATCTTTTTATAAATCTGTATTGACATTAGAAGGATTATATCCAATCAACCAGACATAAATACTTCTAACTATCGTGTCGCTGGCAAGAAATATACGCCCCGGACACGCCAGTTTCATTTTCTATTGTATAGGAACATCTGTTAAAATGTTGCTTGTTATATACCTCTGGAAAAAACAACTAATTCGAAAACCAAAATTAGGCTACTTGTGGTTGCTCTTGTCAAAAACTTAAAATCTTTAGTTCCATATTTAAGTTTTGAAACTTTAACAAAACATCGAACACACTAATTGGTGTTTTTTTTTAATGATCACGACTACTAAAAAACAAAATAAAATGGGGTTTAACGTCCTACTGTTCTGTTCCGACTGCGTTACCCTGACAACCGCGCTACAGCCCACTGTTTTATTGAATTTCAACTGCCAAGGAAAAACCAAGCAGAATATCACTCAAGACCCTTAAAAACTAAACATTGAATTTGTTTATCCCACAGTAGATTCTTTAGTTCTCAGGGGAAGACGGTGGCTAAGTGTAAGAAGCTAGCCTGGAGGTCGGTTGTTCGATCCCTGCATTGGCCGAGAAAGTTCATCCAGATTTTCCGACGTGGTTTCCCCCTTGTCAGTGATGCAGGACAGAGGGAATGACAATGACAGCTGTCTAGTCATTTGGATGGGCAAAACAAACAAGGTCCTGTGTACAAATTGGCATGCAGGTAAAAGATCCCTGGGTAGTAGGAATTTGATATAAGAGTAGGCCATAGCGCCGCTGCCCAGGCAAAATTTCACTCAAAGCACACCGTAAGGTGTAATGCCCGTCTTCATTAGCCCAGTTTAGGAGAAAACAGTAGGATGTAAAACCCTATTTCATTTCATTAATTATCAAGTTTCCAACCCCTTGTTCTATTTCTCTCTTTATTCAATATGCATTATTAGTTTATATTCTTTTAATGACATTAAATCCTTGCTCAATATACATATTAAACATACATTATGCAAGAACTAAATCTGCCTAATGGAAATCTTTCATTAGGTATGAAATTTTATCTAAATTATCAATTAGACATTAATTAAATGATCCAGACCATCGGTAGCCTGCGATCCTTAGTGGATTATTATCCGATTTACTGCATAACTTTCCTTCAGGATTAAAATTTAATCATTAAATGGATAATCGAGACTATGCTTTTTATCGTATTGACTTTAGTAATGATGATCAAGGCTAGACAGAAATTCCAATCACTTGATTCTCTGTTCATAGTGGATCAATTTGAATAAAATTATCTAGTGAGAACCGCCAACTCTTTATCTAATATCCCAATGTATTTCTGATTTCTATTAATTTAATGAATAAATGAAATGGGGTTTAACGTCCTACTATTGTCCACCTAACCTGGGCTAATTGAAGACGGGAATTAATTTAATGACATTGAATAATAGGAAGATAATGAAATAAACCACTATATATATATTGATGATAATTACTATTGTGTATTTCACAGCAACCACAAATAAACAAAATGAAAAAACGTTATTAGGGGTAGTATTTTTTATTCAATTTGAATAAAATGATCTAGTTTTTAACTATTATAGTGAGAACCGTCAACTCTCTATCTAATATCCCAATGTATTTCTGATTTCTATTAATTTAATGACCTTAAATAATGTGAATATAATGAAATAATATAAACCACTAATAATGATAATAATTACTATGGTGTATTTCACAGCGACGTTTCAACAACACATTTCACAAAGTCATTATCAATACATGTACAAATAAACAAAATGAAAAAACGTTATTAGCGTTAGTATTTTCTTTTCAATGGAGGTTTATTAATCTTCGATCTTTTAACACTGAGTAAATATTTCCCTGATTATAAATAATTATAAATAAACTCATGTGCTTTTTAAAGATATAAATAATATTAATCTTTATGATTGGGTTTATAGATCAGAGTGATGAAAAACGTCATTCGTAGATTGTCCGATTGTATGAAAAGGAATTCAATGGATTAAACGAAAAGCGTTTTCTATGCTCGAATATTGATATGCATTGATTGATTGACTGTATAGAAGATGAACTTGGTAGCCTGCGTGCAAGTAACTCCGCAAACTAAAGCGGCTTTTCACGATCACAGTTGTAAAAATAGGACTAATTGTGAACGTCAATGAAAGAGGTTGATTCGAAGAGTTAATAGATTGATCACGGTTCATTTAATCCAGTGTGAGGTCGAAGGTCGGTATTCTTTGACGTACTGTGTCAATGTAGTGTTTAATACACTCGTTGAGTGTAAACCCCTTTAATGGTTAAACCCTCAACATACTGTATGTAACTCCCTCTTTATGGTCATCACAATGGCGTCTGCTCATTGAAATTTTGACAACCCTTTATTACACAGTGCACCCGAATATAAAAAGTGAAAAGTGGCCAATTGTGGCAAATCTTAGAGAACATTTCGTCGATCCCTTTTACTGACCACAAGTGGACAATGGCTGACGGGTTAAACCTCGCTAAAGTTGTCCATTGTACGATTGTTTTGATTCACAGGATGACGTCTGTCTGTTTTCGAAAATCGTTCCGATTCAAAAGTCAAGCAGCAGATGTGTTTATTCAAGTGCTTCGGAGATGCTTATTGATGATTTTCGTCGCTATTGACAACCACTGCACTCTTCATCTCCTGAAGGTAAGTTTAGTTCTGTGTGTTTTCTCATCCCCTTTTCTTAATAAACAGCAGACGGGTTTAAATCCGTTGTTGTGTGAACGACTTTTACATCAGCTTAATTCACTTTGTATTCAAGTGACGTTGAAAAACCCATTTTGACATTTTGACATCCTCCCCTCTGTCTGTGACCAGGATTAGAGAGCTCGACAGTCATGTCTGATAGCTTATATATGAACAAGGCTGTCATAAATTAACTCCTTTCAAGTGAAAAATCGTCAAATTGTTTTTTTGGGGGGAAATCTGGGAAAATTGACAAAAAAAATTAGAGATAAAATTTTTGATTATTCCATTAATTTAAAGGGGTCGATCGATATCAATTGGTCTTCAGATCCAGTGAACTTAATGTAGGCCTACATTTAGGCTACGTAGATTGATTCAAACTCCATCTTTCTATCATAGGAATTGATAGGGGTTTAACATCCACTCAACACAAACTATGTCACTATGGGACTAACGTGAAGTACAATTTTATTTTAATAATTTGCTAACACGTCCACAAAAGTAATGTTTTTACCAAGCTCTAAGAAAATCATCATTTAAATCAACGTGAACTCATTTCCTGCCTCGAATTTCCCCCCCCCCACCTTCCGCACCACAAATAAACAGTTGTCCAGGGGATTCATATTTAGAGATGGGCAGTACCAGAAATTATGATCATCATTTATGTCAACATAATGACAACCCTCCACACGCACACCTACATCTTCTACCCCCAGCCCATCTCCAAATCAAAACAGTTGTCGAGGGACATCATATACACATCTATTTGAAAAAAATTGGCATCTCTGACCACCTCCCCCCGTCCATTGTAGACCTTTGACCACTCTCTCAAATGTCTGATCTCTGATCACCACCCAAATCGGTCTCGAAAACCTTGGTCTTATAAATTCACAGCTCAGGTGAACAATAATGATTTCTCAGGGGCGTTCTTATCCAGCCACAGCCCCTCCAAAACATTCTGTAGCCCCACCAAATTTTATAAGGTGGCTAAGGGCTTGGAGATGCTGATGCTACCTCTGGGTTCAAATGAATGAATGAAATGGGGTTTAACGTCCTACTGTTATGCACTTAACCTGAGCTAATTGAAGCCGGGCATACGCCATACAGTGTGCTATGAGGGAAATTTTTGCCCGGGCAGCGATGTTACGGCCTACTCTTATATCGAATTCCAACTGCCATGGGATCTTTTACGTGCACTCCAATGTGTACACGGGACCTCGGTTTTCCGTCCCATCCGAACGACTAGGCAGCTGTCTTTGTCAGGCCCTCCTTCTGTATCACTGACAAGGGGAAATCACGTCGGAAAATCGAGATGAACTTTCTCGGCCAATGCAGGGATCGAACACTCGACCTCCAGGCTAGCGAACCAGCGCCTTATCCACTTAGCCACCGTGATCCCCTCTGGGTGCAGGTCTGTTGTCAGTAGTATTGGGGGGGGGAGGGGGAGGTCTAGTGGTTTAATGGGTGCATGTGAAACCATTAGGTCTATCCTTCAGTCAAGCAGTGTGGTTTTGATTATCTGCTTGTAGGTGACAAGCAGTAGGTCTGTTCTCCAACCTCGCAGGTATTTTTTAAATTATTATTTTGTCATTTGCGAATCAGCCATTAGGCTACTAAATACTTCTGTAGTGTCTTGTAGGGTACACGGCGCTCTTTACTGATTTTAAAATGTCCATTACATTGCATCTTAAGTGTGTGATATTAGGATCACATATTTTTAGGACAAGATAACAACATCAATATTGATGGAAATCGACCAATAATGAATTAAAGTTACTGTTTTTAATTTCAAATATTATTGATGATATTGAGTAAAAGCATTAGCTCCTTTAAAATATATTCAGTTCTCCATTACTTCAATATTTTTAGAAAATTAAATTCTTTTTTTATTTTAAGATATACATTTTTACAATTTTTTAAGTAAATAAATTAAATACTTCATTTTGACGATATTAAATTTGAAAAATCCTCTTTTTTAAGAAATTAAATTATATCCCCTTTTTCAGAGATATTAAATTTTAAAAATGCTCCAGTTTGAAAATATATATTAAATTTTCTATTTTTTACGATATAAAACTAAAATTTTTCTTGGATATGAAAAGCATGTTTGAATTAAAATTAGCGAATTTTCCAGTTACTTCATTATGAGGGGAGGTTAAATGGCTGAATGGTAAGCATGTGTACATTGTTTCATAAAGCCTGTCATTCAGTCAACTTGTGTGGTTTTGAATCCCCGGTTGTATGTGACAAGGAGTAGGGACACCTGTGCAACCTCATGGGTTTTCTCCGGGTCCTCCAGTTTCCCCCCACTGCTAAAGACCCCTACGCGCAAATGAATTATTGAAATAAAATTAAAACCATGTATTGTTAGTCCTGAAATGACCTAGTTTGTGTCGAGTGGACGTTAAACCCCATTTCTCTCTCATTCTCTCTCTCCCTCTCTCTACTTGATTATGATGCTCATTGTATTTGAAGTCTGATTGTTAGTAAATATTTGTATGAAGAGCAGACGGTCATCAACATACCTTGTAATTATTTTATAAAAGGCAGACGTCATAATATGAATGAAAGTGTGTCTTTAGAAATAACGTGACTTATGGCGCAAGTCTTGGAACCGTTCAGCCGAAAACACACCAAGATCCTTTAGTATAATTTAATTGTGTTGTTATAAAATCAATAGAATATTTTATCCATTAAAATGCTTTTGTTGTCTTACGCTGAAATGGAAGGCATGTATTTTTGTACTGTACAAATCATATTAGTTAGTGGGGGGGGGAGGGGCCGAATGGTAAGCATGTGCGTTGTATCATAAAGCCTGTCATTGAGTCAACTGGCATGGTTTCAAATCCCCGGTTGTACGTGACAAGGAATAGGTAGCCTGTCCAACTTCATGGGTTTTCTCTAGGTCCTCCGGTTTATTCCAACTGCTAAAGACCCCTACGCGCAAGCGAATTATTGAAATAAAATTAAACCAAATGTTAATCCCGAAATAACCTAGTTTGTGTTGAGTGGATGTTAAACCTCATTTCTCTCTCTCCCCTTGCTAGAAACAGGTTTTACGGACACTCTAGTGATATCTAAGAGTAGATTTTGTATTTGATATGGTCGATTTTTTTTCAGGGGCAGCAGATTTTTTAGGAGTGGCATTTGCTCCTGGTGCCCCCGCCCCTTTGATACACGCCTGTGGTGGCGCCCCATAGTTTTCACTTAAGTGATATAAGAAAGTTTGGATCAGGGCCAATGAATCAGGTACCCATTGGCGTGTGGGCACCTTTAAAACCGACCGACTGATCAGTGCCTTAAGAGCATCACTGTGTGATAAAATTTTTTGAGGGGGGCTTTATTTTCCTGGGGGTGCAATGTACCCCCCTGCACCCCCGCTAGATACAGCCCCGTCTGAAATTGATAGAAACAGAAGTCGTGGGTGTGCTGTTGATGTATTGTAGTTAAATGTCTTTAAAATTCTATTGATTGGAAAGTAATTAAACTCTCTAGCGATTCATTTCCGAGTAGAGCTTTTACACTTTAACTACATCCTACCTGGCATTTAATCAATAAACACATAGATATATAACAAATTCAAAATATCGTCAACTTTCTGCTTCATGTGTAAAAACGTGATAAATTGTCGAAGTTCAAGCTAGTCAGGCTTGCATGACAATAAAAAAAACTATCTTTTGTGTCGATGTACAAAACAATTATGGTTGTTAATAAAATGAAACAATGGTTTATTACAGAAGGGACCAGCGTCATATGTTGGGGTTGTTTTTTTATTTTAAAAAAAGACAAAAGAGGAAGAATTGATTACATCCATGAATTATAGATTAGTTCATGGCATGCGTCAGTCGGGAGGTTTGATGACGATTAAAATTTTGTTCACAAATAAACGATTAAAAGTAAATCATCAATAATAGAATTGTAAGTAAAATGGATGGAAAACCTGGTGGGTTTCCTCCGGGTCCTCCATATTCCTCCCGCTGCTAAAGACCCCTACGCGCAAGCGAATTATTGAAATAAAAGTAAACCATATGTTAGTCCCAAAATGACCTAGTTTGTGTCAAGTGGACATTAAACCACATCTCTCCCTCCCTCTCTCTCTCGCTCTTTCTCTCCATTTCATTATAGTTATTTTGGTAAATATTTGAGAGGAAAATAGACAAATTTCCAAAATAAACTTGATTATATTTTCGAAAATAAAATATGTATAATAAATGTGGTGAATATTTGTACAGTTTAGATTTGAAAGAGTGAGATCGCTGCATTGAGGAAATACAAAAAGAAAGAAACAAAATGGCTCCCACACACAGTGGAGAATGAGATCCAGATCCTTGTGACATTTTTCATTCTCTTTAATCAGCCAAGACATAACAAGTATGGGGCCATCCATAAAGTACGTACGCTCAAAATGGGTAAAACTCAGACCCCCCTCCCCCCCCTGTACGCTCCTGTACGTAAGTTTTGCCATTGAATTAACGCACCTGTACGCTTTTGGCGTGACCCCGCCTCCCCCCTTCAAGCGTACATACTTTATGGATGGCCCCTATACACTTATCCATTTCATTATCCTCCTGGGACAGCTTACGGACAACATGTGCATTTTAAACTCATCTTGATGCAGAAGGAGGGCCTGACAAGGACAGTTGCCTAGTCGTTCGGATGGGACGAAAAACCGAGGTCCCGTGTACACATTGGAGTGTATGTAAAAGATCCCTTGGCAGTTTGAATTCGATATAAGAGTAGGCCGTAGCGCCGCTGCCCGGGCAAAATTTCCCTCATAGCACACTGTATGGCGAATGCCCCTCTTCAATTAGCTCAGGTTAAGTGGAAAATAGTAGGACGTTAAACCCCATTTCATTCATTTATTCATCTTGATTAGCTGTTTCAAGACATGGTGCAAGTTACACCAATATCATCCATTAAATTATAATGATCCATTTCATCTGTTGTTTACAACCTCTTACTTGTGATGGTACCACAGTTTAATGTGCTTCAATGGCATAAATTGTCTCCCTTTGTTCCGTCAACGACACTATTATTTATTTAAACGTGAACAGAAGCGTAACCACCAAGACCTGTAATCGTTGTGTCGTCCATTCGTTCCGACATTAAAAATTCATTATTTTAATGTTTTTCTTTAGTTTTCGTCCATTGAAAGAGAAAGAATCGCGCTGTTCTTCAAGTGAATTAGATATAATGGGTTCCGTTAATATGATACATTTTAATAATAGCATGGTATAGATCTATTAGTATGAATAATTAATAGAAAGTTTGCCGTGCTTGAATGAGTCGATTGTGTGAAGACAATATGAAAGATTTGGATGAAGAAGAGTTGTAATGAACAAACAGCGTTAGTTGTTTTCATTAATCAGCAAGTTTTTTATGTCTGTAAATTTTATTGCAATATTAGGCATTGACATGCAGGGCTTTGGTGATTCCTGGAGCAAACTTCGTGATTGCGTGGCGGCATGCCCCCCAAAAAATGAAATGAAATGCAGTTTAACATCCTACTCTTCTGCTCCTAAACTGGGCTAATGAAGACAGGCATACGCAAGTTTTTTTATATCTGTGACATTCACCGCAATATGAGGCAGTGATATGCAAAAGTTTCGTGATTCCTGGAGGAAACTCCTAGAACCTTCTCAATTGTATGGCCCAAAGTCTAGGGCCTAGTTACTTTACTACTACCCAGAAATGTGAGAAAGGAGGACATTTTAAAAATGACAAAACTTATTAATGTATGCAAGTAAATTTGAGCTGATATCTGACGACATTTCGAAAGGGTTCTCTCGTCTTTATAAAAACATAGGGCAGCTTGTGCACAACAAAGTTAACGATGATCAAATCAAATTTAAACAAATGTATTTTTAATTTTCCTCTTTAATGGTATGCTCAGGACTGCCTCTCCCCTACGCACCCCTATTTTTATTGGTTAGAATAAAAGCTAAGATTGGTAACTTAATTAAGGTACAGGGTGACCAACTGGACAATTGTTTTAACAACATGCTCTGGTGATAATTGGCTGGGATTTATTTATTTTTTAATTACACACCGATTTGCATTGGTAACATGGAGCAATTGTGTCTGGACTGTTGCTGCCTAGTCTTGATTGAATTCAAACTGGAAAGGGATTTTTTTTTTATCTAATTAACATAATAGACACACTTAATTCCAACCCCTTATAATATGCCTCACTGGACAAGTGGAAACTTGAACATTAATGTTATCAGTCGAACAGTGTCCAAACCTTTACAGCCCCGCCCCCAACAAAGTTACAAATAATACATTTATTTTTATCAACCGTTCTGATAAACAAATTGTAACAACATTTATTTGTCTGTAGGGTTTAATAATAAATAAAGCTGATACAGTTATTGTGTTTAGTAGACAATACCGATAGCCATCTAGATATCATCCGGTGTTTAGTAGAATAGCCGAGGAGAAAATACAGATAGTCATCTAGATATTGGGTGACATCCTATACCGTTTCTGTCATCTCAACATGCCTTCCAGATAAATATGACTTGTATATTCAACATTTGAAACTGAGATCTGATTTGAATTTTCTTATTTTTATTAAACTATATATAAAATAATACAGAAGTACAACATTAAACTGTTCTCAATTTGAACCCGACAATTAATTTTACAAAATTTAAGTTAAAAATATTTAAAGCAATAACAATCCATAAAAAATATCGATTAGAGTGAGTCATGGATTATTTTAAGTTTGATTTTGTAGGCGCTTCATAGCAGAATAATAAGGTTGTCTTTTTAAACATGCATTATTCAAGAGCTAAATCTGCCTAGTGCAGGTCTTTATTTGGGCATGAAATGTTTTCTAAAGTATTAATTAGACATTAATTAACTGATCCCGGACTTAATCAACTTTGGATGGCATCAGATTGCTCCGATATTAAACAGATTAAAATGTTTCAGTGATAAATCAAATATGGCGCGCCCAGACGCTTCGAGTCTTAGCTTATATCAACCAGGACCGTGGTTGAAATTATTGCACAGGTCGGCCAAATCTTAAAATGCCAAATTCCAATATCTTCGCTTGCAGTAGAGTAATTTGAATGAAATTTTCAAATTATTGATTTTACATCATCTACTTTCGAACTAGTATAGCAAGAATGGCTAGTTCTTATCTATATCTTGAATAATGTAACTTTAATTTCTATTAATTTTTTTTTATATTAATATATAGTCATAAAGTAATGGGTAATGGTAATTAATTACATTGCTAAAAATGAGAAAGTACCGGTAATTGTAATGATTACATTTAAAAAGTAATGGTATTGTGCATAACATTATTAACCCTTGTATGGAATAAAAACGTTATGTCGAAACAGTTCGTGTGTAAACTTGTAAACTTTTAAATGTTGATTTGTCAAGTTCATACAGATTTGAACTGAACAATGTTTTGTCTATTAGAAAAAAAACAAAAAAACAAACTATATTTTTTTTTAAAAATGAGGTCAGTGCAACATGAGCTGGAAAACATTGCCGTAGATGTTAAAAGTATATTTAGGATTCCAACGGAAATATTTGATGTACACAAATGTCAGTAATGTACATAATTTGAACAACATGTATTTAATACAACAATGTTTAAAGTCAATTAAATAAGTAAGATGACGCACAGACAACTTAAATTCAATGACTGGGGTTTATCATCCTACTTCTCTGCACTGACTGGGCTAAAGAAGACGTGGGTATGTCATACAGTGTGCTATGAGGGAAATTTGGTCAGGACAGTGGCGCTACGGCCTACTCAGGGGCGCCGGAACGCCGCGAGGGCCAGGGTACCAAAACATAGGGAATCCCCCCTCCCCCAGCCTCTAGAAAATTTTGAAATTTGTCAATCCCGACAACGCTGTTTAGAGCGCCTCTAGCATTCCAAATTCCAACCATAACAATACATGATAATGAAAGAGACAAAAGCCTGATTATTCACAAGTTTTGTATCATGTGTGCAAGAGCCGGTTCGCGACCGACCAGTGAGCAATTACATATCTATCATATAAAAATGAATAGACTAGTAAAAAGGTTGAAAACTTTCATCGTTAGGGCATGGGTATATATGTATACCCTAGAAAAGGGCAGGGTACCATTTGTATACCCTGGTACCCGGGTTCCGGCGCCCCTGGGCCTACTCTTATATCAGATTCAAGTTATCAAGGGTTCTTGACGTGCAAACCAACTTAAAGTCAATGAAATGAAATAAAATGTGGTTTAACGTTCTACTGGGCTAAAAAAAGACAGGGTCACCTCATACGTTATAAGGGCAATTTGACCAGGGATTCGAAACCACGCCAGTTGACTAAATGACAGGCTTTATGATACTATTCGGCCATCCCGACCCCACCCCCCCTCCCCCCCGAAAGTTTTAGACAATAATATGTATTGTAATTTCACATCTTATTCTAAAATGAAAATGTACTCAAATTTATTGTATAAATTTAATTAAAACAAAACAACCAAGCACTGTTTTCCTTTCAGAATATTTTACTTCTCATGAGATATATCTTCAACTCAACACAAAGTATGTCATTTTGGGACTAACATATGGTGTTTAGTGGACAATAAACCTCTCTCTGTCTCTCTCTCTCTCAAACACACACTCTCTCTCTTGCACTCTATCTCTCCCTCTCGTTCTGGTTGACAATATGTGACTTTAAACCCCTCTCCCCCCCTTCTCTCTCTCTCTCTCTCTCTCTCTCTCTCTCTCTCTCTCTCTCTCTCTCTCTCGTTGACAACCTGTTACTTTAAGGGGGTTGGCTCCAATTCAATGAGAAAATATTTGTTTTTTAAATTGCACTGTCAACTATTAAAGCTAATGGTTTGAAATTTTCAGGATTTTATTGTTATCACATAAGTTTTTGAAAAATTTGCATCGCGAAACCTGAACCACGCCCATTTCCCATAATCCAGGATGGCCACCCCATGCTGTTGAGGAAAAGCGTAAATGAAAAACTGCTTGATAAAATATAGATTGTTATATATCCTACTAAAGCTAAAACACTAAGGAACATAATTATCTATATATGAATGTCATAAGCTTTAGTAGAAACAAGTAATTAAAATAAATGTCAAATTTATTAGATATTTTCTCATTGAATTGGAGCCACCCCCCCTTCAAACAAATCATACAGCACATCCCTGCCACACTATTTTAAACTGCAATATGTGACTTAGAAGTTGGAGTATATTCAGAAGTCAAATAACAATATTTGTGTTAGGAATCAGGTCTATTGTACATTGGAATTTGATGTCTGGAACGTCACTTGACTGTTTAACGTTAAAATAATATTATTATTGATCCGTTAAAATTTGATGTCTGGAACGTCACTCGACTGTTTGACGTTAAAATATTATTATTATTGATTAGTTAAAATTTGATGTCTGGAACGTCACTCGACTGTTTGACGTTAAAATATGATTATTATTGATCCGTTTAATATTGATGATTGGCAGCGTAGTGTTTATATTATCGACGAGTTGAAGTAATTATAGGCCAAGGAACAACCATTATCATCTCTAAACCTCTTAAAACATCATGTAGCTCTTACCACTTCTAAAGCCGTATTCAACGCTCCAACAATAGCCACGAAAAAATACAAGTTGAAAAAACCTGTTGTTTGTCTAACCAATGAAGTTTCGTACTCTCGGCCCTTTGTGTCGCGGTCCTCGCCTTTTATCTCTTAAAGAAATTGGAAGTCTTGATTGGGGGTTGGTGAATTGTTAAGAGGTTTAGAGATTAACAATAGGTAGGCCTAATGTTTGGGTGTAGAAAGCGGGGAAAGTTTTCTATTGAAAGAATTAACTACTTTCAACCATTCATGAAGATATCTTAAAGTACTTTCAACGTTTATCCGTTAAGTTTTAATCCAATAATATATCCTGATTGAATCTAATATATAATAATAATATTAATAATAATATCGTAATTTATAAAGCGCGTTTATACTGAAGAAAACAGTTTCTAAGGCGCATTTTTTATTATATTCACTGATTGTTTACAGATCAGGGTTTTGAAATAAGAAAGTTTTGAGTTGAGATTTAAAATGGCCCACAGATGGTAATTGTTTAATTGACTGTGGTAGTTAGTCTATTCCATAGAAAGGGACCAGCATAAGAAAAGGCATATTAATATTAATATACCCTGATTGAATATATGCCTAATGATAATATTAGCCAATGATCTAATAAATGCCCATGTTATAGTAATATGCCACACAGATTTTAATAATGCCAATAATCAGTTTCTGACCATAGCTCTAAAATACCTACTGTAGACTGTGCCCCCCCCCCCCCCTTAAAACCCTTACTGGCCCCCACAACAGAAAGCAAGCTGGCGACAGGCCTGCCTATAATAATATATTAAATTTTAATCAAATAGTAAGTATACACCACACAGATTTATGAAATGCCTAATGATATAAATTTGCTACCAAGATTAAATAAATTCCTATAATATATTAACTTTTATCTAATAGTACTATTCAACGCAGATTTATTTAATGCCTAAAAAATATTAACTTTTTAATCAAATATTAATATCCTACCCAGATTTAATAAATGCCAGTTATAAATTTTAACTTTTAATCTACCAGTGATTATATGTTACCCAGACATAAAAAATATTAATATTTTCAAATAAAACCTTGATTTTATCTTATTTACTTATTAATATTCTACTTTAATCTTTTTAAAAAAATTTAAGCGGGGGGGGGGGGGTAAAAAAAATGGAGATCAAAGATAAAAATGTTTATAATCATACCAAATTTAACTGATTATCAACCATCTTGCTTCATAACCCCCACCACACCAGCCCCTCCCCATCCATCACAAGTCTTCTGGCTAGACATATTCTCCTTCACACCAGCCCCTCCCCACCCGTCACAAGTCTCCAGGCTAGAACCCCCACCTCACCCGCCCCTCCCCACCCATCACAAGTGTTCTGGCTAGACATATTCCCCACCTCACCAGCCCCTCCCCACCCATCACAAGTGTTCTGGCTAGACATATTCCCCACCTCACCAGCCCCTCCCCACCCATCACAAGTGTTCTGGCTAGACATATTCCCCACCTCACCAGCCCCTCCCCACCCATCACAAGTGTTCTGGCTAGACATATTCCCCACCTCACCAGCCCCTCCCCACCCATCACAAGTGTTCTGGCTAGACATATTCCCCACCTCACCAGCCCCTCTCCACCCATCACAAGTGTTCTGACCAGACATATTCTCCATCACACCAGCCCCTCCCCACCCGTCACAAGTCTTCTGGCTAGAACCCCCCCCCTCCCCAGCCCCTCGCCACCCGTCACAAGTGTTCTGACCAGACATATTTGGCTTCATCGTAGACTGGAATTCACTGACACAACAGAAACAAAATAAACAAACCCCACAGAGATGCCATAGAAACTTGACATTATAATGAATCGAAGGTTAGAGGGGTGGAAACAAGTCCGGATCATGTCTTTTAGAGGCCCTAAGCGCTTAAGATTTTGGTGCCATATATATGGCAATCAAAATATGCAGATGAGGGTCAAGTTATGATTAATTTACATGATCTTTGTTGGAAATAGTTCTCATATATACCTACAATCATTTATAGAGAGGTTTAAGATGATACTTAAGAACGAAAAATAAATAAACATTTATTTCAACAGGGACATTATTAAGGCCTGAGTCATCTGACAAACTCGAATTATTTCATTAAACACTGAGGCACCGTTGAAAATTCGGCTATGAAAATTTATGTGGTGCCCCCCCCCTTTCCTTGGTGCCCTAAGAACATGCTTATTTCGCTTAATGGTTAATCCAGCCCTAATCAAAGGTAAGAGATGGAAATTTTAGCATCTCTGCCGTACACACCCAGGTACACTTAAAACCCCAAAGAAACAAGATTAAATGGCGGATGTGGTCATTAGGCTAAGTACAGGAGAAAATATGTTTCTATTGTTAACGTTTTAATAGATGATAGAATATTGTTTATCGCTTAAAAACTAATCAATATGATCGCCATGGTTACTATTATATCTTATTTATAGTATTAAATAAAAACATAATGACAATATACCTTAACATTCCTTCCAGGCCTTTAGTAATATTTCTAAGATATTATATTCTTTAGTTCCTTTAAAGATGAGCTAAATCGGCTTAATGCTGATCTTTTGTGTGGTCAGGGGTTTGATCCCTGCATTGGCCTATAAAATTCATCCAGTAATGCAGGATGGAGGTCCTGACAAGGAAAGCTGTCTAGTCTTTCAGATGGGATGAAAAACAGAGGTCCTGTGTACACAGTTGGAATTCGATATATAGTAGGCCATATTTAATTTAGAAATTGATAATCAAGACTTTGTTTATTATCTTAATAAAGGTAGTAATGACAATCGTGACTACACTATATTGCAAATAACGATGACTCAATTTTCAACACATTCCCTTTTCATTATCTATGTTTTAACTTTTCATTATCTTTGTTTTAACTATTCATTATCTTTGTTTAATTATCTATCTTTTAACTTTTCATTATCTATAGTGTTTTAACTTTTCATTATCTATCTTTTAACTTTTCATTATCTATCTTTAAACTTTTCATTATCTATTATGTTTTAACTTTTCATTATCTATGTTTTAAGTTTTCATTATCTATAATGTTTGAACTTTTCATTATCTATAATGTATTATCTTGTCATTATCTATGTTTTAACTTTTTATTATCTATGTTTTAACTATTATAGTGAGAACTGTCAACTCTTTATCTAAATCTTACATAATGTATCTTTAAGTATTTCAGTTGAAACATCAGGTTTTTTTAGATTGACATTAGGACATTGACATTGCTCGTAGGGGTCTTTTAGCAGTGGGAGGAAACCGGAGTACCTGGAGAAACCCACGAGGTTGGACTGGCGACCCTACTCCTTGTCACGGACGACCAGGAAATCGAAACCATGCCAGTTGACTCAATGACAGACTTTATGATACAGCTCGCACATGCTAACCATTCAGCAGCCATCCATCCTCCCGAAAATATCATATAAAGAATGTTACAGAGTTTAAATCAATAAAATAACTTGTTGTTCCAGTTGAGGTGCGGAGAAAAGGAAATTAAATACAATATGAAATAATTCCCAACAGTGATGGAAAACAATTGTTATATAGAATGTAGATGATAAACCTACCAAATAATCTTTATATGGCCTTGAAATACCTAATCGATTTTAACAATATGTACTGCATGGCACTTTAAAGGGCCAATTGCAATATTTTGGAGAATAAAACGGCATCTGTTTTGACTTCTAAAGGAACTGCAATAGATTATCAGGTCACCCAACCAAAAAACTGACCCGAAATCTTAAAAGGGTTAAAGGCCCAATAACACTCTTGTTGTAACTGAATGATATGTCCCAATCACTATTCTGGTCAACAAAATGTACTATTTTACAATACTTCAATTAATTTGTGATATAAATTTCATCTTAACACTCCTTAGTTAAAAAATTGGAAAAATTCAACTGTAGAAGACCTGGTATCACTTATTGTTTATTTTATAAAGTTATTGTAGAAGATCTGGTATCACTTATTGTTTATATTATAAAATTATTTCTTGTAGAACATCTGGTATCACTTATTGTTTATATTATAAAGTTATTGAACCTGTTAATCTTCCATCTGCTGATTACAGGAAAAGTTGATGAGTTGAGATGAAGGAGAAAATGGCCGTATCTATTTCAATAAGAGATTATCAATACCCCATCTTGTAAGTTATGATGACCAAGATAAGACAGCAGACACTCGACCTATTGACTCTTAAATCAGATTGAATTCGAGTGGATATGTCTGGCTGACTGGGCTCACTTCTGAAAGGTTAAACCTGGCATGGAACAATAAACTAGTCATTCGGATTGGACAAAAATACTATGTCTTAAATCAGTTTAAATTGGAGTGGCTATGTCTGGCTGACTGTGTTCACTTCTGAAAGTTTAAACCTGGCATGGAACAATAAACTAGTCATTCGGATTGGACAAAAATACTAGGTCTCATGCTTGTGTTTCGCTCTATGTTTTCACTTCTGTATGAAAGATAGACTGGTCATTTAAACCTGGCATGGAACAATTGTCTAGTTGTTTGGATTGGACAAAAATACTAGATCTTGCGTTTATTTTGGCATCAAATTCGATGAGCAACGGTAGATTGAAATGCCACTGTCCAGGCAAAAATTCCCCATATTCTGTTCTTGCCGTAGGCTTGTCGTTGATAGATCAAGAAACTACTTACTGTCATATGTGTAAAAAAAAAATTTGTTTTGAATTGTAAAGCTTGTCTGCTTGATCTGTGTATGATAGTTATTTGGGATTTCTCGGACATAAGCTTCTTCGTATCATTTTCTTATGTTAAGCTCAAAGTTTGCAGATCATGAAACAATTTCCTGGTAAAGTTTCAGTTATGAAGCGTAAATCGTGTTAAAGCGTAAATCGTGTTGGTTTTATATGTGTGACAATTATTCTTTTTGATTTCTCTGACACAGCTTTATATTCTGTTCTCTGGTTAGGTTCCTCCTATGTCTAGATTTCAGTTTGATAAAGTTCAGTTTTGAAGTTCAGTTATGAAGCGTAAATCGTGTTGGTTTTATATGTGTGACAATTATTCTTTTTGATTTCTCTGACCACAGCTTTATATTCTGTTCTTTGGTTAGGTTCATGGTTTGCATATCAAGAAACAATTTCCTCCTATGTCTAGATTTCAGTTTGATAAAGTTCAGTTTTGAAGTTCAGTTGTGAAGTGTAAACCATGTTGGTTTTATTTGTACGACAATTTTGTGATTTGTGATTTCACTGACCAAAGCTGGGTGGTTGGGATGGCTTAGTGGTCTAGAGTGCCGCACTACGACCTCTAGCTGTCCGGCCACCTCTGGTTTCGAGCCCTGGTGTGAGCGTATGTGGCGTGAAGATAGGGACGCCTTCTCAACCTCAGGGGTTTCCTCCCACTGCTAAAGACCCCAACGCGCAAGCAAATTATTGAAAAGAAATTAAACCATATGTTAAGTCCCGAAATGACCTAATTGTGTTGAGTGGAGGTTAAACCCAATTTCTCTCTCTCTCTCTCTCTCTCTCTCTCTCTCTCTCACTGACCAAAGCTTCATATTCTGTTCTTGGCTTATAAGACTCATAGTTGTGCAGAACATGAAACAATTTCCTGGTAAAGTTTCTGTTATGAAGCCTAAAACGTGTTGGTTTTATCTGTATGACAATTTTGTGATTTGTGATTTAACTAACCACGGCTTCATATTCTGTACTTGGCTTATAAGACTCCTAGTTGTGCAGAACATGAAACAATTCGCTGTCACGTGGAGAAGCTGGATGTTGTGACTTGTAAAACCTGTCTGCTTTATCTGTTTCGACAATCATAAAAGCAGTTTGATCTCGGAGATTTCTCAGATGGAGGCTTTGTAATCGACATCAAAGGGCATTTTACAACTATGATCTTTTGATTGGTCAAGAAAGCTGCCTAATCAGCACAGATAAAATATATAAATCACATCTCAGTTTCACTACTGGGGGAATTTGTGAGCGGCAGAAGGCGCTAAAAAGCACATGATAAGAAATCTGCGTCCTACCTTCATAAATTAGAAAATAATGAAAGTTCGGATATGCTATTGTGGGCCTGGAACCCTCTTACTAAATAGAGTCTGAGAAGGGCTGTGTCCGAATCCTTAAGCTCCCCCCCCCCCCAAACCCCAACAATCACAGCCGAGTCAAGCTTACCCCCCCACCCCACTCAACTGGAACTGTTTTAGCCTGAGAATGGCTGTGTCCGAATCCATGAGCCCTTAAGCCACCCCTGCTGAGCACAGCTCAACCCAGCCCTCCCTCTGGAACTCAGGAACTGCTACAAGGGCCTCCTTTTTCCTGATACTTATCCAATTTCTCAACATCAAAAAAGAAAAATCAGAATTTATTATGATGGATCAGAGAAATCAATGAAAAGCAGAAGACGATAACGATTTGAAAAATATTTCTATTACAGTTATTGTGTTTTGATCAAATTAAATTAGAGACTCAAAAAATGTTTTAACAAGATTCATGTTTATAATGAAAATATGGTAGGCTCTGAGTAGGCCTAATTTTGGCTGTATGTGTTTTGATACTGAAAAAAAAGCAAAAAATATAAAATATCTCTAGGCCTACTGGTAAGCGAGAGAGAGAGAAATGGGGTTTAACTTCCACTCAACACAACTAGGTCATTTCAAGCCTAACATATGGTTTAATTTTATTTCAATAATTGTTTTATCTTTTCATTATCTACAATGTTTAACTTTTCATTATCTATGTTTTAACTTTTCATTATCTACAATGTTTTAACTTTTCATTATATATAATGTTTTAACTTTTCATTATCTACAATGTTTTAACTTTTCATTATCTATAATGTTTTAACTTTTCATTATCTATGTTTTAACTTTTCATTATCTTTGTTTTAACTTTTCATTATCTATGTTTTAACTTTTCATTATCTATAGTGTTTTAACTTTTCATTATCTATCTTTTAACTTTTCATTATCTATCTTTTAACTTTTCATTATCTTTGTTTTAACTTTTCATTATCTATGTTTTAACTTTTCATTATCTACAATGTTTTAACTTTTCATTAGCTATAATGTTTTAAGTTTTCATTATCTATCTTTTAACTTTTCATTATCTATAATGTTTGTACTTTTCATTATCTATAATGTTTGTACTTTTCATTATCTATAATGTTTGTACTTTTCATTATCTATAATGTTTTAACTTTTCATTATCTATCTTTTAACTTTTCATTATCTTTGTTTTAACTTTTCATTATCTATGATGTTTTAACTTTTCATTATCTACAATGTTTTAACTTTTCATTATATATAATGTTTTAACTTTTCATTATCTTTGTTTTAACTTTTCATTATCTATGTTTTAACTTTTCATTATCTTTGTTTTAACTTTTCATTATCTTTGTTTTAACTTTTCATTATCTTTGTTTTATCTTTTCATTATCTATGTCTTATCTTTTCATTATCTATGTTTTATCTTTTCATTATCTATGTTTTAACTTTTCATTATCTATAATGTTTTAACTTTTCATTATCTATGTCTTATCTTTTCATTATCTATGTCTTATCTTTTCATTATCTATGTTTTAACTTTTCATTATCTATAATTATTTAAGTTTTCATTATCTATGTTTTAACTTTTCATTATCTATAGTGTTTTAACTTTTCATTATCTATCTTTTAACTTTTCATTATCTATGTTTTAACTTTTCATTATCTTTGTTTTAACTTTTCATTATCTATGTTTTAACTTTTCATTATCTATAGTGTTTTAACTTTTCATTATCTATGTTTTAACTTTTCATTATCTTTATTTTAACTTTTAATTATCTATGTTTTAACTTTTCATTATCTATGTTTTAACTATTATAGTGAGAACTGTCAACTCTTTATCTAAATCTTACATAATGTATCTTTAAGTATTTCAGTTGAAACATCAGTTCATTTTTAGATTGACATTAGGACATTGATATTGCGCGTAGGGGTCTTTTAGCAGTGGGAAGAAACCGGAGTACCTGGAGAAACCCACAAGGTTGGACGGGCGACCCTACTCCTTGTCACAGACGACCAGGAAATCGTAACCATGCCAGTTGACTCAATGACAAACTTTATGATACAGCATGCACATGCTAACCATTTAGCCATCCAACCTAAGAAAAAAATATCTTATAAAGAATGTTACAGAGTTTAAATCAATAAAAAAACTTGTTGTTCCAGTTGAGGTGCGGAGAAAAGGAAATTAAATACAATATGAAATAATTCCCAACAGTGAGAGAAAACAATTGTTATATAGAATGTAGATAATAAACCTATCAAATAATCTTTAGTCATAATCCATTAAAATATGGCCTTGAAATACCTAATCGATTTTAACAATGTACTGCATGGCACTTTAAAGGGCCAATTGCAATTATATTTTGGAGAATAAAACGGCATCTGTTTTGACTTCTACTGGAACTGCAATAGATTATCAGGTCACCCAACCAAAAAACTGACCCGAAATCTTAAAAGGGTTAAGGGCCCAATAATATGTCCCAATCACTATTCTGGTCAACAAATTGTACTATTTTACAATACTCCAATTAATTTGTGATACAAATTTTATCTTAACAAACCAAATTTAAAAAATTTGAAAAATTCAACTGTGTGATTTGAAAAGCCTCACGTAAACACTTTCAAATGGTTTAAACAAATTTTCGAACCCTCTGGACAAGTAAAACAGGATGTAATGGATAATTTACACAACAGGTAGGAAACTTAAAAATCTAGTAGTTAAAATAAAGCTAATTTTTTTTCTGGACCTCTCAAGCCAGCAAGAGTGTTATTGCGCCTTTACGATTTTCACACCCGAATAACTCAATATTTCGAGCTGAAAATTTTAGACAAGGTAAAATACACAATTTTGGGACTTAAATTTCATACGTACACAAACTTTTATTTCTGAGACACTGTTAAAATCTGGATGGTCCCTTTAATAAATTCATGCACTAGATGATACTTTAGGACAGCCTCAAAAATAGATGAATGATAAATATTCATATTGGTGTTCTTACCAGTTAATTTGTTCACACCAAAATACAAAACTATCACGAGAAAACTTCAGACAATACTACATAATCCACAAACAGGTCTTCGAGTTCAGAATGTTAGACAATAAAACATAAGCTGCAAAACACACTTTAAAAATTTGTTACAAGCCTAAATTTACATTGAGAAATATAAAAATAATTAGTTATTTTTTTATTAATTTTTATACAATAAATCGTATGTCTGTCATTTCTGTGATATATGTTTCTTGAAAGTAGAATTACAATTACCATGCATTCAACAAAAACCCAAAGCACAATTTAACTACAACACAACATAAATTAACACAACAGAATTTAAATTAAACACAACACAAACTAAATACAACACAATTTAGATAAAATATAACACAATTTAAATTAAATACAACAAAATTTTAATTCAAATTAAACACAACAAAATTTTAATTCAAATTAAACACAATTTAATTGCAACACAGTTTAATTTAATATAATTAAACAAAATGGAACTAAATTTTAATTGAATTAAAATCAACACAATTAAATTAGATTCTAGTTTATTTCTTGTAGAAGATCTGGTATCACTTATTGTTTATATTATAAAGTTATTGAACATGTTAATCTTCCATCTGTTGATTCTAGGAGTTGAGATGATGTAGAAAATGGCCGTATCTATTACAATAAGAGATTATCAATACCCCATCTTGTAAGTTATGATGACCAAGATAAGACAGCAGACACTCGACCTCTTGACTCTTAAATCAGATTGAATTGGAGTGGTGATGTCTGGCTGACTGGGTTCACTTCTGAACATTGTGTCTAGTCATTCGGATTGGACAAACATTCTAGGTCTCATGTTTATGTTGTCATGGAATTTGATGCATACCATTTGATTGAAATGCCACTGTCCATGCAAAAACCTGGCACGGAACAATAAACTAGTCATTCTGATTGGACAAAAATACTATGTCTTAAATCAGTTTAAATTGGAGTGGTGATGTCTGGCTGACTAGGTTCACTTCTGAAAGTTTAAACCTGGCATGGAACAATAAACTAGTCATTCGGATTGGACAAAAATACTAGGTCTCATGCTTGTGTTTCGCTCTATGTTTTCACTTCTGTATGAAAGATAGACTGGTCATTTAAACCTGGCATGGAACAATTGTCTAGTTGTTTGGATTGGACAAAAATACTAGATCTTGCGTTTAATTTGGCATGAAATTCGATGAGCAACGGTAGATTGAAATGCCACTGTCCAGGCAAAAATACCCCATATTCTGTTCTTGCCGTAGGCTTGTCGTTGGTAGATCAAGAAACTACTTACTGTCATATGTGTAAATTTCTTTTTGTTTTGAATTGTAAAGCTTGTCTGCTTAATCTGTGTATTACAGTTATCGTTTGGAATTTCTCTGACCACAGTTTCATATTCTGCTCTTGGCTCTGGCTCAAGGTTTGCAGATCATGAAACAATTTCCTGGTAAAGTTTCCGTTATGAAGCCTAAAACATGTTGGTTTTATATGTGTGACAATTATTCTTTTTGATTTCTCTGACCACAGCTTTATATTCTGTTCTTTGGTTAGGTTCATGGTTTGCATATCAAGAAACAATTTCCTCCTATGTCTAGATTTCAGTTTGATAAAGTTCAGTTTTGAAGTTCAGTTGTGAAGTGTATACCATGTTGGTTTTATTTGTATGACAATTTTGTGATTTGTGATTTCACTGACCAAAGCTGGGTGGTTGGGATGGCCTAGTGGTCTAGAGTGCCACACTACAACCTCTAGCTGTCCGGCCACCTCTGGTTTCGAGCCCTGGTGTGAGCGTATGTGGCATGAAGATAGGGACGCCTTCTCAACCTCAGGGGTTTCCTACCACTGCTAAAGACCCCGACGCGCAAGCAAATTATTAAAATAAAATTAAACTATATGTTAAGTCCCGAAATGACCTAATTGTGTTGAGTGGACGTTAAACCTAATTTCTCTCTCTCTCTCTCTCTCTTTCTCTCTCTCTCTCACTGACCAAAGCTTCATATTCTGTTTTTGGCTTATAAGACTCATAGTTGTGCAGAACATGAAACAATTTCCTGGTAAAGTTTCCGTTATGAAGCCTAAAACGTGTTGGTTTTATCTGTATGACAATTTTGTGATTTGTGATTTAACTAACCACGGCTTCATATTCTGTACTTGGCTTATAAGACTCATAGTTTTGCAGAACATGAAACAATTCGCTGTCACGTGGAGAAGCTGGATGTTGTGACTTGTATAACATGTCTGCTTTATCTGTTTCGACAATCATAAAAGCAGTTTGATCTCGGAGATTTCTCAGAACAAGGCTTTGTAATCGACATCAAAGGGCATTTTACAACTATGATCTTTTGATTGGTCAAGAAAGCTGCCTAATCAGCACGGATAAAATATATAAATCACATCTCAGTTTCACTACTGGGGGAATTTGTGAGCGGCAAAAGGCGCTAAAAAGCACATGATAAGAAATCTGCGTCCTACCTTCATCAATTAGGAAATAATGAAAGTCTGGATATGCTAATGTGGGCCTGGAACCCTCTTGCTAAATAGAGTCTGAGAAGGGCTGTGTCCGAATCCTTAAGCCCCCACCCCAACCCCCACCAATCACAGCCGAGTCAAGCTCACCCCTCCCCCACCCAACTGGAACTGTGTTTTAGTCTAAGAAGGGCTGTGTCCGAATCCACGAGCCCTTAAGCCATCCCTACTGAGCACAGCTCAACCCAGCCCTCCCCCTGGAACTCTGGAACTGCTACAAAGGCCTCCTTTTTCCTGAAACTAATCCAATTTCTCAACATCAAAGAAAAATCAGAATTTATTATGATGGATAAGAGGAATCAATAGAAAGCAGTAAGACAATAACGATTTGAAAAATATTTCTATTACAGTTATTGTGTTTTGATCAAATTAAATTAGAGACTCAAGAAATGTTTTAACAAGATTCATGTTTATTATGAAAATATGGTAGGCTCTGAGTAAGCCTAATTTTGATAGTATAAGGTTTTAACGATAGATTTTACCTTTATACTGGCTGTATGTGTTTTGATACTGAAAACTTAGCAAAAAATATAAAATATCTCTAGGCCTACTGGTAAGCGAGAGAGAGAGAGAAATGGGGTTTAACTTCCACTCAACACAACAATGTTTATAATGAAAATATGGTAGGCCTAATTTTGATAGTATAAGGTTTTAAACGATAGATTTAACCTTAATCCAGGCTCTATGTGTTTTGATACTGAAAATTTAGCCAAAAATATAAAATATCTCTAGGCCTACTGGTAAGCGAGAGAGAGAGAGAGAAATGGGGTTTAACTTCCACTCAACACAACAAGGTTATTTCAAGCCTAACATATGGTTTAATTTTATTTCAATAATTCGCTTGCGCGTAGGGGTCTTTTGCAGTGGGAGGAAACCAGAGTGCCAGGAGGAAACCCACGAGGTTGAGAAGTCGCCCCTATCTCCATGCCACATACGCTCACACCAGGGCTCGAAACCAGAGCCGCAAGCCAGAGGTGCCTGCCACCTAGAGGTCGAAGCGTGGCACTCTAGACCACTAGGCCATCCCAACCCACTATTAACTATAATAAGGACTATAATACGGATATAACCATTTCTTTATCGTATTATAGTATATCAATATATAGATTTTTATAACAGTTGTATGGAAGTTATAACATAAAACTATTATCATACAATAAAAACTTCAATTCTTTGAATTTCTAAATTTTCAATTCACGGCCAGGCAAAACTATTACCTGTAGGTGTTTAACGTCTGCTTCCTGGAAATAACGGTTTTAGTACCTGACATTTTCAACTTAGTGCCGGACATGTAATAAAATGATAGGCACTGGAGGTATTGTGCCTGGCATTGTCAGTTTGGAATTCAGTGGGGCAAAATTTCCCTCATAGCACACTGTATGATGCCTGTCTTAATAAGCCCAGTCAGAGCAGAACAGTAGGACGTTAAACCCCCATTTCATTTCTTTTCTGTAGAAAGAAACCAAGTACTCGGATCAAGCCTATCAGATTGAGAAGGCACCCCACAAGCCACATACCGACTTACCAGGGATTGGAACCAGAGGTGACCAGCCAGCTAAAGATCAAAGTGTCGGATAGCCGTGGCGATAGAGAGGCGGCTTCTCACCAATGCAACGAGGGTTCAATCCCAGCTCAGGGCATGAACTTTATCGTTGTAAGTGAGAGGGATATTCGGTCTCCCGTCCGATCAGGCAGGTTTCCCCCGAGTTCTTCGGTTTCTTCCTGCAGTAATGATCGAAATCATTCGCACGATCTGTGCCAAGGGCCAAATTTGAAAAAGGCCTCAGGCCTAATTTGCTACCCTTGTAAAATGACGTGATTATTATTATTATTATTATTATTATTATTATTATTATTATTAAAGTGTGACACCTTAGGACAGCCCAACCTCCCTAGTATAGGCCTACATCTGAATTGACAATGTTTATCACCTGTTGCTATAGCCATGTGTTCCGTGAAAGTAAAATAAACAAACTCTCACTGACTATTTCATGTTAATAATTCTCCGGTTTCGTATAAAAGTCAACAATAGTCCCAGGACATGACTTAGTGTCGATTACCTTTGTCCTAGAGCTCAACTACATGTACTTATCTCATCAGTTAAGGGCCACTCGAAATCTTCTCGTAGCAAGATATTTCACACCCAGGGGCCACAAACAATCAAGTATTTGTACATTACTCTGATAAATCTATCCACTTATCATGGGAGAAATTTTATACACATACAGGTTTATTTGTAGAATTCATTTTATGTTAAAGCCCCAATACCACTCTTGTTGTAACTGAATAATATGTTCCAATCTTTATTCTGGTCAACAATTTGTACTATTTTTCAATATTTCAATTAAAAAATGATACAAATTTCATCTTAACGCACCTAATTTTAAAAATTGGAAAAATTCAACTACATGCCGTAACATGGTTTGAAAAGCCTTACGTAAGCACTTTCAAATGCAACTTGGATTTAAACATATTTTCGAACCCTCTGGACAAGTAAGATAGGTTGTAATGGATAATTTACACAACAGGTAGGACACTTAAACATCTAGTAGTTAGAATAAGACTAAAAAAAATTCTGGACCTGTCAAGCCAGCAAGAGTGTTATTGTTCCTTTAATCGTATTATGAATATTTTGAGAATATATTCATTTGTATTTGTAAATTGGTTTTCAGTCAGTGCAGCTCTAAAATCGTCGGGATGGGGGGGGGGGGTAGGACGTATGGTTTAACATACACACTTTAGGTTATGTGGTCTGTCATTGAGACAAATGGTGTGGTTTTCATTCCTCAAATGTATCTGTCCAACCTCATGGGTTTCCTCTGGGTTTTCTGTTTTCCTCACACTGCTGAAGACTGCTAAACACAAGGGAATTCTTGAAATAAAATTGAATCCTGTTAGTCCCGGACTTATTTTCTAGTGAGTGGATGTTAAATCCCATTACTCTATCTCTCTCTCTCCCAAATTATACCCTAAGGTAATAGACATGGCATGCAAATATTTGAAAGTTAAGTATTAAATACGGAACACCCTTCATTAGCCGAGTAGGAACAGAACAGTAGGATGGATGTTAAACCCCATTTCATTTCATTTCAGTGATTAAAATGGAAAAGTTTGTCCGTGACTCACCTGTGGCGTGTACGTAAAAGATCCCTTGGCAGTTGGAATTCAATATAAGAGTCGACTGTAGCGCCGCTGCCCGGACAAAATTTCACTCATTTCACACTGCATTGCGTATGCCCGTCTTTATTAGCCCGGTTTAGGAACTGTAGGACGTTAAACCCCATTTCATTTCATTTAAAAAGGAAAAGTTTGTTCATGACTAACCTGTCATGGAGACCGTGAACCTTTTTAAACCAATATTGATTGTAATTTGAGAATAAAACCAAATAATCGTGGGTTTATCCTTTATTCATATCTCACACTTTTCATCGACGCAAACTTGTCAATATTTATTGAATTATATCGTCAGACACGGAAATTCGAACGCCATGAATTTTGATTGCGTACTTGGCTCCGTCATCGTGTCAATAATACCTCGATGCTATCTCTTATTCGGGTGAAATTTAAACTCGGACAATCATTGGTGTTAAATTTATTGAGTTGTTTTGTTTAGTGATTCGCGTGTGCGTTGTGATTGAAGAGCTCGGAGATATCGGTCTGTAGGCATGTCTGGTTGATATCAGAACTAAAATACGGTAAATTAAAACCAATTTCTTAAAAGGTTATCAATAGTGTTCTGAATAAAGGGTACCACTGACAAACTGGATCGTTAACCAGACAGGTTTTAGGTTCTACCACGGTGGTGGCAGTGAATAAGAAACTGGTTCGTTAACCAGGTGGCCTTTGGTTCACTCTCAGTGATGCCAACATATTCACTGTAGAGAGAAATGGGGTTTAACGTCCACGGACACAAATATGGTCATTTTGGGACTAACATGTTCACATTTTTTGCAATAATTCGCTTGAGTGTAGGGGTCTTTAGCAGTTGGAGGGGGAAACCGGAGGACCTGGAGAAAACCGATGAGGTTGGACAGGCAACTCTACTCCTTGTCACGTACAAGCCATGACATTTGATTCAATGACAGACCTTCTGATTCAATCATTCGGCCACCCACCCCCCCTCCCAGTTGGATGGAACAAGGTTACTCCTGGTTTGTGAACCTGTGCCTTACATACTGCACCGCCACGTTTCTGTCTTGAGTACAGTACATTCCTGTCTGTTGTTCTAGATGATGGAACCAGGTTGTTCCTGGTAAGTAAACCTGTGCCTTACTCACTGAACTGTTTCTGTCAGAGTACATTCCTGTCTTTTGTTCTGGATGATATAATATTTATTTTCACTAAAAGCTATAATGATGGTGGGATGAAATTGCATCATTTAAAGTCAATGAAATCTATGGGACATATCTTTATAAATTGGCATGCCAGGAATTCTTTGAGTGTCAGTGTGGGAGTTGGGGAGTGTAGTGAAATAGTGAAAAATCGTGGTGCCAATTTCTGGACCTGAATAGAATAATGGCAATAAGTGCACAACTTTGTGCGTAATATACATAGCTTTTCAGAGGGAACACAGTTTTTAAGAGAGAACCATATTTCAGATGGGAAATAGTAGGAGTTGTCCAAGCATAGGCCTGGGGCCTGTTTCACGAAATTTTAACTAAGATAAAATCCGATTTTAGTAATTCGATTGGATAGTATTAGATTGATTTTAGCGCTTAGCCAATCAGATTTAAGTATGTACTAAAATTTGGATTTTATCTTAAGTTAAAATTTTGTGAAACAGGCCCCTCGCATTTAGTGAGAATTGAAATCTGAGATTTTGGATTAAGTTTATCAGATGAAGTTTGTATAAAGCAATTCTCTCTGTTCATAAGGTTTGTCTTTGAGTCAGTTTCGATTCCCCGGTTGTACGTGGCAAGGAGTAGGGTCTCCTGTCCAACCTTGTGAGTCTTCTCCCAGTCCTCCTGTTTCCTCCCACTGCTAAAGACCCCTCTCTGTCTCTAGCATGTATATTTTGTTTTCTTAATTAAATGTTAGATCAGAAATAGATATTTTCCGAAAAATGCAAAAGACGATCAGCTGCCTTAACAATGACTTTTATTATTATAGATAAAATTGGGGTTTTAACGTCCTACTGTTCTGCTCCAACTGGGCTGATGAAGATGGGCTTAAGCCATACAGTGTGCTATGAGGGATATTACGCCTACTCTTATTTTGAATTTGGAAATTCAAGAATTCTTTTATACGTGCACATTTTATTGTCCCTTTCAAACTACTATACATTATCTTACAATACAGACCCTCTGTCCTGCACCACTGACAAGCAGAAGCCACACCTCTTTTTTTATAAGATTTCTATAGGCTAAGCAGAACTTCTTTTTATTGTCGGGTACCGATTGACGTGCGATGTGTTACGATAGGATTGTCTTGGGTCCACGATTTCAATCATAATGTGAATCGTGATAGTGGGAACCTGGCATTAGACCAAAGGAGAAATGGGGTTTAACGTCCACTCGACACAAACTAGATCATTCGGGACTAACATATGGTTTAATTTCAATTATTCGCTTGTGGATAGGGGTCTTTAGCCGGAGATAGCCCACAAGGTCGGACAGGCGATCCTCCTCCTTGTTGCATACATCAGAGAATTTCGAAACCACGCCAGTTGACTAAATGACAGGCTTTAGGATACAGCGCATATGTGCTTACAATTCGGCCATCCACCCCCACCCCCACCCCCTGGGAACCTAACATTAGATTTCTAAAAGCAAAAAATTAATGATATTAAGACAACTGGTGCATTAAATCTGCTCTGCAGAAACCACGCCACTTTTTACTTTTTTCAGCCATCCACCCCCCACCCCCACCCCCTTCGGAACCTAACATTAGATTTCTAAAAGCAAAAAATTAATGATATGAACAACTGGTGCATTAAACCTGCAGAAACCACGCCTCTTTTTTCAGCCAACCCCCCCCCCCCCCCCTCCCAATCGCTCGGAACCTATCATTAGATTCCTTAAAGCAAAAAATTAATGATATGAACAACTGGTACATTAAATCTGCAGAAACCACGCCTCTTTTTTCAGCCATCCACCCCCCCCCCCTCCCTATCGCTCGGAACCTATCATTAGATTCCTAAAAGCAAAAAATTAATGATATGAACAACTGGTGCATTAAATCTGCAGAAACCACGCCTCTTTTTTCAGCAATCCAACACCCCCCCCCCCCCCCCCAATCGCTCGGAACCTATCATTAGATTCCTTAAAGCAAAAAATTAATGATATGAACAACTTGTGCATTAAACCTGCAGAAACAACGCCTTTTTTTTCAGCAATCCAACCCCCCCACCCCCCGATCGCTCGGAACCTATCATTAGATTCCTTAAAGCAAAAAATTAATGATACGAACAACTGGTGCATTAAATCTGCAGAAACCTTGCCTCTTTTTACTTTTTTCAGCCATATCCACCCCACCCCCCCTCCCCATCGCTCGGAACCTATCATTAGATTCCTTAAAGCAAAAAATTATTGATTAAATCTGCAGAAACCACGCCTCTTTTTTTCTATAATATTTCTATAAGCCTGATATTAATGATATAAACAACTGGTGCGTGAAATCTGTAAAACCTATTTCATGTTAAAATACTTTTTAATACACCCTAATCATATCTTCACCTCGACACAACAGAAAGCAGAGAGATCATCTTTATAAGTAAATTATCTCTTAAACATATGTTAATTGAGGGGATTAACTCCCTTTGACAATGACCCCTAAATCCTTAGATCTATACAACCTAGCAGTATTAAAAAAATATTCACAAGCTGTATTCTTAAACCCTTTTACAATGACCCCTAAATCCTTAGATCTATAGCCTACAATCTCTCCCCACAGTATAAAAAAAATATTCACAAGCTGTACTCTTAAACCCTTTTTCAATGGGGCCATTGTCTGCACCGTATGGGGTTAAATAAAATATTTTTTCTGTGTATTGTTAAGACCATATGAGGTAAAATAAAATCTGGGATTAGATATTGTGTAAAACATACAAGGGGAATATTTACCCACCATTCATTATATTATCTTAATCTTTTACACATTTTCTACATCGATAACTTCAGGGATATTATTTTCCTAAAATTTTATTAGGCGTTTATGAAAGTTTAGTTCAATAACTTAGGCCAGATCAAAGAATATATTCACTGTAGAAAATATTTTGACCCTGAAAATAAGGCCATAGCAATCAAAATTTGTGTACAAATTATTTTAAACTTTTTTTTAAAGCAGATAATAGAATTGTGTACAAATTGTTCGTAATATTTTTTAAATGCAGGTTATAGATTTATTGATTTGGACTTTTATTTTGCAACAAATAATGTCTGTCCATTTCTGATATTAAATCCACAAATTCTGTTCATTTCTAAACTTTAAAAACTAATACTGTTCATTTATGACGATAAAAAACCCACATGATGTCTGTTTATTCAGAGGCTGTCTCCTGAACAATAAAAATAGATTTAATGTCCATTCAATACTAATTTTATGATCAACATTAACATATTGTATTATATTAATTTCAATAATGGGGAAATGGGGTTTAACGTCCACTCAACACAACTAGGTCATTTCGGGACTAACATATGGTTAAATTTTATTTCAATAATTCGCTTGCGCGTAGGGGTCTTTTGAAGTGGGAGGAAACCGGAGTGCCTAGAGGAAACCAACGAGGATGAGAAGGCGCCCCTATCTCTATGCCACATACGCTCACACAAGAGCTTAAAACCACAGCCGCAAGTCAGAGGTGACTGGCCAGCTAGATGTCGAAGCGCAGCACTCTAGACCATTGGGCCATCCCAACCCCCCAACTAGCTAGAGAAGCCTAAGTAGAAGTTTGGCAAGCGACTCTACTTATAGTTTCATTATTCATTTATCTTTTAATTTAAACAATATTTTAGTTGCAGGTACCGAATCAAGCGAATGGTTTATATAAATCAGTTTTAGTTGTCTAGAGTGCTGCGTTTCAACCTCTAGCTGGCCAGTCACCACTGGCTTGCGGTTGTGGTTTTGATCATTGATGTGAGCGTATGTGGTTAGGAGATAGGGGTGCCTTCTCAATCTCGTGGGTTTACACTGGGTACTCCGGTTTCCTCCTGCAGGAAAGACCCCTGTGCGTGCGCTAAGATAATTAAAGTGAAAAATAAGACTTGTCTATGATATCCCCTTCGCTGTATGCGGAGGTTAAAACACTCAGAACAACTACTAGCAAGATACATAGGCCTAAATGATATAAAAATATATTTATCCCCCCAAGCACCCGAAAAGTAAATAATAAGGCAAAGGATGATATGATAATGGTCATTTAATTATTCATAAATGACGAATAAAAAATACAATATGTACAAAAGATAAACAACATAAACAATTAATGAAAAAACAAACAAACATGCATAATATACCAGATTTTCAATCACAGGGGATTGGGATGGCTTAGTGGTCTAGAGTGCCGCACTTCGACCTCTAGCTGGCTGGCCACCTCTGGCTTGCGGCTGTTGTTTCGAGCCCTGGTGTGAGCGTATGTGGCATGAAGATAGGGACGCCTTCTCAACCTCAGGGGTTTCCTCCCACTGCTAAAGACCCCAACGCGCAAGCGAATTATTGAAATAAAAAGTGAAACCATATGTTAGTCCCGAAATGACCTAGTTGTGTTGAGTGGACGTTAAACCCCATCTCTCTCTCTCTCTCTCTCATAAGGATTGAAAAACAGCAAAAGAAATTATTTTCAAAACATTTTAATATTACATTTTTGTTCTGGCCTTATTTCGCGGAGACTGAATAACTTCAATAAACCTGATATAGATATTATATTTAAGATTATATCCCCTCGTATTATTGTAGATCAATAATAAAATATTAAAACTAGTTTACAGCTGTTCGACGATAAAAGAAGGGGATATTAAATATATCAAAATAGATTTCAAATCGTTTCAAATTTATCTCGAAGGTTATTATTTGTCTTCAATATCAATACAGATATGAGAGGATTGAGGATATTTGATAAATCTTCAGATATTTGAAATTGATATTGAACATGTGTCACAAAGTTTTATTCACTTATTGTTTAGTATATAGAAGACAAATTTTAAGTGTTTTTACGCAGAAAAACTATAGGTTTTAGATTACTTTCACCCTTACCAAGGGCATGGATTTATCATAATGTTGTAGGGGGTCAAATAACGAGGAATAACCTTTAGGGGGGGGGGACGGACGAACCCTGGAACCTTTCATTACCAAACCAAAATAATTATTTGGAACAGTTTACCAGTGTTATTTCGATGAAAGCTGTAACTTGGGGTAATAATGATAGAAGTGTGTAGTACCAAATTTTAAGTGTTTTACCCTGAAAAACTATAGGTTTAAAGGTTATTTCCCCCTGATATTACAAACTGTGTGATTTGGGCTAAAAACATATTTAAACTAATTAATCTGTCAAAAGTTTGTTTCAAATCCTTATCAAAATTATGTTTTGGTGGAGAGATACCTTACTGTCCATTTACCAAACATATCGAGGCTGAAGTAGTTCTTAATTATTATCTGTCAACTTCTTATTCTGCCGTTTAATTGTAGAGTCTTTTGTACTTTGACACTCCTCAATGCTCCCAAAACCATGATAACCCATTACAATGTCACTGAAATGAAACTGGGATTTAGCCAGCCCAGGACATTCTGGTAGAGATTCCAAAACTCTTAACCACAGGACTCCCCCTGATCCCTATAATTATATCATTTGTGGGGGTGGGGGTTGGCCTAGTGGTCTAGAGTGTCGCGCTTCGACCTCTAGCTGGCCGACCACCTCTGGCTTGTGGCTGTGGTTTCGAGCCCTGGTGCGAGCATATGTGGCATGGAGATAGGGGCACCTTCTCAACCTCGTGGGTTTCCTCCAGGCACTCCGGTTTCCTCCTAAGCAAATTATTGAAATAAAATTAAACCATATGTTAGTCCCAAAATGACCTAGTTGTGTTGAGTGGATGTTAAATCCCATTTCTCTCTCTCTCTACCATATGTGACAATGAGAGAGAGAGAGAAATAGGGTCGGACAGGTGACCCTACTCCTTGTCACGTACAACCGGGGAATCAAAACAACTTCAGCTGACTCAATGACAGGCTTCATGATACAGGGCACAGGAGTATACCAATTGGCCATCCCACCACCAAATATGTGACAATAAACTGGGGTGTCAAGATAGGGGAGGGGTTGGGGGACAACTACCCAAGAGCAAAATAAGTAACAACTTAACAACATGATATGGTGCTGTAATAAACATAGCGCAGGGGAATAAGAAAGAGAGAGAGAAATTGGGTTTAACGTCCACTTGACACAACTAGGTCATTTTGGGACTAAAATATGGTTTAATTTTTTATTTCAATAATTCACTTGCGCGTAGGGGTCTTTAGCAGTGGGAGGAAACCGGAGTGCTCGGAGGAAACCAACGAGGTTGAGAAGGCGGCGCTATCTCCATGCCACATACGCTCACACCAGGGCTCCAAACCACAGCCGTAAGCCAGAGGTGGCCGACCAGCTAGATGTCGAAGCACGGCACTCTAGACCACTAGGCCATCCCAATCCCCCTGCAGGGGAATAATCATCATCAGATAACAATGTATGACTGGAAGACGATGTGTCGACTGAGACATGACACCTCGAGATAAACAACTAAACAGACCATAAAAGCGTAAGATTGTCTTCAGGCTGACTGTGATATGGTCTTCAGGTAGATGGTAAGATTGTGTTCAGGCTGACTTTAAGATTGTATGTTTATTACCATAGTTCTTGTTATCAGAATATTATATCTAGTATAACACAGATGTGACAGGCAGTAATATCAGTGGTAAAAGTCTTAAACTTCAGTTGGATAACATCTCATTGGAAACCATTTAACTGGAAATTTGATTTTTAGAAATAAAGAAATCTTTCAAAATAAATTTGTTAATGACAGTTTGGGTTTCCGTAGCACCACTGTTCAGGCAAAGTTTCCCTCATAGCACACTGCATAGCGTATACCCATCTTCATTAACGCAGTATAGGAGCAGGACAGTTAAACCCCATTTCATTTCATTTTTACCCTCTTAACTACAATCCAGCCTCGTGGGTTTTCTCCGAGTTCTCCGGTTACCTCACACACAGCTAAAGACCCCTACGCGCAAGCGATTTATTGAAATAAAATTGAGCCATGTGTTAGTCCCAAAATGACCCAGTTTGTATCAAGTGGATGTTAAACCCCATTTCTCTCTCTCTTTCCCTCTCTTTCTGTTCTCTCTCTCTATCTTTCTCTCTCTATCTTTTTCTCTCTCTCTTTCTCTCTCTCTCTCACTCTCTCTCTCTCTCTCTCTCTCTCTCTATCTGCTCTCTCTCTCTCTCTCTCTTTTTCTAAAAACTACAAGCAATAAACAACATATCCAATCCAATAAGCCATGTTATGATAGCATGTGATAATAAATCTTATATACTGAGATAGAGAACCAGGGACCACCCTCTCCCTATACTTCACTTAATCCAGGATTAATGATAAACCTTTCAATCTCAAACACCAGGCAGATAAATAATATAATAACGTTATGATTTATTATTAAATATAATCATATCACCTCTTATAATAAATGAACCGTTCGGACTATCTATATTCAACTGTTTTCTTTGATAAATAACCGAAGCATGTAAATTTTGTAAAAGGAACAATTTTCCCCTTTGGTGAATATATCCTTTTTTTTTTATTAAGGGTAGATAAATGTCATAGATATTTCTTTTCTTACTTTTTTAAGGTCAGTTGGTTTTTTTTAAGGTTGATTATCTTCTTAAGATTAATATGTTTTCGAGAATTTCTAAGAAAGAATCAATGATAAAGAATTTATGAAGAAAAGAAATGGGGTTTAACGTCCTACTTCTCAACACTGACCGGGTTAATGAAGACAGGCCATAAACAATGCCAGGGTGCCATGAAATAATTTTGCCTACTTTTCTTCAATTCCAGATCCCCTAGGGTTCTTTTGTACGAAAGCTAATGTTTATATGGAACCTGAGGTTGTTTTTTTTTATCCATATCTGAAGGACTAGACAGCAGTCCTTGTCAGGCCCTCAGATCTGCACTAGTAATAAATGGGACACAATGACAGAAAATCCCAATCGACTTTCTCTTCCAACACTTGGGGCGAACCCATGGCCTCCAGGCTAGCGAGCCAGCGTCTTACCCACGTGGCTCCCTTGTGGTTTGTGATCCAGCGTTTTAATAACTGAGCCATGGTGTGTGTTCTAGACAGGCCCGTAGCCAGGAAGTTGTTTTTTGGGGGGGCAAAGATGTTTTCGGGAGGGCCAACTAGCATGGGCATCTGCATGAATTTTGCTGTAAAGGCCAATTTTCTTGTGATATTGGGGGGGCAAGACTCAGTATTGGGAGGGCAGTTGCCCCCCTGTGCCACCCCCTGGCTACGGGCCTGGTTCTAGATCATAAGGTCTGCCATTGATTCCAGTTTTGATTCCTCACTTGTCTTTATAAAAGGTTCTAAGTTGCAGGTAAAGAATTGAAATAAGAAAAATGACATTTAGTCCTGAAATGACCTAGATTGAGTGGACATTAATCCTCATTGCTCAATCTTTTAATGTACATTCTTTTTTGGGTGTCCCTGTCTTCATTAGCCCAGGTTAGGAGCAAAACCGTAGGACGTTAAACCCCATTTCATTTTTTGGGTGTCTTTATTAATAGACTATTTTCTCCGATTCCCATCCAGAAATTTATTTGAAAAGTCTGTTTTTAAAGATTTCTTTGCACATTTTTAAACACTTGCAAATTATTTGAATATCAGTATAGATGTATGTAATTTTGATTTTTTTAAAAAAAAGAAGTTTACATTATTTTAAGCGTTTATTAACAGTTTTATAAAAGCTTACAATTCTCAGGCATTTAAAAAGAAATTTCGTTATAACATATAAATTGTCTGGAATTTGAACCCATTTTAATATCTACCAAATTTTTCTCAAGGTATTAAAATATCAGTTTCTCAATTAATTAGAAATAATTACTTTCCCTTTCTGACAGGCCAATTTTCTCAAATTAGTTTTTAAATTCTACTAGGATCAGTAAATTAAAAAGATACATCACTACTGACTGACATCATTGTTTGACCACACCAAGTCCAGTTGTAGCAGGAGATCATTATAATTTAATGACTGGCTCCGTTTCCATTTAAACCTAACCATGCATTATAATTGTTGACTAAAGAAAACTCGACCACAATAAACAGTGTGTTTAAACCAGACAACATGATGTGAGCCCTGAGGGGGTTTTTAGATTAAGGGGGGTGCACGAGAGAGAAAGAGAGAGATGGGATGCGATGTTGTATTGTTTGTATACGTTACAAGTGTCAGGTTTTCCGAGATAGGATCTTAGTGGTAAAGACTCAAGGGATATGGGAATCGAAGGGTAGAAAGATTTTCACTTCTGATTAAGATAAAGTCACCTTGGTATGATGTGATTTTAGCAGGTTTTAAATCTGTAATGAACCCCTAATTCACTCCCTTTGTCACCGATATGCTGTTTGCCTTTTCTTTTGTGATAATTTTGAAGCCTTTTCTCCAACTTGATGGTGACAATTTGGTATCTGTAATATTATTATGTCATATGTTCATAGATCTTTTTTAGATAATTTTAACACTCTGTCACCTCTGTCACCTCCCTTAGACCGGGCCCCAAGTTCACAAAGCATTCTCAGACTTAAGTTGAGAATTTACTTAACTTTCAATCACTCTTTATGAGAAATATCTTTAATCCAGAAACACAAAACTTTGCACATAGCATCTTTTTGGTGTATTTAATTGATTCAAACAACAAACTTTTAATAAAGGGCTATATTCGTGTTGAAAAAATGGTGAACAATTTTGAGTAAATTATCAACTTAAGTCTGAGAATGCTTTGTGAACTCGGGGCCAGGGGTGTTAAACGTGCGGGCCGCAGGCAAGATCCGGGCCACGCCAAGGTTTAAGTGTGGACCATGGAACATTTCGACAAACTGCCTTGTCGATAATTCATAGAAACTAGGCATACTCATAAGTTTCTGAATGTTAACAATGTTAGGATGGTTGTTTCTAATTGTATTGTTAGTCCCGAAATGACCTAGTTGTGTTGAGTGGACGTTATACCCCATTTCTCTCTGTCTAATAATATTCAAGGGGGTTGGATGGCTGAATGTGTAGCACGGGCATGCTGTATAATAAAGCCTGGCATCTAGTCAACTGACATGGTTTCGATTCCTTGGTTGTTTGTGATGAGTAGTAGGGTCGTCTATCCAACCTCGTGGGTTTTTCTGGGTCCTCCAATTTCTTCCAACGAGCAAGCGAATTATTGAAATAAAATTAAACCATATGTTAGTCCCGAAAAATGACCTAGTTTGTGTCAAGTGGACGTTAAACTCCATTTATCTCTCTCTCTCTCTCTTAGCAAGTGCATGCTGTATAATAAAGCCTGTCATCAAGTAAACTGACATGGTTTTGAATCCTCGGTTGTACATGACAAGGAGTAGGGCTGCCTGTCCATGGGTTTTTCTGGGTCCTCCGATTTCTTCCCACAGGCAAGCAAATTATTGCAATAAAATTAAACCATATGTTAGTCCCAAAATGACCTAGTTTGTGTCGAGTGGATGTTAAACCCCATTTATCTCTCTTTCTCTCTCTCTCTTTTTTTCTCTCTCATATCAATTCGGTCACTCTGGCTTCCTCCCACTGCTAAAGACCCCTATGAACAAGCAAATTATTGAAATAAGATTAAACCATATGTTAGTCCCAAAATGACCTAGTTTGTGTTGAGTTGACCTTAAACCCCATTTATCCCTCCTCCCTCTCTCTCTCTCTCATATTAATTATTAGATACATAAATGATACCAATGTACTGCTCTCTCTCTCTCTCTCTCTCTCTCTCTCTCTCTTCCTCTCTCTCTCTCTCTTATTAGATACATAAATAATACCAATGTA
Organism: Patella pellucida; assembly: GCA_917208275.1. Lineage (NCBI taxonomy): Eukaryota > Metazoa > Mollusca > Gastropoda > Patellidae > Patella > Patella pellucida. The sequence continues at coordinate 54,092,281 of OU795043.1, forward strand.
CTGCTTGCTCTCTCTCTCTCTCTCTCTCTCTCTCCCTCTCTCTCTCTTATTAAATACATAAATAATACCAATGTACTGCTTGCTCTCTCTCTGTCTCTCTCTCTCTTTCTCTCTTATTAGATACATAAATAATACCAATGTACTGCTTGCGCTCTCTCTCTCTTTCTCTCTCTCTCTCTCTCTCTCTCTCTCTCTCTCTATCCCTCTCTCTCTCATATCAAATATTAGATACATAAATAATATCAATGTCCTTCTCTCCAGGTATTGTCATATATGTATATAGGATTAATTGGTTAAACCATATGTTAGTCCCAAAATGACCTAGTTTGTGTGGAGTGGAGGTTAAACCCTATTTCTCTCTCTCTCTCTCCACTCATATCAATTATTAGATACATAAATAATACCAATGTACTGCTCGCGCTCTCTCTCTCTCTCTCCCTCTCTCTCTCATATCAAATATTAGATACATAAATAATACCAATGTACTGCTTGCTCTCTCTCTCTCTCTCTCTCCCTCTCTCTCTCTCATATCAATTATTAGATACATAAATAATACCAATGCACTTCTCTCCAGGTATTGTCATATATGGATATAGGATTAATTGGTTAAACCATATGTTAGTCCCAAAATGACCTAGTTTGTGTGGAGTGGAGGTTAAATCCTATTTCTCTCTCTCTCTCTCTCTCATATTAATTATTAGATACCTAAATAATACCAATGTACTGCTCTTTCCCTCTCTCTCTCTCATATTAATTATTAGATACATAAATAATACCAATGTACTGCTTGCTCTCTCTCTCTCTCTCCCCCTCCCTCTCTCTCTCTCTCTCATATTAATTATTAGATACATAAATAATACCAATGTACTGCTCACGCTCTCTCTCTCTCTCTCTCTCTCTCCCTCTCTCTCTCATATCAGATATTAGATACATAAATAATACCAATGTCCTTCTCTCCAGGTATTGTCATATATGTATATAGGATTAATTGGTTAAACCATATGTTAGTCCCAAAATGACCTTGTTTGTGTGGAGTGGAGGTTAAACCCTATTTCTCTCTCTCTCTCTCTCTCTCTCTCTCATATCAATTATTAGATACATAAATAATACCAATGCACTTCTCTCCAGGTATTGTCATATATGTATATAGGATTAATCGGTTAAACCATATGTTAGTCCCAAAATGACCTAGTTTGTGTGGAGTGGAGGTTAAACCCTATTTCTCTCTCTCTCTCTCTCTCTCATATCATAATTAGATACATAAATAATACCAATGTACTGCTCTCCAGGTATTGTCATATATGTATATAGGATTAATTGGTTGATATATCCTACTGTTATAACGCCTCCCCAGGTAGCACAACTAACACCATGCTCAGGTAAATCAAGTGTTTATATAAATTATTGTATATTAGATAAACATATTATCACCTGTATGAGTAGATAGAGACAGGTAAAGAGGGGTGTGGTCTATGATAAAGGTAATTAAAGGTATATAAGTTGAATAACATGACATCACAATGTATCAAGTATATATCTGATATCTAGAATGGTATTTTCATTGGCTTAAAGTGGATTCGATATTTACACTGATAATATGTTAGGTCATTTTTAATAACTTGACAAATTGAGAGAGAGAAAAAAAACAAATAGGTTTTATGTTTCACACAACACCACTTCTGGACTAACAATATTTAAGAAAATGGAATGATGAAATGAAAGGAAAGAGAGTGAGATGGGGTTTAACATCCACTCCACACAAAGTAAAACTTTTCGGGACTAACATATGAGTTAATTTTATCTCAATAATTCGCTTGCAAGTAGAGATCTTTTAGCAGTAGGTTTTCTCTGGGTCCTCGGTTTCCTCCCAGTGCTAAAGACCCCTATTTTTAAAAAAAAAAAAAATTGAACCGTTAGTCCCGAAATGACTTAGTATGTGACTAGTGGATATTAAACCCCATATCTATCTGCCTGTCTGTCTCTGTCTCTCCTCTCCCCAATGCCATAACCACTGAACCATCTTGGTGTCCTTTAACAATGGAGAAACTTTGAGAAAATGCATGAGATTACAGATTTCACATCTGTTAACACAATTTTACTTGCAAAGACATTCAGAAAGTTATATTAAACTTTTATGAAATTATTCAAATCATAATCTTAATATCTGAGAATTTCTTTTAAGTTCTAGTCATTTGGATGGGGCGAAAAACCGAGGTCCTGTGTACACGTTGGAGTGCACGTAAAAGATCCCTTGGCAGTTGGAATTCGATATAAGAGTAAGGAAAAAATCCCCTCATAGCACACAATATGGCGTATGCCCGTCTTCCATTAGCCCAGGTTAGGTGCATAATAGTAGAACTTTTAACCCCATTTCATTCATCCAATCATAACCAAAAATATAGAAAGTATGCTGGTTAGTTTGATACTATGGTCATGCCTGATCAATATTTAATTCAATGACACATAGTAAAAATCAAAAAGAATTCAGCTGTTACGTTACGACTCGACACTGGCACATCAATGGATTGTGAAATATCTATATGTATGGGGGGTTGGGATGGCCTAGTGGTCTAGAGTGCCGCACTTCGACCTCTAGCTGGCCGGTCACCTCTGGCTTGCGGCTTTGGTTTCGAGCCCTGGTGTGAGCGTATGAGGCATGGTTATAGGGGGGGCCTTCTCAACCTCATGGGTTTCCTCCGGGCACTCCGGTTTCCTCTCACTGCTAAAGACCCCTACGCGCAAGCGAAATATTGAAATAAAATAAACCATGTGTTATCCCGAAATGACCTAGTTGTGTTGAGTGGACGTTAAACCCCATTTCCCTCTCTCTCTATCTATATGTATAATGTACTTACACATATAACGGATTCCTTGAAGCGTAATAAATTGATTAAGACCATCAAGAATTATTGGATTAAAGGATAGAATTATATAAAGTTATGAAGAAAGAGCCAATAATTTGTGTTTGATCGAACAATAAGTAGCTAGGTGGTGTTAAATCGGGGATTTAGATCGAAGTGTGCCAAGATTTCTATTGTGATTTATGATTATAAAGAATGTATCTTTAACTTGTTGTAGTAACTTGGATTTTTAGGCCCATTTGTCTGTGAGTGTGTATTATAACGACACTTGGTACATCCGTCCATAAACAATTAGCTTGTGAATGGGATAAGAGGCCCCATTTTTTTTTCAAATTTGGTTCGAATCAATTGAAAAATGTAGTAACTCATATATACAGCCCTGTAACTAGGCAGGGGAAGGGGAACGCAGCTTTGCCCCCCCCCAAAAAAAAGGTTGCAGCCCCCCTCCCCCCTGTGGAAATATTGTCGACCATTAAAACAATAGATACATTGTCCCTAAATTTAACAGCACCCTCACGAATACTTCCTCTCCCCACCCCCCTCATTACTTGGATCTTATTCATGCAAATAAAAAAAAAATAAAATCAAGTTGGTGTTTTTTATGGATTCATTTTTCCGAGCAACCAAAATGTTTAAAATAAGATCATTGTTGTGCTTCAAGAACTGTCATTAAAACTATCTTTTAGAATTTTGGTTATAATAAATTGGTGTTCTAGGGTAAATTTTCTAAGCTTCAGCTACTGTACAATATTATCACTGATTGTACATCTATCACTGACGATGTCAGGCAAAAAATAATTTGTTATCAGAAATGCAACCATGTGCAATGATTCGTTTTTTCAAATGATATTTTAATACATGTCGGGCAAAAAGTTAAAATTATGAGGTATTAGTTTGGTCAAGGGTGGTATCTTGCCAGGTACAAATAGAACTGATAATTCCAGACCTGGGGCCGGTTGCTCAAAGTTCCGTTATCTGTTAACGATCCGTTAACTGTAACTGAGAGAAAGATTGTTGCTCGAAATAAAGGCCCCGAAACCTTCTGTGGTGCAAATTTTTCCTGTGGTGCAGATTTATGCTAATATAAAAAATAAAGTATTCTTGGGGCCGGTTGCTCAAAGCTCCGTTATCTTTTAACGATCCGTTAACTGTAACTGAGAGAAAGATTGTTGCTCGAAATAAAGGCCCCGAACATTCTGTGGTGCAAATTTTTCCTGTGGTGCAGATTTATGCTAATATAAAAAATAAAGTATTCTATAGTGTTTTCTGTATTAAATTTAATGGAAAGTTAACAAACAACACGTTACCAAGATATGTCCATTAGAGTTTAACGGGTCGTTAAAATAACTTAGTTTTGAGCAACTGACACCTGATCCCTTTCCTTATTTACCAGACGATGCAGAAAAGTAGGACGTTAAACCCCATTCATTTAAAGTTATCAACAAGTGTTGGTATCTTAATTAGTATGATTCAGTAGCGGGCTGCCGGTCGTAAACTTGACCATGTCTCTCTTGTCTAATTAATGTGTTGGTGTTTATATGGAAAAAAGATAACCAGCTAATCCCCTCCCCTGGATTTAAAGTTTTTCAAACCAACGAACATTCCCCAACTGTCAAGAGGAAACCTATTGCTGTTTGTTAATAACGGTATCTAGTCGGACGGACGTGGGTGTTGAAGATTTAACGATTTGTAATGGGTTATAAATGATACATGTCTAGACCATCTATCTGAAACGCTTGTAACTTATGTGACTTTAATACCCTACGACATATGGGGATAACATAGAGCTGGCTTTGTTTGTTTGATAAGGGATTAAAGGGCTACCGTTGACGACCGCTGACTACCGTTGACATCCATGTCAGAGGTTACGGGGATTAGGGAATCAACACTGGAGGTTAAATTAACCAAAAAGAGCAGTCAAAGACCATCCTTCAACTGAACTGACTGCTTGAATAATTTACAACTTCTGTGGAATTCCTCTCTTGTTACCGTTGGTTTTCCGCTGGCGTAAGATCCGTGTTGAAACTACTAAACACATGGACAGTATTTACATGAACTTGTTGTGTACGTGTTAAATACACGCGCAGAATTAAAATCGCAACATTAACGTCAACATAAAATAAAACACTACGCTAAATCTAATTTGTTATTTTAATCCAAATTTAAATGAAGTCAGTAACTGGTAGAGGTTGTTGACTTACTTTATAACAGATTTAACCAGTTTTATCATCAAGTCAGCGACTCTTCTCAATCACAAACTAGCGAGGAAAGTGTCTAGTCATTCGGATGGGACAAATAATGTTGTTTTGGGGCTCTGTTTAACCAATATCAATCCTCCATCCCCATTCCTCCTCCAACAATTGACATTCTGCCACTGAATCATCTGGTTTTTAGCCATTTATTAGAATATATGATAAATTATGTATGTATATATATATATCTACAATAACCTCTCTATTAATCGGGGGTCACAGTTGCTAAGTGGGTAAGACGCTGGCTTCCTAGCCTTGAGGTCGGATGTTGGATCCCTGCATTGGTCGAAAAAGTTCATCCAGATTTTACGGCGTGGTTCCCCCCTTGTTAGTGATGCAGGACAGAGGGCCTGACAAGGACAGCTGTCTAGTCGTTCAGATGGGACGGAAAAAGCTGAGGTCCCGTGTACACATTGGCGTGCACATAAAAGATCCCTCAACAGTTGGAATTCAATATAAAAGTAGGCCGTCGAGCCATCTTTATTAGCCAAGTGGCAGTTCGCAGCACAACAGTAGGGCGTAAAACACCATGTAATAATCCATAATAAAATCAAAAAAATATATCCATGGTCACTTCTGTAAAATATATCTATGGTAACTTCTATAAAATATATCCATGGTAACTTCTATAAAACCAGAGTGCTTATACAATTTATTAAGAATAGTTTAGTTCCTTTATTAATGGAATATTACAAACATTTCAAGTCATTCTTTTTTAAGCTCAAGTGCCATTAAGGTCTTGAATCTGGATCAAAACAGTTTTCTATCTGGGCACCTTGCAACTCCCAACAATTTCATCACAAGACAAGTTATCAGGAATTTCTGGCTATATATAGGCTTGAAATCTTATCAATAAAAGGAATAACCCTTCTTATTATTTACCCAATGCCTCAACTAGTCCAAACTGGGAGAGAGCTGTTTTGAGCTCACCAGCCAAATATTAAAGCAATGATTGCATTTCAATTCAGGCCCGTAGCCAGGGGGTGGCACGGGAGGGGCAACTGCACTCCTAATACTAAGTCTTGCCCCCCCCCCCCCCCCGAATATCACAAGAAAATTGGCCTTTACCGCAAAATTCATGCAGATGCCCATGCTATTTGGCCCTCCCGAAAACATCTTTGCCCCCCCAAAAACAACTTCCTGGCTACGGGCTTGTTTCAAATATCATTCATAGTTTAAAAATGTAAGTGAATCATTTCAAATACCGGTACTGTTTATTGTTCCATCTATAAGTCAAATATTCAGCATTTTAATTACCATTTTTATTTGTTTTAACAATTCTTTATAATTCCATTATTGGTGAAATAGTTGATTATTTCTTCAATTTATTCATTTTTTCTTTGTTCATTCATCCATTATTTACCTCTTCTTTATCTCCAGGGGGTTGGGGGGCCGAATGGTTATCATGTGGATGCTGTTATCATAAAGCCTGTCATTGAGTCAACTGGCTTGTTTTCCTCCCACTGCTAAAGACACTACGCGCAAGCGAATTATTGAAAAAAAATTAAACCATATGTTAGTCCTGAAATTAAGTAACAAAATTACCTATTTTGTGTCGAATGGATGTTAAACCCCATCTCTCTCTCCCTTTCTCTCTCTCTCTCTCTCTCTCTCTCTCTCTCTCTCTCCATGCATTAAGGTAAGTTATTTGTACAGAAGATGTAAGAATTTGTTACATGTCTTTCTAGTGGGACATACATGTTGTTACATCTCTCTCTCTCTCTCTCTCTCTCTCTCTCTTTCTCTTTCTCTCTTTGTCTCCATGCATTAAGGTAAGTTATTTGTACAGAAGATGTAAGAATTTGTTACACGTCTTTCACCTTTCAGTAAACTTTGATATTTGACTCCAGACTAGAAATTGTCTGTTTTGTTTTGGTTCGGTATTTACGTTACAAAAGCGAAACAAAAGAGAACAAAATGTCACGATGTCCAGCCAGTGTCTGACAATTTTTGTTTTTCTAAACGACCATCTGAACATTGGACAATAACTATTTAACAGAAATCTGCCAGCACTTGAAAAAGAGTGCAAATAATTTAAGCAAATAAGAGAAATGAAAGGTCCATAAAGAAATATCTTTTCCTCGTATTTTTTTGTTTGTCGTAAACTTTTGCCACACACGCTTTCTGTCTCGTTAATTTTGTTGATTCAGGCGTGGGGTTTTATCAGACACGACGATGATGGTTGACACTGCATTTTAATTGGACGATTTACAAATCGGTGATTGTATCGTGAAATCGTGGTCATTTATTAATGTTGATTCACGGTCACAAGTGGCTTGGTAAATATATTGATGAATAAATGGAATGACAAGGGTCTAGATGGACAACCTTGTAGTACGCCAATAATGAGTTTAACGATTTTGTTTAATTTGTTTAAAAGATCCCTGTTTGCTAGTAGATGTAGTTGGTTTTTGTATCGTTAATGGCCATGTGGAGAAATTATTCATTTATTCAACGGTCCGTTCCTGTTGGTTCACCTACTTCCAGATGACAGTTGGAGTTGGGTGGCCACCAAAACAGAATTTTAAATAATTGATTTGGATGTCGAGATGTTGAATAAAGAGATTAGTGGAATTGTCAGTGTTTTTCTGTATTTGTCTAGAATTATTGTTAAGCCTTTGTTGATATTGCCGAGCGTCATTTGCAATGTTCGGACAATATCTCTTTTTCACGACATTATCCTACATAGAACATACTCAAATTGATTATTTATAATTTGATCAAAAAAACAAAATCAAAATATCAGTCTTGTTAATTGCTGAGGAAGTACTTTGGGATTTTCCAGCGTTGATTTCCCTTGTCAGTGGTGCAGGATGTACGATCAGACAGTAGGCGGAAACTCTGCTGTCCAGGCAAAAAGTCCACCATACACATGACATGGCATATACCATGGGGGACACAACAGGGGGTTTGGAAAATGTTGAAAACTAGAAGCCCGGAAATGCCATTTCCAGTGATCTGAGACAAGAATCTGGTTATAAGGTACGCCCCATCGGGAGGAGCCAGGGAGGGGGGTTTGTGCCAGGTGTGCCCTTGTATACCCATCTTCACTTGTCTGGTTGGTGCATAAAGTAGAATGTTAAACCTTATTTCATTTTATTCATTTAACTGAAGCTAGACATTCAAATTTGTTGGCAAAAAAATTATTCAAATTTTATAGCTATGCGGAATTTTAAAAGGACAATGCATGAAGCAGAAGATAAAAAGGTAGAGAAAAACATAATCCGGACTTCTGTCTTGCAAACTGTGCAGACGTGTAAAAAATTAATTATTTAGGTCAAACCACTTAATATTCGTTCTTTGTTATTTTGATAAATAAATAAATAGTCACTCTCATGAATGATGTTTCGTTAAAAATTTGTAAATTTTAAACAAAAAGTCCTTTACTTTTTATACGCCCACATTTTCATGTGGACGTATTATGTCGTCGCCCCTGTCCGTCCGTCCGTCTGTCCGTCCGTCCACAATTGTTTGTGGACCCTCTACAGGTCACAATTCTTGTCCGATTTTGACGAAACTTGAAATATAGCTTTATCCCCCAAAGATCTCGGCTGCTTTTGATATTGGCATGTATCGGATCGAAACTTCATGGATTATGGCCCCTGATTGTACGAAAAATCACGTTTTTAGCTTGTGGACCCTTGAGAGGTCTCAATTTTGAGCCGATTTTAATGAAACTTGACATGCATGTTTATAACCCAAAGATCTTAGTTCCATTTGATATTTGCGTCTATTGGAATGTAATTTCCTGAATTATGGCCCCTGATTGTCCGAAAAATCACCTATTTTAGCTTGTGGTCCCTCTGGAGGTGACAATTATTATCCGATTTGAAAAAACGTTCGATTATATCACCGTTACACCCTAAGGAAGGTTGAGTTTGAATTTCGGGAAAATCAGACCAAAATTGCCATACAAAATGGCTGCCATTTGTACGCGAATACTGTTTAAGAATGGTATATCAAGGTTGTGGATCCTGTATAGGTCACAATTTTAATTTGATTTTGATGAAACTTGAAATATCGAATCGTAACTTCCTGAATTATGGCCCATGTTTATACGCAAAATCACCTTTGTTTAGCTTGTGGTCCCTCTGGAGGTCACAATTATTATCCGATTTGAAAAAACGTTAAATTATATCACCGTTACATCGAAAGTTGAGTTCGATTTCGGGAAAATCGGACAAAAATTGCCATACAAAATGGCCGCCGTTTGTAAGCGAATACTGTTAAAAAATGGTATATCAAGGTTGTGGACACTGTAGAGGTCACAATTTTAATTCGATTTTGATGAAACTTGAAATGCATGGTTATAACCCAAAGATCTTGGTTCCTTTCGATATTTGCGCATATTGGATCATAACTTCCTGAATTATGACCCCTGATTGTTCCGAAAAATCCCCTATGGTCCCTCTGGAGGTCACGATTAATATCCAATTTAAAAAAAACGTTTGACTCTATCACCATTACACCCTTCGGAAGGTTGAGTTCGAATTTCTAAAAAATCAGACCATAATTGCCAGACAAAATGACCGCTGTTTGTACGCGAATAGTGTAAAAATATGGCATATTAAAGTTGTGGGCCCTGTAGAGGTCACAATTTTAATTCGATTTTGATGAAACTTAAAATGCATGTTTATAACCTAAAGATCTTGATTTTTTTCGATATTTGCGCATATCAAATTGTAACCTAATGAATTATGGCCTTGGATTGTAGGGAAAATCACTTTCGGTATTGCTTGTCCTCTATCCATTTATCGAAAATGTGGGCGTATCCTGCCTGGCAGTGCCAGCTTACTATCTTTTTAAATAAGTTGGGGTTTTTTGAAGAAGAAGAAAAAAGAAAGAAAATTATTAATACACTTTTCCAAAGGACATAATTTTAAATTGATGTGATTCTTATACTGTCGAATGGATAACGAAAAACAATTAGATAACCAATCAATTAGTGTGTTATTGATTTGAAATATACATCAACCAACTAATTATTGTGTCACAGATTTAAAATATCCAATTAGTGTGTTACTGATTTAGAATATACATCAACCAACCAATTAGTTTGTTACAGATTTAAAATATACATCCACCAATCAATTAGTATGTTACTTATTTAAAATATACATCCGCCAATCAATTAGTGCAATGCTGATTTAAAATTATGGGAATTGGGTGTCAAATGATTCCTATGAATATTCCTTTAATGATTTGTAATTTTTATCTGGGAAATTATATACCTTTAACAAAGTCTTTTTATTATCTCAGAATATTTATTTTACTGGTCAGTATTTTCAAAAAGCCACCTAAATGTATAAATAGTTTGTGCAGGAGGACAGACTACCTTGTAAACAAAACGGGGGGGGGGGTGCTTGAAACCACAGCCGCAAGCCAGAGGTAACCGGCCAGCTAGAGGTCCAAGTGCGGCACTCTAGCTGGCCGGTTACCTTTGGCTTGCGGCTGTGGTTTCGAGCCCTGGTGTGAGCGTATGTGGCATGGAGATAGGGGCGCCTTCTCAACCTTGTGGGTTTCCTCCGGGCACTGCGGTTTCAACCCACTGCTAAAGACCCCTACGCGCAATCGAATTATTGAACTTAAATTAAACCATATGATAGTCCCGAAATGACCTAATGGGTTGAGTGGATGTTAAACCCAATTTCTCTCTCTCTCTCTGTAAACAAAACGGTCAAACCTTCGGACAAGACGAACTACACAGAGATTGAAAGATATAGGGATCGGAGTGGGGACATCATATCGAGAAATATATAGATAACATTGCAAGATATAAATAACAGATATTAAATCAATTGAATGGACCAGGGATCGGAGCAGGGACATCATGACACCGGGAATTATATTTTAAGATCCCATTTTTGATGCATCAAATTGTCAGAAGTGTGTGGACTTGTTGACAATGGTACGGTTCTCCCCTACCCCTTCCATCCCTTCCCTTTGCCTCCATCCCTCCATCCCCCCTCCCAATATGTCACTGATAAATAACATATTACAATATTATCTCCACCCTATCATGCATGTTTGTGTACTCGTCAATTAGCGCCATCAGAGAAAAAATTATGTCCATTAATGTGTGAAATTCTCCTAGGTACTAATTTATCGTAAATATCCTAATAATAAAAAACAAATTACAAGTTGAGCATTGTGTATCTTTTATCAATTTTTAAACATGCATTATGGCGTTTAATAGACGTAACCAATCAGCAATTTCCTTTTGTTCGTTATCGGCCAACGACAATCTAGATGAAGTAATAACGATCGATACTTGAAAGCACAATTGTCGGGGAAATATGCGGCGGATGAAAAGAGTCAGAAAGCGTATCGAGCCGAGATCAGTCATGCAGAAAGAACTGTTTCTTGTGTTTAAGTAACATAAACCCATCACTAACAATAAAAACCAGTTTCCATGCTCGTACATACGTATCGATTCTTCCTTCCCCCCAAAAAAAATCTTTTTGCAGACGAGTTATGTTTTTGTTACGGTGAGGCTGTTAATTCTACATCCCGCGACGTAGCAACAATTATAAGCCGGCCAACTTTTATCGATGTATCGGAAATTATTCAGAAGATGTCTCTCGTTGATGACTAATTTTGATTCATCGAAAAACTTGCTGCAAAACGGAGGACAATAGAAATTCAATGGAGGCTAATTGGTTTTGGACAAACTAAATGGATTTGCTTCAGGTAGAAACTTCAGAGTTCATTGAATCCGTAAGTAAACGGCCGGCCTTTTTTGTTAGTGTTTGTCCGTTGTCCGAGCACAATGGCGAAAAACTTGGAATAAGTGAGTGTTTGTTCATGCTGGGAAGATAACTATATGAAACTAGTTTCACAATGTGTCACAATAAAGATAAATAATATAAAACTGAATTCATCGTCCGTGAAAAGAACTAAACGGCTCGTAGTATTTGGGGAGGATCTGCCGAGAAGTATGTTTTTTTTCAGAGTCTGTAAGTAATTTTAAGTGTACTTGACTCTAGTTTGGACCAATTGTCTGAAAGACCCTCAATTTGAGCTTTAGAATTATTAATTATAACGATAGCTTGTGTGGATTAAAGGACTGGATTTATTCAGGTTAAACTACGTTTGGCAGTAATTTATGTTTCTAGGGATAAGTTTTTGTGTTTTAAAGAAGTGTGGTCAAGTACACTAAACTATGCTATGGAAACTTGTGATTTTGTGCATGCAAATAGACATTTTATTTATGGAGAGATGCTTGAATGAAAATATGACAATATCTCTGTAGGGAGAAAGGTGACAATATTTCTGTAGGGGAGAGAAAGAGGAGGAGAGAGAGAGAGCAATGGGGTTAAACGTCCACTCAAAACAAACTAGGTCATTTTGGGACTAACGTGTGGTTTTCGATTTTTATTTCAATAATTTGCTTGCGTGGGAGGAAACCGGAGTGACCGGAGGAAACCCAGCTGCAAGCCAGAGGTGACTGGCCAGCTACAGATCGAAGTGCGGCACTCTAGACCACTAGGCCATAAAAACCCCCCAGGAAGAGAAGGAAGGAATGCTTATTTATTGATCATCAGTATGCATGTCCCAGACATCTTTCTTTCTACAGCAATCCCGGCCTGTTAAAACACCATATTGATCTTCCATCACTCCATGGTGTCAATTTTGACGTGTAATTTATTTATCCTATGTTAACGATGTTATTTGGGCAGGTGGAGATAATCCATACATTCTCATCTCCTACCTAGAAGAATTTCTAAGCGACTTCAAATTTCGTGAAAAATGCTAGCTCCCTGCGACTTTTCTAAACATAGCTATACAAATTGTTTGTTTTCAAAATCATTAGTTTGGTGAGAAATGGCAGAAAAAAAACAATAATTTCCATGCACGATTTCCATTCAAACATCACAGATTTAAAACTAGATTTCACAAAATTTATCAAAATTTTTATTAATTAAGTCCAAACAAATTTTATTGTTAGTTTTTCTTGATTCTCTGTGATAATTTGATATGGGGCCTTGATAGTGGACTGGGCACTGGAGAGAGAGAGGGAAATGGGGTTTAACGTCCACTCGACTACACAAATTAGGTCATTTCGGGACTAACATATGGTTTAATTTCATTTCAATAATTTGTTTGCGTGTATAGGTCTTTAGCAGTTGGAGGAAACCGGATGACCTGGAGAAAAACCCATGAGGTTGTACAGGCAACCCTACTCCTTTTCAAGTACAACCGGGGGAATCGAAACCTCACCAGTTGACTCAATGACAGGCTTTATAATACAGCGCGCACACACTAACCATTCAGCCATCCACCACCCCTTGTCTGACATGATAGGGTCAAAATCCGCTCGTATGACCACTGACACAACCTCCCACTACAACTAGTCAGATCTTCATGTAGTGTAGGCCATCGAAGGTATAAATAAACTGAAACGAAATATAGATCTGTATTTTAATCAGTTTGGGTTTGACACAGTACTTTTTCTTCTCTATCTGGGACTAAGATGATAACAGAAGTTCTCTTTAAAAGTTTGGGAGTTTGGATATGGCCGAATGGTTAGCACATGCATGTAGGGGTCTTTAGCAGTAGGAGGAAACCGGTGGACCCGGAGAAAACACACAAGGTTGGACAGGTGACCCTACTCCTCATCACGTACAACTCAATGACAGGCTGCATGATACAGCACGCACATGCTAACCATTCAGCCATCCAGCCCCCCTTGTTGAAAAAACATTGACCCCATGTTAGTTCAGAAATGACCTAGTTTGTGTCTAGTGGATGTTAAACCCCATTTCTCTCTCTCTCAATTTAAAAGTTTTATTAGTACCAGTTTTAGTTATCACAATTTGACCTATAAACTTTAAAAGTTTTATTAGTACCAGTTTGAGTTATCTCAATTTGACCTATAAACTTTAAAAGTTTTATCAGTACCAGTTTGAGTTATCTCAATTTGACCTATAAACTTTAAAAGTTTTATTAGTACCAAACTCGACCTTTAAACTTTAAAAGTTTTATCAGTACCAGTTTAGCTATCACAATTTGACGTATAAACTTTAAAAGTTTTATTAGTACCAATTTAGCTATCACAATTTGACCTTTAAACTTTAAAAGTTTTATTAGTACCAATTGAGTTATCTCAATTTGACCTTTAAACTTTAAAAGTTTTGGAAATTACACTCCTGGATCTTAACATGAATGATAATGTCACAACTTAATAGTAAGTGCAGGAGGACTGCACTACACGCAAAACAAAAATCTACAAGAAAAACCTGCAGACAAGACAGAAAATGGACATTGCAAAAAATAAACAATTATCAAATGAATTTCTTTATTCTTGTCCTCAGGTTTTTTTGTACAATATTTGTAGCCAAGGTTAATTTAAACTTTTGATTTTTTTTTTGTTCAAGTTGGTTTGTACAATATTTGTAGCCTAGTTAAATGCAAATTTTCGAATTTTTTTGTTCAGGTTGTTGGTTGGTAAAATATTTGTAGCCAAGTTTCAAGTAAAATCAATGAAATGGCAGACGATAGAATTTGATGTTTAACTTTTAGTAAAAGATGTTCTCCATGTTTGTGACAAGACGCACGCCAAGGGTAAGTTGACTTGCTACATGTTTGGTTGAATTGTTGGTAGAGAGAGTGAGTGAGAGTGAGAGTGAGTGAGTGAGTGAGTGAGTGAGTGAGTGAGTGAGTGAGTGAGTGAGTGAGTGAGTGAGTGAGTGAGTGAGTGAGTGAGTGAGTGAGTGAGTGAGTGAGTGAGTGAGTGAGTGAGTGAGTGAGTGAGTGAGTGAGTGAGTGAGTGAGTGAGCTGGGGTTTAAGGTCCACTCAACACAACTAGGTCATTTCGGGACGAACATATGGTTTAATTTTATTTCAATAATTCGCTTGCGCGTAGGGGTCTTTAGCAGTGGGAGGAAACCTGAGTGCCTGGAGGAAACCCACGAAGTTGAGAAGGCGCCCCTATCTCCATGCCACATACACTCACACCAGGGCTCGAAACCACAGCCACAAGCCAGAGGTGGCCAGCCAGCTAGAGGTCGAGGTGCGGCACTCTAGACCACTAGGCCATCCCAACCCCTGTTGGTAGAGAGAAAGAAATAGATCTTGATAGAGAGAGGTTGTGAGATTAATGTGATGTGCATTTGTTTTCTCCAGGACCTCTGGTTTTCTCCCACTGATAATATGAACTAATCTATTTGTTATGTTAATTTTTTAAGTATCTTTTAAACTCACAATGGAAATTTCATCCATACATTAATTTGTGTTCAAAAATTTGTATGGTTCATTGAATTTAATTTATACAATGTAATTCTTTTAATGGAATTTTTGTTTTAATAATTATTATATTTTTATTATTATTGTAAAGTGTGTTGAGATTTTATGCCATTTTTATGCTGTTATGTAATGCGCTATATAAGATTAAACTATTATTACTAAAGAAACCTATATTTTAAGCAAATTATTGAAATATAATTGAACCATATTATTTTAATCCCGAAATGACTAGTTTCTTTTGAGTGGACATTAAACCCTCTCTCTCTCTCTCTCTCTCTCTCTCTCTCTCTCTCTCTCTCTCTCTCTTTTTCTCTGTGATTCCTCTAATTAGATTTATATCCAATATGAAGCTGTTAGGCTGGATTGATTATTGAGTGTGAAACGAACAAATTACGCGAACCATATTATTTTAATCCCGAAATGACTAGTTTCTTTTGAGTGGACATTAAACCCCCTCTCTCTCTCTCTCTCTCTCTCTCTCTCTCTCTCTCTCTCTCTCTCTCTCTGTGATTCCTCAGTTAATTATTTTAATCCCGAAATGACTAGTTTCTTTTGAGTGGACATTAAACCCTCTCTCTCTCTCTCTCTCTCTCCTCTCTCCTACTCCTCTCTCTCTCTCTCTCTCTCTCTCTCTCTCTCCTCTCTCCTACTCCTCTCTCTATCTCTCTCTCTCTCTCTCTGTCTCTCTCTCTCTCTCTCTGTGATTCCTCAGTTAATTATTTTAATCCCGAAATGACTAGTTTCTTTTGAGTGGACATTAAACCCTCTCTCTCTCTCTCTCTCTCTCTCTCTCCTCTCTCCTACTCCTCTCTCTCTCTCTCTCTCTCTCTCTCCTCTCTCCTACTCCTCTCTCTATCTCTCTCTCTCTCTCTCTCTCTCTCTCTCTCTGTGATTCCTCAGTTAATGAGATTTATGTACAATATGAAGCTGTGAGGCTGGATTAATTATTGAGTGTGAAACGAACGAATTAACCGAACAACTTAAAAACAATATTGACACTTCTTCACCAAACATAGATTACATCACATAAAAGCTACCTGAGCGTTTACTCGTTACTGGGCGTTATTGTCATAATTCCTCCTCTTCCCTTTTATCCAGTCGACACAACTGATGTGTTGTCAGGAGAGAGATGCAAGTAAATAAAGAGACAATAAATTACCCCGAGCACACGTAGGATTTCATCTCAACACTGATGTATTTGTTCCCTGATATAACCTCAACATCAAACAGTTTCTTTTTTAAACTAATTTTCCTGTTTTCGGTTCAACCTATTAAACTTGTTCTCCGTTCAGAAAAGGAAACCTTAGCCATCTTTAATCCTTGATTTATGTGAGAGACGTTGAAAAAGGCAAATTTTCTGCAGATATTTTGATTTATTCTTTTAATGCAGTTTACCTTTTGAAAAATTAGAATTGAAATTGAATTATACAAGAGAGAGAGAGAGAAAGAGAGAGAAGAGAGAAGAGGGAGAGAGAGAGAGAGAGATTTGGTTAAACGTCCACTTGACACACACTCGGTCATTTCAGGACTAACATATAGTTTAATTTTATTTCAATAATTCACTTGTGCGTAGGGGTCTTTAGCAGTGGGAGGAAACCGAGGGATCTGGAGAAAACCCACAATGGATTCGAAATCACGCCAGTTGACTCAATGACAGATGTTATGATACAGTGCCCATGTGCTAACCATTCGGCCATCCAACACCCCTCAATTATATTATATGAAATAAAATGAAATGTGGTTTTAGCATCTTACTTTTCTTTACCAAATGGGCTAATAAAGAAGGACATACGTCATGCATTGTGTTATGGGGGGGATTTTGGCTGGGGAGGGCGCTACGGCTCACTCTTATATCAAATTCCATTGGCAAGGATCTTTAAAGTGCAGGCCAATGTATACACACGTGGCATCAGGTGTTCCCAAAAGAGTAAGCATACTGAGTCTTTGTTTATGGAAAAGACATATTAAACAAGGGCACCATGGTTACTCAGTGGTAATGGTGCTTGTTCACAGACCTGGAGGCACTGGGTGTGATCCCGATGTTCAGCAAGTAATTTAATTTCCCCTGTCAGAGGGCCTAGATAAGGGCCAAGATAGAGGGCCTGAAAAACCGGAGGTCCACGTATGGTTTGCATGTAGGTCTACTCATTGGTTTGCAAGTAAATGAAATGAAATGGGGGTTTAACGTCCTAATGTTCTTCTCCTACTAGGCTAATGAAGATGGTGCACGTTCAAGAACCATTGACAGTTTGATGAAGAGTAGGATTCGAAAACCCATTTTAATTCAATTCAAAATTCCCTTGCTAGTCACAATTCACCTGGGGGGTTGGGATGGCCTAGTGGTCTAGAGTGCCGCGCTTCGATCTCCAGCTGGCCGGTCACCTCTGGCTTGCGGTTGTGGTTTGGAGCCCTAGTGTGAGCGTATGTGACATGGAGATAGGGGGGCCTTCTCAACCTCGTGGGTTTCCTCTGGGCACTCCGGTTTCCTCCCACTGCTTAAGACCCCTACGCGCAAGCGAATTATCAAAACAAAAATTGAAAACTATATGTTAGTTCCAAAATGACCTAGTTTGCGTTGAGTGGATGTTAAACCCCATTTCTCTCTCTCTCTTTCTCTGTCCCAATTCACCTGTAGTAACAACTATAAACAATTTAAATTAACCATATCTCACAACTTCACAAAAAAAAACACAAAACAATCACGAATTTCAAATTGAATCGAGTCCAAACTATTTTTTTTTTAAACTTTAAAAAAGACAGATTGTTGTATGTCCATGTTTTTACATCAAGTTTAAAACTTGCCTACTTTCATGTATAATTGTTTGATGTTTGTAAATCCCAGCTTAGGTACACGTTAATACATTTTAAAATGGAGATTTTGTACGTAACGACATGACATCTACAGGTCTTGTGAGTTTTAAAACTTTTCTAGATTAAACATCCACTATGTCAACAGGTTATATACTCACAATCTCATTTAACACTTCCACGCAAAACATTGATTTAATTTTTACACTTAATTTGAAATTTCAGATTTTTTTGCATCTACCGTACTAATTTTCTATTTATTACGAATTTTAAAAATGCATGAAAATAGGATTTTGAATTTGCTGCAAGTAATTATTCTGAAATCAAATGGGGTTTAATGTCCTAATGTTCTGCTCCGACTGGGCTAATGAAGGTTTACGTCATACGGTGTGCTATGATGGAAATTTACCCAAACAGGGGTGTGACGGCGTACTCTTAGATCAAATTCTATCTGCCAAGGGATCTTTTACGTGCAAACCAATGTGTAAACGGGAACTCTGTCCTGCATTAATGATGTATTAACACCACAACATATGACATACCAAATAGTAGTGCGTTTTAATTTAACTCATGTATACATAATCAAGGGATCTTTTCTGTACAATTCGTTTTTTCATCCCATCCAAACAGCAAACAGGAACCACAGTAGATTATCCTGATAAACTTTATCTGACAATGCACGGATGAAACACAGGACCTTCAGTTTAGTGAGCTCTCTTACTCCCTGAGCCAGGGGGTTTGGTGGCTGAATGGTTAGCCCGTCATTGGGTAAACTGGCGTGGTTTCGAGTCCCTAGCAAGGAGTAGGGTGGTCTGTTCATCCTCTTAGGTTTCCTCCGGGCACTCCGGTTTCCTAACACTGCTTAAGACCTACGTGCAAGCGAATTATAGAAATAAAATTAAACCGTATGTTAGTCCCGAAATGACCTAAATAGTGTCGAGTGGACGTTAAACCCCATTTCTCTCTCTCTCTCTCCAACTTAGTGGGTATTTCTGTCTCTCTAAGTCTCTCTCTCACTGAGCCACCGTGGCACGCAATTTCTAAAAGGAATTTTATTCCAGGTAAATAGATATTGACAGATACATCAGTGGCTATTAAACAATTAATTTTGTCCAAAGAAATTATTTCTCAACCTTTCAATAATAATGATCAATAAAAAATAAATGAAATCATTGAATAATAAATTATACAGTGATAAAAATAACAATTGATTACACTGTATTGATGTATCAGGGCTCGTTCAACGTAGATTTTATATCAATTGTGAGACAGAGTACCTATTGCACTGTTTATGCCCAAAATTCAATCACTCAATTCTCGCTTCAGAATGGACTGAAATTTTCAGCAAATTGTCTTTACATTATGCAGTTTTTAACTATTATGTGTGGTTTAATGGTCGAGCGCGAGACATTAAGTAATATATTGATACTGCACGAGGCGATAGCCGAGTGTTGTTTCAATATATTACGCAATGTCTTAAGCGCGAGAGCATTAAACTACTTAAAATTCAGACACTATCTCGCACGTGCATTTCAATGAAATACGTCACACGAACTCACTATATTAGATAATGTACTATTGGCAAGATGCCCGTACATTATTGGAAATAATGGTACGCCAACATCAAAGGATAAGTCACATCTGTATTTTAAATATAGTGAGAACTGCCAGCTCTTTATATAATATCCCATAATGTATCTTTAATCTGTTTATGTTTTAATTGTTTGAATCTACAAGGAAGATCGACTGTGTTCGGTCCCAACCTTCTACTCAATCATTACAAACCATAGATAATCGACTGGGTTCGGTCCCAACCTTCTGTTCAATAATTACAAACCATGGACAATCGACGAAAAAATCGAACAAACGGTCGTCGAATTGTTCATGATGAGAAACGCAAATAATTCAATTTATCCATCCATATTTTTTTTCTGTAACATTTGTCGCGTTCTTCCCTTGTGAAAAGGTTTAAATGTCATGAATGATTTTTAACCAGCCTCACTTGAATAAAACGGTTTATTTATATGAAGGATTAACACAGTCCTGCAGTCATAATATTATCTTTTTCCCGTGGTAGCCGTCTGTATTCACTCTATGCTCGTTGTTATATTTCTGAGTGGGTGGTTTATTCAAACTCTGAATGGATTATATGGGAATATTTTTGTAGGGTCCCCAGGTTCACAGTCAAAATCTGTTTGAATGAAATGATTTATTGAAGATGACCAGAAATGACTACTTTTTATCCGCGCACATTTTCATCTGGATGTATTATGTTGTCACCTCTGTCCCTGTGCCAAATTTCAGTTTGATGGTAGGCTTGAGTAGGTAGGCTATTGAAATTCCCTAGAATAACATTATGGTAAATATATGTCACTTAAAACAAGGTTATTTCGAAATTATAATAGTTTTTTTTCCACACAGATCAAATTGGTAAGGCTCTTCTTTGTGTGTACATAAAAGTCCATGCTTTTGGAAATTTGGACCAGGGCTTGTACTTAAAAACTTTCACTGCCGGACATTTTTGATAACACACGAAAACTTTTCAAAGTAAATTCATATTTCATGCTTTTTTTTCACGGTAGGCTAAGGGAATAGTGAATTCACCTGTCTTTACGACTTTGCCGCCATAGGGTACACAAAAAAAAATATACATTGGACTTAAATATGAAATATTAGTAAGGCTTATGATAATTATTTATTAATTAAATATTTCCTTTTGGCTACTTAAATAATCGAAATAGCTGAATTGGCCGTAAAAAAAACATTATAGTTGCTGACACGTAATTACCACATGCTCTATAGAAAACACATGTCCCGTGTACACATTGGAGTGCACGTAAAAGATCCCTTGGCAGTTGGAATTCGATATAAGAGTAGGCCGTAGCTCCGCTGCCCGGGCAAAATTTCCCTCATAGCACACTGTATGGCGTATGCCCGTCTTCAATTAGCTCAGGTTAAGTGCATAACAGTAGGACGTTAAACCCAATTTCATTCATTCTGTTTTATCGATGTTATTTCAGTAAATGCAGCACTCGTGATGGTTTCTATAACATTCATTGATCAGTGACAGAATATTGGGTAGGTAATCAAGGATTTAATGGCGTTTAATGTAGACTGTATTACAACTCATTGATTTAATAGAGTCAACTAGACATAAAATAAACTGTAATGTATATAATAGAGTGAATTATAAACATTTACATAACATGCTATTGCCGTACAGAATGATGTGTTAAATAATTATTCTGGTTTAAAGTGTATGCAATTACTGCATCAGTTGAGTATAGGAGGTTTATTTGACTTTGATCATGAATGATCTATTAATCAATGTTTGGATTGATGAAGAGAGAGAGAGAGAGAGAGAGAGGGAGAGAGGAGAGAGGGAGGGAGGGAGGGAGAGAGGGAGGGAGAGAGAGAGGGAGAAGGAGAGAGATAGAGAGGAGAGAGAGAGAGCGAAGGAGAGAGAGAGAAGGAGAGAGAAGGGGAGAGAGAGAGAGAGAGAGAGAGAGAGAGAAGGAGGGAGAGAAGGAGAGAGAGGAGAGTGAGACAGAGATGGGGTTTAACATCCACTCAATACAGAACTAACATATGGTTTTAATTTTATTTCAATAACTCGCTTGTGCATAGGGGTCTTTAGTAGTGGTAGGAAACCGGAGGAAACCCACGAGGTTGAGAAGGCACCCCTATCTCCATACCACATATGCTCACACCAGGGCTCGAAACCTCAGCCGCAAGCCAGGGGTGGCCGGCCAACTTGAGGTCGAAGTGCTTCACTCTAGACCACTTGCACATCCCCCCCCCCCGGATTGATGTAGAATATATAGCTGGGTATTATATGTTTATAATGCACGGATACTGATGTAGAATATATAGCTGGGTATTATGTGTGGTTTAATGGTCGAGCGCGAGACATTAAGTAATATATTGATACTGCACGAGGCGATAGCCGAGTGTTGTTTCAATATATTACGCAATGTCTTAAGCGCGAGAGCATTAAACCTCTTAAAATTCAGACACTATCTCGCACGTGCATTTCAATGAAATACGGCACACGAGTTCTCTATATTAAATAATGTACTATTGGCAAGATGCCCGTACATTATTTGAGATAATGGTACGCCAACATCAAAGGATTACGTCACATCTGTATTTTAAATGTTTATAATGTATGGATACTGATGTAGAATATATAGCTGGGTATTATATGTTTATAATGTATGGATACTGATGTAGAATATGATGTATTATCTCTTTATGATGTACACATATTGATTGACTGTTCTGTCTATAATTAGTTCTATTTATTAGTCTTCTATAGATGAATAGACGGGGGTGGTAGATATCGTCGGTAGGGTGGGGTGGGGAAATATGAATCCTAAATAAAACTGTTAAATCTATAATTATATTTATTCATCAATGAATAGATGAAACAGAGGGAGGTGGTAGATCGACGTTTGAAGTTTGGCATTTGGGATTGTGGGACTGACAAGGCTGTTTAGTGATATGAATGGGACAAAACGAAATAGGTGACAATATTGCTAAATAGTCGATCAACAGCTTCTCCCACTCATGCATATTGGCCTATAAAAAATAGAGTCAGAATGTCCAAAGTATGATGAACGAATGGCAGTTTTATTGAGAGATTTTTGCCTGTTTGGGGTTGTACTTGTAAAATGTAAATGTTTAAGTGAATTAGGAAATAAACCTATATCTCAACTAGAATATATCATTAATAATAAAAATAAATAAAACTGCATATATATATCCAAACAGTTTCCCAGATGGTCGTACATTTCTAAACCTCAAAAACTTTTATATTTATCAAACATTTGTAAAAATCCCCCCAAAATATTTTAATTATTATACATTTCTTACACCTTGAAAACTAATAGAAAATTTGTAAATTTCTAAAACTTCAGAAACTATTAGAAATTCTGTACATTTGTATAACCTCAGAAACTAGTCAAAATTTTGTACATTTCTAAAACTTTTTAAATTTTTAGAAATTCTGTACATTTGTATAACCTCAGAAACTAGTAAAATTAAATTGGTTATGATTAATGGAATTGTAATCAAATTAAATGATTTATAAGTTGTTTAGATCCTGAAGCCAATTTGTCTTAAGGATAGATTAACAATTGTTAATAATGCCTTAATGGTATTATAAACATATGCATTTATCTACCGTAAACAAAGAAGTACTTGTACTTTATCTACTTTAACATATATACAGATTTACAGGTTGAAAATCTTGACACGTTGTCTTCAATAGCAATAAACTTAAAACCCTCCATGACAAGGATGTCCAAAATATTATTTTAAGTCTATGGTCAGACTCGGTGGCACCCTGGGGATTTTAAAACAACAAATTAAACCTGATTAGTGTTAATTTAAAACTTGTAAAATGATTTACCTATTTTGTTAATTACTTTCAGTGTTTGATTAATGAGTTTAACACTGAGTAGAAGACAGGGTGATATAAATAAACACCTATTGTTAATTAATCTCTCGAGGTTAATTACAACACAAAGATATCACCACACTCAGGTGTCATAACTTGAATACAACAATATAAAACTTGGAGTGGGGGTGTGATGCTTTCAATTTTAACATCTTTTTATTTTCCAAGTTAATTGATTTTTAACGAAAAACAACATTTTTAGTAGTTAATTTGTGAACATTAAAAAATCATTTGAAGGAAAGATAAAACATTTTCGCTGATAACAAAAAAAAAACTTTATCGAAATATTGTGTCTTATAAACAATATAAAACTTGGAGTGGGGGTGTGATGCTTTCAATTTTAACATCTTTTTTTAAAGTTAATTGATTTTTTAACGAAAAACAACATTTTTAGTAGTTAATTTGTGAACATTAAAAAATCATTTGAAGGAAAGATAAAACATTTTCGCTGATAACAAAAAAAAAATCTTTATCGAAATATTGTGTCTAATAAACCAGTGACGTATTAGTTTTGATAATAAAGAATGAAATGAAATGAAATGAAATGAAATGAAATGAAATGAAATGAAATGAAATGAAATGAAATGAAATGAAATGAAATGAAATGAAATGAAATGAAATGAAATGAAATGAAATGGGGTTTAACGTCCTACTGTTCAAATTCTATACTTAATACCATATCCCCAGTACAAATGCATGGTGTTCAAAATCATGAATAAAAGGCCAATTATTTCACTTTTTGTGATGTTGTGTGTTATAAAGAAAATTACCTCCTGTTTTAATTTTGTTTTCAATAATGATTCCTATGATGTAAATGTTCTGCCCCGACTGGGCTAATGAAGACGTGTCCTATTAGGTAAAGCAGAGATTGCCTCCAGAGATTATATAACAAGGAAACACAGATATTACTAAAAAGGTTTTTAAAAGCCTTTATAATTATTTTCCACAAATGAACAATGATTTCTTACTCTTAGTTGATCTTCAAAGTAAAGAAAGATGAAATGTTTAAAAGACGTGGTCAATATTGTGGTTGTCGAGTTTTGGCTTGTGCCGTTTGCGGTTGATCTGTTCATTCATTAGAGTATGACATCATAATACGTAATACCCTATGCTGTTAGTTGTCCATCAACAACATCAACCCCTTTGATCTCCATCTTGTTTTAATTGTCTTTTATTTGCGGAACTCCAGAAAATGTAAAATAAACAACAAGTTTAAATTAAAAGCCGTTTCGTCAATATTTGTTTGAAGTTTTCATCTTGTTAGCGAGTAATTTACAACTCAACATTTTTAATCTTTGTTGTAAAATAGTGGTGGAAATAGATTTCAACAACGTTTTTCTTTTGTGTTTAAAAATCTGTTGAAGATGGGGATAAAATAAAATAAAAGGGCTTCAACTTTCTAAATCTGACTATTTCCAGCGTTAATTTCAACTGAAATTTCTAATCTTTGTTGTAAAATAGTGGTGGAAATAGATTTCAACAGCCTTTTGCTTTTGTGTTGACCATATTTGATAACTACTTTTTTAAGGAAGAGAGAGAGAGAAAGAGAGAGAGAGAGAGAGGGGGAAGTTAGAGGAAGATAGAGAGGAAGAGAGAAGAGAGAGAGCGAGAAGAGAGAAGAGAGAAGAGAGAGAGAGAAGAGAGAAGAGAGAGAGAGAAGAGAGAGAAGAGAGAGAGAAGAGAGAGAAAGAGAGAGAGGGGAAGAGAGAGAGAAGAGAGAGAGAAGAGAGAGAGAAGAGAGAGAGAGAGAGGAAGATAGAGGAAGATAGAGAGGAAGAGAGAAGAGACAGGCCCGTATCTAGCCCAAAAATGTTAGGGGGGCAAGGGCTGCTGGGGGCGCCGATGGGGCTTCTAGGGGCGCCGGTGTACCTACAGATGACGGTCAAAGGAGAAGGGTCTAGCCCCCCCCCACCCCAGAATAAACGCGAATTCTAAAAATTCCTTAAAATGCCGCGGAGAACGGGTAAGGACTCATTGGGTTCTAGTCTAAAGTAAGTTTTATAATATCTAAAATACTAATACGAAAGGGACGCTTCAAATCCGGAAAAGGGGGCGCGCTGAATCTATACTTGAAACAAGGCGCCCAGGTTTGCGGCAGTATCTGACACCTTTGAAAAAGATCGAGCGCAACCCTGCTTGATCTATTGTCTAATGCGCTATAAACGGCAACAAGTACGGTGTGTACCTTAAACAAGTTCAATATTTAGAATAATTTTGATGATGAATTCACTAATATACGAAGGATGCCAGTGAAATATTAATAACTGTTGAGATTCGCTTATAATTCGAGTGGCAGACCTATGATACTAGCTGAGCAATACGAAGCGACTTCAAGTCTATAAACACAAGATAAAATGAATTGTTTCCTTATGATCATGCATGGGGTGCGCTGTATAACGGGCGCATATAGCACAAGCCCTTCAAGGGGCGCCCAATCATGCTGTATTGGGCGCCCCATTGACCAAGTCGTGTGCGCCCAACCATTCTTGCTCGACATTATTTATTATGTGCGAACCGACAAACATACATTGTCATTATAATTCGCCCCACCAATCATGTCATTATTGGCGCCCCTCCGGGATAAGTAACACCACAGCTCACACATTTTTGGACACCCCCTCAAGTTAGGTGTTAATCGTGTGATTCATTATGAGGCGCCTCATCATTTGGGTGGTGGGGCGCCTCATACATAACGACATGAATAGAAGTGACATTGGTTAGGGGTCCCATCAATCTAGTAGTAGGCGCCTAACCAAAGTCACCCGGCTTTAAAGGGCGCCCATACTGAATATGGACTCGTTAGTCGCTGGCTTCGTATTGCGTCCAATAGAAAGGGCGCCCATTACATTTTTCTCGCAATGGATAAAGGCATTATGCATTATGTGCGGCCAAACAATCATTTTGGTGGTGGGGCGCCTCATATGACGATATGAATAGAAGTGACATTGGTTAGGGGTCCCATCAATCTAGTAGAATGCGCCTCACCAAAGTCACTCGGCTTAAAAGGGCGCCCATACTGAATATGGACTCGTTAGTCACTGACTTCGTATTGCGTCCAATAGAAAGGGCGCCCATTACATTTTTATCGCAATGGATAAAATCATTATGTGCGGCCAAACAATCATATATTGTCATAATAGGGCGCCCCACCAATCATGTCATTATGGAAGGTCCTCTGGGATAAGGTGCACACAGATCACACCGTTTTGACGCCCACCAAGTTGTGATGTTCATCGTGTGAGTCATTGTGAGGCGCCCCACCATTTGAGGGGCGCCTCATATATACTGACATGATTGATGACGCTCACATAAAACCAAGTGACATTGGTTGGGCGCCCTGTCACTCGGCTTTATGTGGCGCCAATACTGATATGGGCATGTAAATCGATGGCCTCGTATTGTGTTTAATGGAAAGGGCGCCTTCGGCGCCCATTAGGGGCGCCTGCTTTTTCGAGGCGGGGCGCCGATTTTTCCCAGGGGGGGCAGCTGCCCCCCTTGCCCCCCCGCTAAATACGGGCCTGAGAGAGAGAGAGAGAGAGGAGAGAGAGAGAAGAGAGAGAGAAGAGAGAGAAGAGAGAGAGAGAGGGGAAGAGAGAGAGAGAGAGAGAGAAGAGAGAGAGAGAAGAGAGAGAGAAGAGAGAGAAGAGAGAGAGAGAGGGGAAGAGAGAGAGAGAGAGAGAAGAGAGAGAAGAGAGAGAGAGAGGAAGATAGAGGAAGATAGAGAAGAAGAGAGAAGAGAGAAGAGAGATAGAGATTAATCAACTTGACACAAACAAGGTCATTTTGGGACTAACATAATATGGTTGAATTTTATTTAGCAGACAATTCATAGTCCCTTAAAATAACTTTAGATTCATATTCTCATTATTAAGAACTTTACACTAAAATCATAACGAATTTTACATTTATTAAACCCTTCAATTTTGTGGAAGTTTGATATTTTCAGATTCCAATCGTCAAGAATTTCACGTGTAATTCATATTTCTAGTTCACTTGATGAAATCAATACGCAAAGAAATCGTTTAAATGTTTCATCTACGTCATGGGACTCGGAATTCAATATTTTGGCCACAGATGAAGTATAAAAAATGTCTCCGTGGCAAATTATGTCTTTGTGGTGGATGTTTCCCGAAGAGTCATGTTTACGGAATAAATTTTATATCGGATCTCGATAGATTATCTCGGCATCCAGATAAAAACCATCTATGTCATGAATTTCTTTGTACTGGGGCCTCGTAAAAAAAAAATGTTCTCAATACGTTTATACAATATCGAGTAAAAATAAATATAAATGGGATAAAAAGATTAAACAGCTACGGAATAAATATTGAACCTTTAACTACAATACAAATCTTGACTTATTTCATTGCCTCCATTTTTTATCCAATGTCAATATAAACGAAATCGGTATCGAGTCCTCTGGCGACCGGAGAGTACGAATGTTGGGGTTGTTCAACATCCCTGATGTTTTTAAATAGATTAAAGGTTAAAGACATAGCTGACGGGGTTGAGAATGAACGTACAAATCTATGTAGCTAGTAGGACCAGTTGATTTGTGTTTATATTTTTTGTGGAAGTGGACCAACCAGCATGTGATAGCGATGGGATGTTGTGGTTGATTATTGTCTGATATTTCACACTGGACTAAATTATCCTAATATTATGAGGTTAGTTGTGTCAATTATAATATTTGAATATTGTAAGATTGTATTTTGTGTGGAATTATCTTAATATTAATAGGTTAGTTGTGTAAATTATAATATTTGAATATTTTAAGATTGTATTTTGTGTTGTTACTGTAGGTTACATTAAAATATAGGCCAGATATAACAAATGAAATGAAACAAAAAGCAGAGGTGGGGGCGAAAACTCACTCGATTTTAAGAATTTATTATAGCCTACCATTAAAACTATAAAGATGATAATTACAGGTTAGTTTTGTCAGTTATAATATTTGAATATTTGTAGATTGTATTTTGTATGGAATGTTCGTTGGTTACATTAAATTTTGCCCAGATAACAGAGTTTTATTCTACTATTCATTATATTACATGGGGGGTTGGGATGGCCTAGTGGTCTAGAGTGTCGCTCTTCGATTTCTAGCTGGTGGTCACCTCTGGCTTGCGGCTGTTGTTTTGGAGCCCTATTATGAGTGTATGTGACATGGAAATAGGGGTGCCTTCTCAACCTCGTGGGTTTCCAATGGGCACTCCAGTTTCCTCCAACTGCTAAAGACCCCTTATGGGCAAGCGAATTATTGAAATAAAATTAAACCATACGTTATTCTCGAAATGACCTTGTTGTGTTGAGTGGATGTTAAACCCCATTTCTATCTATCTATCTATTATATTCAATGGGAGGGATTGGGTGGCCAATTGGTTAATGTGTGTGCACGCTGTATCATACGGTCTATCATTGCTTCTCACCAATGCAACGAGGGTTCAATCCCAGCTCGGGGCAAGAACTTTATCGTTGTAAGTGAGAGGGATATTCGGTCTCCCGTCCGATCAGGCAGGTTTCCCCCAAGTTCTTCGGTTTCTTCCTGCAGTAATGATCGAAATCATTCGCACGATCTGTGCCAAGGGCAAATTGGAAAAAGGCCTCAGGCCTAATTTGCTACCCTTGTAAAATGACGCGATTATTATTGAATCAAGTGGTTCGATTCCCTGCTTGTAATTAAGAGCCTCCGGTTTCATCACATTGCTAAACAAAAACTTACACTCAAACAAATTTTTGAAACTCTGGGAATTAAATCCAATATATAATTTTGAATTTAGATGTGTTATAGATATCCACTTTGAAGAAAGTTCTGTTTCCATAAGAAAATTTTGTTTGAGTAGAAAAAAAAACAAGCTTAAATTCCAACTTCTTTGGAAAAGTTGAATGAACACTGTTAAATTTTCGTACCATCCCAAGGGCATTATTCCCTTTCAATGGCCAACCTTCCACAAATCAATGTTATCAAAGTGAGAGAGATTAAAGAATGAATTTAATAAAATAATTTACGATGTTTAATGACCTGATAAGCACATGTCAAGTGGATTATGGGTATTTAATAAGTTTACAAGTCGTCGTATCCTAGCATCAGATATTTAATATATCCCGGCGTAAGATATATATAGAGAGATACATGTACATGCTAACCATTCCCCCCCCCCTTGCGTGAGATGAATTGGGGTTTATTTAAGTCCTACTGTTATGCGCCTAACCTGGGCTAATGGAAGACGGGCATACGCCATAAAGTGTGCTATTAGGGAATTTTTCCCGGGCAGCGGCACTACGACCTACTCTTATATCAAATTCCAACTGCCAAGGGATCTTTTACGTGCACTCCAATGTGTACACGGGACCTCAGTTTTTCGTACCATCTGAACGACTATGCAGCTGTCCTTGTTAGGTCCTCCTTCTGCATTACTTACAAGGGGAATTCACGCCGGAAAATCGATATGAACTTTCTCGGCCAATGCAGGGATCGAACACCCGACCTCCATGATATAAGAGATATAACAACCTCTACACCAACATCAAGCACCAATTGGACATTCCTACAATCTGATTTAAAACACAGATTCTATTTCTTTTTATAGTTCAAAATTTCCTTTACTAATACTACACTTGAATCTTTACTACCCTGTTGTTGATGATGTAAGGGATTAACCAAGGGAACGGTCTGTTACGGCAAATTTTTGGCATGAGGTGCACAGAACAGTGGTTTACCCACAACATCAACGTCATAGGATCTGACGTCATAGGGTCAAATGCTGCTCGTAAGACCCCTGACGCAACCTTACACTACAAAATGAAATGAAATATAAATCTTTTTTTTTACTGGTAATCAGATTGGACCTATCTATTTATTGCTTCCCATTTCTTAAGGGGGGAAAAATAATTTATTTCTCAAAAGCTGAGTTAGTTTAAACAATATTTTATTCAATAAGATGAATTGGATTGAACAACAGGCAAAGGCCTATATAAATTATCTCCAGACATATAAAATAATTAAATCTTATGTTCACAATACAATGGTGGACATATATACAGGCAGTGAGTAACAAACATATATACAATTCTTGGAGTGTAATTAATAAGTTTTAAATATTAGTGTCAAAATCTCTTGCTGTCTTTAATGTATTTTTGGACTATTTCAAATATGTTAGAATTGGTATTGTCTGAAAGTTCATATTTGAATGAAGTTTTTGAAATTTTAAAGAAAAGTTTTTTCACAGGAATTGAGTGGCTATTAATTAATCCAGACACACACACCCGTCTGGAGGACTAAAATTTCGATTGCTCTAGCCCAACATGTTTGTGTTGATGGTATCTTAGGAAGGGATATTACAGCCTACTATCACCCCATATCTTCACCAACAGACCAACAACTGTGGCATGTATATAGCTCCCCTCTATTGATATCCGACGACCAGTCTTCTTACTCTGTCGTCCAGATAACACACGGTGATTATTGAAGCATTAAATACTTAAAGTTAAGAGGAAAATGTGAGTTTAAAGACCAGGGGAGATATTATATCGATAGAGGGTATAACATAGTAGCAGACAGGTGGAACAATAACTAGGCTAGGAGATAAAAGTTGCTAGGATTAATATGGTGTAAAGAGAAAGGAAGACCAACGCAGGTCAATAAGATGGACAGACATTTATTACACAATATCATATCTAGTAGCAGACAGAGGCAGATCCAGGGGGGGGGGGGCCTAGGTGCCCGGGCCCCCCCCCCCTAAATCCCTAAAAAATAGTATAAAAAAATAGGTATGCACCACTGACACCCCGATTTTTTCAAAATAATTTCTCGGGGGACCCTCAGGGCCCCCCCCCCAACTGGATTTCCTGGATCCGCCTCTGGTAAGTAGACAGAGGAGGAGAACTGCTCTACAAGACATAGGCCAACGTATTTAACTAAATGTACGGTCAATTTTATATCTAGCACTAGCATACCAAGCAGGAGAACTGTTTCACAAGACATAGACCAATAGGGAAATTTATGCAATATTATGTCTAGTAGACCATGCAGAATTGTACTACACCTGATGCAGACAAAAAAAAGAACAATTAGATAATATGTCCAAAAAACAATAAAATAAAATAAAATTATTTTAGAATATATATAGCTCCACTACCAAACACTATAAATGTTACTAATAAAGGGATTAATTAATTGAGTCAACTGGCGTGGTTTTCGATTCCCAGGTAGTAATGCTAAAGACCTCTACGTGCAAGCGAATTAATGAAATAAAACTAAACCATATCTTAATCCCAAAATGACCTAGTTTGTGTCGATTGGATATTTAACCCCATTTCTCTCTCACTCTTTTTTTAATGATGTTACAGGTAAAAATAAACAAATGAGTTTGCAGAGTGAAATTAATATAATAAAATCATAGCTAAAAACAAACCATCATATATATTACAACATTTTTACCTACATTCTCATTCTGGTAGCGGTACTACTACTACTACACCTGACAGTTGACTTAATGACAGGCTTTATGATTCAGCGCGCCCATGCTAGCTATTTAGCCATCCAACCCCCTGTGCAGGTATATACAGTTCTCAAGTTAGCTAGGTTTTGGTAGTGTTACCTCTACTACACCTGACAATGATATGTGAAGAGAGAGAGAGAAAAATGGGGTTTAACGTCCACTTGACACAAACTAGGTCATTTCGGGACTAACATATGGTTTTAATTTTAATTCAAATTCAATAATTTGTTTGTGCATAGAGGTCTTTAGCAGTGGGAGGAAACAGGCTTCATGATACAGCGCGCACATGCTAACCATTGAGCCATCCAACCCCCCATACTACTATTAAAGGGGTCTTTAGCAGTGGGTGGAAACAGGCTTCATGATACAGCGCGCCCATGCTAACCATTCAGCCATCCAACCCTCCATACTACTATTAAAGCTGACAATGATATGTGAGGTGTCATATAGAATAGATACAGGTAGATAGATATGATGAGTAGGTATATAAAGGTGTATATATATACAGGTATAATAAGATGGTGATTTATGTCGTTAATAAAGTCAAAAGATGATCACCTGTCCTTTAAACAAGATCTACTAGATACAACACGGTCACGTATCTACTTTCATTTTATTCATTTTATTATAGGCTACCGTCATATTAGGTGTCAAAGGTGAACATCAAAAATAAATTCTCTTTTTATTCTCAATTCTATAAAAAATAAAATACTGTATTTACCATAATAAACAAGTTTCTTTTTAACTCTCAATTCTATAATAATAATAAATTTCTGTATTTGTCATAAACAAAAATTAAAAGAACAAATTCTAAATTCTATAAAAATGAAATACTGTATTTACCATAATAAAAGCCTTTTTATATGCCCACATTTTCATGTGGACGTATTATGTCGTCGCCCCTGTCCGTCCGGACGTCCGTCCGTCCGTCCGTCCGTCCGGACGTCCACAATTGTTTGTGGACTCTCTACAGGTCACAATTCTTGTCCGATTTTGACGAAACTTAAAATATAGGTTTATCCCCAAAAGATCTCGGCTGCTTTCGATATTGGCATGTATCGGATCAAAACTTCATGGATTATGGCCCCTGATTGTACGAAAAATCACGTTTTTAGCTTGTGGACCCTATAGAGGTCACAATTTTGAACCGATTTTGATGAAACTTGACATGCATGTTTAAAACCCAAAGATCTTGGCTCCTTTCGATATTTGCACCTATCGGAACGTAAATTCCTGAATTATGGCCCCTGATTGTCCGAAAATTCACCTATTTTAGCTCGTGTTACCTCTGGAACTTACAATTATTATCCGATTTGAAAAACCGTTCGATTATATCACCGTTACACCCTAAGGAAGGTTGAGTTCAAATTTCGGAAAAATCGGACCAAAATTACTATACAAAATGGCGTCCGTTTGTACGCAAATACTGTTAAAAATGGTATATCAAGGTTGTGGACCCTGTAGAGATCACAATTTTAATTCGATTTTGATGAAACTTGAAATGCATGGTTAGAACCCATAGATCTTGGTTCCTTTCGATATTTGCGCATATCGGATCGTAACTTCCTGAATTATGGCCCCTGATTATACGCAAAATCGTCTTGGTTAAGCCTGTGGTCCCTCTGGAGGTTACAATAATTATCTGATTTAAAAAATCGTTTAATTATATCATCGTTACACCCTAAGGTAGGTTGAGTTTGAATTTCAGAAAAATGGGACCAAAATTGCCATACAAAATGGCCGCCATTCGTACGCAAATACTGTTAAAAAATGGTATATCAAGGTTGTGGATCCTGTAGAGGTCAAAATTTTAATTCGATTTTGATGAAACTTAAAATGCATGGTTATAACCCAAAGATCTTGGTTCCTTTCAATATTTGCGCATATCGAATCGTAACTTCCTGAATTATGGCCCCTGATTATACGCAAAATCGTCTTGGTTTAGCTTGTGGTCCCTCTGGAGGTTACAATAATTAACCGATTTGAAAAATCGTTTGATTATATCATCGTTACACCCTAAGGAAGGTTGAGTTCAAATTTCGGAAAAATCGGACCAAAATTGCCATACAAAATGGCCGCCGTTCGTACGCGAATACTGTTAAAAAATGGTATATCAAGGTTGTGGACCCTGTAGAGATCACAATTTTAATTCTATTTTGATGAAACTTGAAATGCACGGTTATAACCCAAAGATCTTGGTTCCTTTCGATATTTGCGCATATCGGATCGTAACTTCCTGAATTACGGCCCCTGATTATACGCAAAATCTTCTTTGTTTAGCTTGTGGTCCCTCTGGAGGTCACAATTATTATCTGATTTAAAAAATCGTTTGATTATATCACCGTTACACCCTAAGGAATGTTGAGTTCGAATTTCATTTCGGGAAAATTCGGAACAAAATTGCCATACAAAATGGCTGCCGTTTGTACGCGAATACTGTTCCTTTCGTTATTTTCACATATCAGATCATAACTTCCTGAATTATGGCCCCTGATTGTCCGAAAAATCGACTATGGTCCTTCTGGAGGTCACGATTATTATCCGATTTAAAAAACTTGACTCTATCACCGTTACACCATACGGAAGGTTGAGTTTGAATTTCAGGGAAATCAGACCAAAATTGCCAGACAAAATGGCCACCGTTTGTACACTAATAGTATTAAAATATGGTATATCAAGGTTGTGGACCCAGTATAGGTCACAATTTTAATTCGATTTTGATGAAACTTGAAATGCATGTTTATAACCTAAAGATCTTGATTCTTTTCGATATTTGCGCATATCAAATTGTAATTTAATGAATGATGGCCTTTGATTGTAGGAAAAATCACTTTCGATTTTGCTTGTTCTCTAACCATCTCTCGAAAATGTGGGCGTATCCTGCCTGGCAGTGCCAGCTTACTATCTTTTTTACTCTCAATTCTATAATGTCAATAAATTCCTGTATTTGTCATAAAAGAAAATTCTTTTTTTATTCTAAATTCCATAAAAGTGACATACTAAATTTATCCATGAAAAATTTGCTTTCAATCGAGTTGTCACACTCCTTGTATAATCTTTCTGGTGATGGGGGGGGGTCCTGTACCATCATTAGGGGAGAGGTTGACCGAATAGTCTAACATGTACACTTTAGACCAGCAGGTCTGTTATTAAATCAACTGGCGTGGTTTCGATTCCCAGCTTGTACATGATGAGAAGTAGGGTCACCTATCCAACCTCGAGTTGTTTTTCGAATCCTGTGGTTTCCCTCCGCCCTCTAAGGACCTTATACGCCTGTGAATTATTGGAAATAATCGAACTTTCAACACATTTACTTAATAAGCCTATGTTTGTGGGAAGAGAGAGAGAGAGAGAGAGAAATGGGGTTTAACATCCACTCAACACAACTAGGTCATTTCGGGACTAACATAGCGTTTAATTTTATTTGTTTGTGGGAAGACCTGTTCATAAAAAATCCAGTGAGCTCGATGAAGTTGAAGTCTTCGTGAAAGACTGATTGAGATCATGGTGAGGCTGAGGAATAGCTGAATAGTCCAAATGACCTGAAATCAAAATGTTTTCTCCATTAATGTTTCCAAATAATGTTCCTGTCAAATTTTATCCAGCTCTTCGACAACGACTGAGCAAAAAAGACTTCAAATGAACAGTCCCCAAGAAAAAAGTGAACTCGCTCAGCAGATGAAACCTGTGTGGGGCACTTCACCATGTGGTACAAAGTCTCTGTTGTACAGGGTCGTCTGTCCAGCCTCGTGGGTTTTCCCTGGGTCCTCCGGTTTCCTCCCCACTGCTAAAGACCCCTACGCGGAAGCAAATTATTGAAATAAAATTAAAACATATGTTAGTCTTGAAATTAACTAGTCTGTGTCTATGGGACATTAAACCCCATCTCTCTCTCTTTCTCTCTCTCTCTCTCTCTGTTATTCACAGATAGTGACTTGTTTTAAGGTTAAATACGGTACTGGTAGAAATAACAACCAATAATTACCTCAACTTGTCAATGTACAAACAAATTACTGGGTAAAATATCAGATAACTTTCATAAATTATCATATCAATTTAACACCAGAATATTTTATAAATAAATGTTTCAAACATGAAAACTTTGAAAGAAAGAAAGAAATCTCGGATGTCAAGCCATATATTTTAGAGCAAGATTTATTGGACTTCAGATAACACACTTCTAAAAAAAACATTGACATAGATTTCATTTGATAAGAAATTAATTTTAGGAAAGAAAAGCTTGCAACAAATAAGTTCAAATAATACTAAAGATTGCCCAAATCTCACATTTCAGTCAAAGCTATTGTTGGCTTGAAATGTTTGAAAATACAAGAACTTTCAAAAATCTCAAATTTCAGTCCAAGTTTTTGTTTTCTTGAAGTGTTTTGAAAACATAAATTTTTTTAAAAAATCTCAAATTTCAGTATTTCATTAAGAAGATTGGTTATTGGCAGAAAGGGGGGGGGGGGTGGATGGCCAAATGGTTAGCGTGTGTGCTGTATCATAAAGCCTGTCATTGAGTCAACTGTTGTGGTTTCGAATCACAGTTGTACATGACAAGGAGTAGGGGCGCCTGTCCGGCCTCATGGGTTTTCCCTGGGTCCTCCGGTTAACGCCCCACTGCTATAGACCCCTACGCGCAAGCGGATTATTGAAATAAAGTTAAATCATATGTTAGTCCCGAAATTAACTAGTCTTTGTCGAGAGGACAGTAAACCCCATTTTTCTCTCTCTCTCTTTCTCTCTCTCCCTCTCTCTGTTATTGACAGATAGTGACATGTTTTTATAAAAATGTTAAACTTAGATTTAGAAGATCTAGATTAAGCAAGGTAGACTAAATATACTTTAATAATTTGAACTAGATTAAGAGGATTTAAAAATATTCGTAAAAATTCTTTTAGTTTTAAGGATTAGTGTAAACAGATTATGCATTTTGGTTTTATGAAGATTGGATTTAAAATGAATGATTTAATTATAGTTGATCAATTGAAATTTATTTGTGTTTAATTTATTATTTGATTTTTGGATTAATAGCTGGCAAATGACGCTATGTTCTTAGAGTTTCTGTCTTTTATTTGCTTTTTAGGGAAAATATCAAACTTTCCATGATGTAATTCCAATTCCATGCTAACATATAGTCAGACTTATTATTTAAAAGTCACTGGAAAAGCTTCATAAATTTGTTTAAATAATGCAAGTAATTATATCAGCATATTATCCTTTCCATAAATATAACATGATCCCGAATGGCAATATTACCTGCAACAGGTAAATTTCAACGTTGGTAATTTACGCTGTTCTTCTTCATGAGTTGTGGTAGCTCTCTGCAGAAGGACTAAATTTACGTCAAAAATACTAAAAATGGAACTTTATTAAGAATGGATGTGGGGGACAAAGAGGGAAAGGGTGGGGATGTTTCTGAGCCAAAATAAAATATTTGTAAGAAATAATGAAAGACTTTTCAGTCAGTTTTCAACAATTAATATATTTAAAAGTTTCTAAATTCAACTCTCAGGTTTATGTTAGGAGGATCAGATATAACAACAGATTTGTTGATATTTTCCTAGGATGGGATGTAGTAACACATTCCTTGATAACACTAGGTGGGGTGGGATGGCCTAGTGGTCTAGAGTGCCATGCTTCAATCTGTAGCTGGCCGGACACCTCTGGCTTGTGGCTGTGGTTTCGAGCCCTAGTGTGAGCGTATGTGACATGGAGATAGGGGCGCCTTCTCAACCTCGTGGGTTTCCTTTGGGAACTCCGGTTTCCTCCCACTGCTAAAGACCCCTACGCGCAAAAAATTATTGAAATAAAAATTGAAAATCATAAGTTAGTCCCAAAATGACCCAGTTTTTGTCGAGTGGACGTTAAACCCGATCTCTACCTCCTCCCCCCCCCCTCTCTCTACTTAATAATAGTAAATAAAATATTTATCAACCTATGAAATATCATGTCTGTGATATATATGTATATATCTCACTAATGCCATTACCTATAGTGTTACCTACATGCTATACAAAACAATAAAACACATAATTAACCAGGTAATTTTCTATTTCAAATGTCAATCAACTGTTATAACGGTATTTTTTGTGCTTGATTGACAAATGAATTAAGTTTGGTATTGGATTTCTCTATCTCTGTTCACAGTTAATTAACATCGTGTATTTGGATTTAGTTGTTGCTATTGACTGGATTAACTTAGTCCTCTAAGGTCACACACAGGCTAATCTCTCTTAATCTAATCTAATCTGTGAATTATTAAGATAACAACCAACTGATTTACTGATTTAATCATAAAGATTGTTGTCAAGAAATAAAAATGATTTGTCATTAATTGAAACAAAATGAACAAATTTAATCAATCATTTTTTTGTTTTCTCTTTAATTTATTGTTTGTATATTTTTTTTACGTTTTATAATTTAATCTTCATAATATTTATAAGACATATAGAAATAGATTTCACTAAAAATAAACACACTTATATGGATATACTACTTCTGAATTTATTAACAAGCTACGTTTCGATACAGATATCGTTTTCAAGCATAAAATTTTCTCAAAGTTATATTTGTTAGTGAAATTTACATTTTGAACAATAAAAATCCTGTCTATCAAAATATAATTCATATATCTATATATTACAATACAAGGTTTTCACAAGTATCATGATATAAAAAATTTGTTGTATCCATTTTTTCACTTCATATTCAAATAGACAATCAATGTTTTTTTTCTTTAATTTAATTGTATGGAAACTCACCTTTTTCATTTAATTTACTTGCTGTATTGAAATTTAATTTGATAATTTCGAACAAATAATTGAGTATTCTAATTCTATTATTATTTTTAAACAAGAGTCCATAAATGTAAGTTTGCTCTCACTGGTGGTTGACCTGATGATAAAAAAATAAAATTTTCTCCTGACAACTAGTTTAAACAATATTTTATTCACGTATATAAAGAATATTTACAACACTTTTGTAATGGATTAGAAAACAAGCCGAAGCTGGAGTTTGAAAAATATTACCCTGTTACATATTGCAATATATTGTCGCTGCGCTTCCAAAATCTCGTATCTTGAATTTTGCTACTTTTCAAGAGACACAAAAAACTTTACAGATCTAATAATAACCGGCGGATTGAATTGTTCCTTCCTTATATAGTACATGCTAAAAAAGACAACCTTCAAGGGTGTATGAGTGTGTAGCATGTACCTATAACACCAAATTAAAAAAATGAGATACGATATTTTAAAGCATTTTTTTCTCAAACAACATGAGATACGAGTTTCTGACAGTTTTTTGTTAATATTAAATTATGTTAAAATATCGTATCATTGCAATTGTTAGTTCCAATATTCTTCCTTATTTCTGTGTTAGAAAAACTAATAAGGACAAAAAACATCCAAAAGTAAATTTTAATAACAGAAAGTAAAGAGAATTTATATTTTGAGAAAATACACAATATATAATAAAGTTTCTGATTATTGAATTCATTTATTGGTTAATGTTTTAGATGAATAATTTTTCTTTTCCTTGTTTTTGCTTTTGGCCAGTGCAAGTTTCCGAAAATTGTTCTCTTATTAAATGGGCTTATGTGGACCTTACAACTGAGAGTAACTGCATGCAACTGTTAGCACCTTTTAAAACTTCAAGCAACAAGTTCCAGGGCCCTGTTTCTCGAAATTTTAACTAAAGATAAAATCCAGATTTTAGTGCATACTTGAACTTTGATTGGCTGAGCACTAAAACCAATCTTTTATTATCCATTTAGATTTTTAAATTCGGATTTTATCTTAGTTAAAACTTAGTGGAACAGGCCCCAGGTTGTAACTTTGTGCAAAGTCTCAATGTGTGTTGTTTCTATAACAGTACCTTGACTTCAACTAAGTAATTGGTACTGAAAAAATTAGAGAGTAAAAAAAAAGGTTGATTTGCAGAATTCAAAAGATTGCAAAGACTGGATGTGTTGGGTTTTTTTTATAAAATTGATAATAACATTATCCTTATAAGACATGTAGAAATAGATTTCACTAAAAATAAACACACTTATATGGATATGTTTACTTTTTTTGATAATAATATTGTTACTTTTACCTTAGTAATTAGTACTTGAAAAAAAGAGGGTTAAAAAATCAGCTATTTTTTTTTGAATTGATGAATTGGTTATGATAATAATGATAGTACTTCAGAGCCTCGAAAAATTCATGTATTTACCCCCCTGTAGGGAATATTGTAAAAATTGTTTAGAAACCATCAACTGGTTAAAGATAACTTAACAGCATGCTAACAAGACAGTCAGATCTCCTTGTCAATCAAACTATCATTGGACCGTGACAGGAGGCATAATGGTATTTGATTGGCTAGCTGTTAACTAGTGGGTGGAGCTACAAACTGTCAATCATCCAAGTCCATGTGTAATAGTAATGTACATCAAGAACTTGTAGTAAGAGAGTCAGTTGTGTGCATGGTGTCAAGTTCTGTGCTTTATGGAAAATAATTTGTGTATTCGGATGTTATGAAATTTTTTACAAGGATTTAACATGTTTTGAAGGTGTGTTTCTGTGTTTTCTTATATTTGGATATTTCTAATTCTGTATTTATTGTGTTGGGCGAATCATCAAGAAATGGCTAAAACCCACCCATTTGTAGATTACATCAATGCATAGAACCAAGGAACTGCCAGTTTCTTTATGGAACCTGTAGTATATTTGAATACTGTTGAATGAGGAATCGG
The DNA here is from genome assembly GCA_917208275.1 of Patella pellucida. Lineage (NCBI taxonomy): Eukaryota > Metazoa > Mollusca > Gastropoda > Patellidae > Patella > Patella pellucida. The sequence goes on from OU795043.1 coordinate 54,133,147, forward strand.
CAATACGTATTTATCATTTTTTCCATTTTGTTGATTTAACAGCTCTCTATGATCAAAAGCACATTGGTAAAGTTTGTATGGCACCAAGAAATCAACCAATTTCTTTATGAAACAGACAGTCTATTTCTTAAAAGATTGATCGTTTACAAATACATGTACTTCTGTTTTAAGAATCAGGACTATTTATTAAATATTGGCTACCACCCATTTAAAATATTTGTGATGTTTTTTGCTTTCGGTTGAATTAACAGTTGTCTGTATAAAGAACAACAGTGAAATGTTAAAGTCAAGAAAATAAATTTTTTTAGGAATTAGATTTTTGTTTTTAACATTAACTGTAGGAAAGAACCACAAACCATTCCAACGATTGGTGTTATATTCCTCATCGGAGGGCCTGACAAGGACAGTTGTCTAGTCGTTCGGATGGAAAATAAAACCGAGGTGCATGTTAAAAGTTATGAACTAGATTTGTCTTTGTAATGTTAGCTGTAGGAGAGATTTTTCAACCACAAACTATTCTGACCATCAGTTCCTTGCTAGTGTAATTAACTGATTGACAGTTTATTTTCGCTAGTTAAATGGTTTTATATTTGTTAGTAAGGTATACATGTTCATATGACCAGTGTGTCCACGTTTACGATCTGGTCGTCATCATTTTATATCAATATTTATGATCAAAACGATGGAAATCATTAATTAATGACAATTTGTAGTAGTAAAATATATTAGACATTACAATCCTCGTCATTTCATATAAATATATTTATTATCATCATTTATTAATCAGGCCCGTAAGCCAGGAAGTTGGTTTTTTTTGGGGGGGGGCAAAGATGTTTTTTGGGGAGGGCCAACTAGCATGGGCATCTGCATGAATTTTGCGGTAAAGGCCAATTTTCTTGTGATATTGGGGGGGCAAGACTCAGTATTGGGAGGGCAGTTGCCCCCCCGTGCCACCCCTTGGCTACAGGCCTGTTATTAATGGAAACATGTAGTCATAAATTTTATTAGATATCAGTGCAGAGAAATCATTTAAGACACAGAAAGAGAGAAAGGGGGTTTAATGTCCATTCTACACAAACTAGGTCATTTCGGCACTAACATATTGTTTTTTAATTTTATTTCAATAATTTGCTTGCATGTAGGGATCTTTAGCAGTGAAAGGAAACTGGAGGACCCAGAGTAACCATACGAGGTTGGACAGGTGACCCTATTCTTTGTCACATACAACCGGACTGGGGACTCGAAACCAGGACAGTTAAACAAATTTGAACAAATCTATTTATTAGCCATGCAATAAATTTTTTTTGTGCCATTTAAAACTTAATATGGTAATATAAAATATTTCTGTTTGTCATTTCAGAAATGTGCTACATGTAAATACCACTTGACAATGATTTTTGTGCCATTTAAAAACTAAAATGGTAATATTAAATATATTTCTATTTTTCATTTCAGGAATGTAACTTGAAAAGGAATTATAAAAGTAGATATTTAACGGTTATTTCTAAGTGAAAACAACCCAGAATCTGACATCTGTGTGGTCATCCTCCTCACAAAAAGGAACCCAGAAATAATTATGGTTGACAAGCGGTGACAAATACCTGGTTAATTACAATTAATACTAATTAGTGCCCATCATCTGTCATAAGCTGTACAAAATGGAGGAGAGTAGAGTGTTGCGTCTGCTGTGCGTGATCGTCATGGTAATTATGAATTACGTCAGGTGTGAAGATGTGACATACACAATTAATGAAGAGCAGAAGCCGAACTCGGTTGTAGGAAATATCGGACAGGATTCGAAAATACACGATATGGTCACGGATGCCGATTTCGCGACTTTACGGTACAGTTTGTTAACTCAAGGAAATGCCTTCAGTTCGTTTTTTACCATCGACGGAGTGACAGGGGATCTTTTAGCAGCTAAGCGCATAGATAAAGAATCACTATGTCCGTTTACAGCGACGTGTGTGTTGAATATCGAAGTGGTGGCATCGAATCAAGGAAGCGGAGGCGTTTTCTTCGAGAGTATTAAGATTCACATCAACGTAAACGACATCAACGATAACGAGCCTGTTTTTGCTCAACAGAGAGCGAGCATTGATATTTCAGAATCGGTCAACATCGGAGCCTCATTTTCGTTAACGGGAGCCGTGGATAAAGACACAGGTGAAAATAACACGCTGAAAAAGTACGAAATATTGCCGAAGAACGGACCGTTTGGCGTCGGTTTTAACATCAATATCGATGGCAGCTCAACGGTCAGCATAATAGTCGAAAAACAATTAGATCGCGAAACAAAGGATTCTTATACCGTTACGATTATAGCGCGTGATGGCGGTCAACCCAGCAGAAACGGCACCATGATTGTCGATATTAACATAACAGATTACAATGACAATTCTCCCAAATTCTCTGATGAAATTTATAACGCGACGGTCCGCGAGAACACACCATCACAAACCGTCATTCAAATTGTTTCTGCGATGGATGATGACATCGGTAAAAATGGCGAAATATTTTATCGACTGAGTGCCCGACAGTCCGCAGATATCCACCGATATTTCTCCATGAATGCTGTTAGTGGCGCCATCTCTATCCGAACGTCCCTGGAGTATCAGACCACAGAAAATATGAGAATAATTGTTGAAGCCAGTGATCGCGGAGTCCCGCCAAAGTTTTCGCAGGCCGTCGTCGAGGTTACGGTTATCGACACAAACAACAATCCTCCACAGATACGGATCAACATGTTATCTGGATTAATCAACGCCTTGATTTTGGAAACGGCTTCGATTGGTTCCCCCGTCGCCCACATGGCCATCACTGATCCAGATTCCGGACAAAATGGCGTTGTGAATTGCTACAGTCAAAATGCTGCGTTCGATCTTAGGGCTCTGGATAAAAATGAATATAAAATCGTTGTGGCTAAACTGTTAGATTACGAAGAATCTCGCAGTTATCTGGTGACGATTCTGTGCGAAGATAGCGGAAATCCCCCGTTAAATTCCAGCGAATATTTTACTGTAGATGTTCTGGACGCGAATGACAATAAACCAGTTTTTATTCAAACCAATTACACCGTCAGTATTCCTGAAAATAATTCCATTAATGATACTCTCCTACAAGTGGTTGCCACGGATGCGGATACAAATTCCGAAAATGGCCGCATATCTTACAGATTAAAGGATGACGCTTTCCCTTATTTTGATATAAATCCATCCAATGGCATCGTCAAGGCTCGCGTTGTTTTGGATCGGGAGGTCAAGGCATCTCATCTTTTTCACGTTCTGGCTATCGACAATGGCGTACCGAAGAACACAGCCACAGCAGGAGTCATCATAAATCTACTCGACATCAATGACGAAGCTCCAAAGTTCGACAAAGACTCTTACACATTTTATGTGTATGAAAACAGGAATGCTAACACCGTCGTAGGAAACGTCTCAGCCTTTGATCCCGATTTAGGACCCGGTGGATTATTTGTGTTTACCCTTGCGACGGCTGACTTGACAACAAAGCTGCCTTTCACCATCTCGCCAGACGGTTTATTGTCAACAACACAGATGTTAGATTCTGAGTCCCAGAGTCAACATGTGTTTACTATTCTCGCTACTGACCAGGGAGTTGTTTCCCCGTTAACAGGATCAACGAGGGTGACTGTCGTCGTTCTGGATGAGAACGATAACACCCCATTTTTTATATTTCCTAATGATGCAAATCATAGTTTGACTGTGTATCTACCGATATCGAAAAACTCGAGCATTGTGAAGATTAACGCTGAAGATAATGACAGTGGTGTAAACGGAAAAATCACATATACCCTGAGATCCGAGAATGTCTCTGCACTTTTTGTCATTAACCCTGTCACAGGCGACATCTTGGTAACTAGGGACATTACCCCGACTGACATAGCAACGTATCATTTTACCGTCAGTGCTGAAGACGGAGGAAAGATATCCAATAAACTAGAAAGAAGATTCAGCATAAGTTTTGAGTTGGAACCGGTAAATGTTGGATCTCTCGGTGGTGACGGAAATCAGAATGTTACGATTGTTGTCGCTTTGATCTGTGCCACCATTTTGGTTTCTGCTGCAGTATTAATAGCGCTTTTTGTCATCAAAAGACGAGATCGGAATAGGCGAGCAAAATATTTAGAGAGTCAAAAATCAAGTACTGGTAATACAAAAGTTGGAAAGAGCGATGTACAAGTGAAGTCGGATAGAGAGAAGAATGGAAGAATGAATGAAATAGAAGGAAAAGATAATCCAGCTTTTCGGATGAATAAATCAGCGGGGCAGGGTAATAATTATAAACAAGTATCAGAATCAACTCTTAAGGTGAGAATTTTCTATAATTTTATGGAAATGTGACGTGGGAGAGAGTTGTCTCCTCTCAGATAGAAGTTAAAACACCTCTTAAATAACCCACGGGTGATGACGTTATCATTAGACTTTTCGCTTCTGGAGCAGAATTATGAATATTTACGCTTTGAGCAAAAGCATGTTGAATGATTAATTGGCTCAGTGGGTAAGGCTGGGGGGGGGGGGGGCGCTGGCTTGCCAACCAGAAGATCTGGGGTTCAATCCTTGCCGGTATTGGATGAAAAAAGTCTTCTAAGCCCTGTTTTACGAAATTTTAAATAGGATAAAATCCAAATTTTGGTAATTTGATTGGATAATATTAGATTGATTTTGGTAGTTAACCAATCAAAATTGAAGTATCTACTAAAATTGTATTTTTATCTTTAGTTAAGATTTCGTGAAATAGGGCCCTGGTTTTTCCAGCTTGATTTATGCCTTGTCAATGAGCAGTGTCTTTTCGTTTGGATGGAACGAAAGACTTAGGTTGACCTTGGTTTGCACGTAAAGGAACCATGGACAGTTCAATGTTGACCTTGGTTTGCACGTAAAGGAACCATGGACAGTTCAATAAAGCGTAGCATACTGTATGACATATGTCTGTCTACATCAGCCAGATTCGTGCAGAACAGTAGAAAGTTAAACCAGATTTCACCTAATGAAATTTGAATTTCAAATGAATCAATAACATGGGCTTTAACGTCCTACTTTTATGCACCTAACCTGGGCTAATGGAAGACGGGCATACGCCATATATTTTGCTATGAGGGAAAGTGTAAGCTTATACATGCTTGAGAATGTTTTCGCTTTTAGATTAGAATAGCTTAAGACTACTAAAGAAATGCTTGCTGCTAAAGAATCTTTGCTATTTATATCAATTTTTTCTTTGTATGTTTCGGGTGATGGGTTTGGTTTGTTTAAAATCATTTTTATACGCCCACATAATTCAATGAGTAAAAAATTAATTCTTTCAAGAGTTATTTTTTTTATTTAATTAAAAAAAAGTAAATTTTCTTAAAATACAACCTTTCTAAAGATCGTCCCCATTAAATGCAATCTTGTTTCATAAATAAAATATATGTAGGCAGGCATACATGTACATTTATTTTCATTAAAAATACCTTTGAAATGAATCACTCAAGTAGGTAGCATGAAGCATGCATATTTAATATTGAACTGACTTTGATGTATTTAAGATCATGTAATTTTAAAAAGAATCGTGATCTACAGCTTCCATACATTAAATACATTTTAACTTTAAAATTTTCAATAAAGTTTAAACATGCATTATTCAAGAGCTAAATCGGCCTAGTGCAGGTCTTTATTTGGGCATGAAATGTTTTCTAAAGTATTAATTAGACATTAATTAACTGATCTAGGCCTTAATCAACTTTGGATGGCATCAGATTGCTCCGATACTAAACAGATTAAAACGTTTCAGTGATAAATCAAATATGGCGCGGCAAGACGCTTCGAGTCATAGCTTTGATCAACCAGGTCCGTGGTTGAAATTATTGCACAGGTCGGCCAAATCTACAAATGCCAATATCTTCGCTTGCAATAGAGTAATTTGAATGAAATTTTCAAATTATTCATTTTACATCATCTACTTTCGAACTAGTATAGCAAGAATGGCTAGTTCTTATCTATATCTTGAATAATGCAACTTTAAATATTTACAGAGTATAATTGATCGAAAAATTTTCCAAAAATAGAAAGTTTTTAACAATTTAGAAAAATAAAGAAAACACATTGATCTTGAAAGCAGACGGGTAAATGTTGATTACGTGTGGTTGTCAATGAATAAACGGCAACGCATCAGACTTTAAATTTCTCCTCGACTCGACTGTTGATCGTAAATCCCAATGGCAAATAGACTTGTTTTGAATGAAACACAAAAAAAAAGCTTGAATCAAAGACGTGTTTGTGTGTTACACAAGAGATTAATAGCAGACAGGGAAAACTCGGAAGGTTTTATTTTGTAAAATAGCGTTTTAAATATAGGCCATTGCCCAAGAATTGACGTGGTTCTTTGCCAGACGTGTTTGTCACCACATCAGGAAAGTATCTCATCCAAAAAAAACATTCGACATATTTCTCACAGACATACCAAATATTCGGAATTGATTTGTGTCCAAAGATTTCTTGGCCTGATTTATTTTGTAGTTCCCTCATCATTTCTTCAAATTTGCAGGACGTCTTTTTACAAATTAAACATATCAAAAATAATCAAGAATTATTTTATTTCGATTAATGTTTAACTTTTTTTCATTTTTTTTCAAATGTTGTTTTGGATTTAATTATTTGACTAAGAGTGTGAGCACTTTAATGTCTATTCTAGCATCCACAGCTAAATATTCCTATATGCAAGCAAATGATTGAAATAAATTTGAAACATATGTTAGTCCCGAAATTGCCTAGAGGAGGTTAACCCAATCTTCTCTCTATGTGTTCTAGTATAAAAAGGTGTATGCAAACTAATTCGTTTACAACGTGTGTAGGTATTAACCTCGCCAACTGTGAGCGTTCATATAAAATCAAATTTAATCGGCACAGAATTTTCGTACCTTTGTTATCGATCTTAAAGGAAAATCCATAGACCAAATGTTTGCTAACTTTCACTGAGTAAATACACTTCAGCTTATATGGTCGTGTGGGTCATATTTATTGGTGTATCAAGAATCTTTTCCCTATTTACTTTTTGATTTAAGGTTAAAGGTCAAGAGATAAGTGTTATTTTATCTACATTAATGTTCCATATCTATACAATAACCCCTGTTCTCTGATATTGATATTACCACTTGAAAAACAGTTGAAATTATCTCATTTATATTTATTAGTTTTTCCCGCAAATTCAAATGTCTAGTGCCTGTAGTGCCTATTAAGAAAAGATGATTTTAAATTTAAGGGTCGAGCTATGCACATGATAATTTTGTATAGAGAGAAATGGGGTTTAATATCCCTATACTTAGTCATTTTGGGACTAACATATGGAGGAAACCAATATAATTTTATAAGGAAACAAAAAAAATTCAAAAAGGACAACAAAGATATAAAATAATTATAGCATGGTATCGTGAATTGTCAATAAAAAAATACTGCAATTTATTCTGTGAATTTTAATAACTTCAAAAAGGATCGAATTACTTTTCTGGATGTACAAATTTATGAAATTAATAAAAGGCAAATGAAATGAACTTAGCGATGAAAACATGAAGGGTATTAAAATCAGGTAAAAATTATGTCGAGCTATCAACATCAAAAAGGTATGTTGAAGAGTGTAAAGCTGTTTTTATCTACCGGTGTATAAAACCCTAGATTAATCAACGTCGGGTAGGCCTACATGTACCCCAGCGATATGATGATAGATCTGTCCTCCATTTAGTTATTTTAACAAAGGAAATGTTCTAATGTCTTTTTAACAAGATTTTCTTCCAAGTCCAGCAGGTGTTACAAGCTTTAAAAATTTATTAGTTAGAAAATAATTATCCTTTGTCAAAGTCAATATCCTAGGATAATTTCTGAAAACACTTTTGATAAAGTCAAGTGAAATTTAAGACGGTAGGTTAGCGATCGTCAGTGGATCTCGACAACTTTTATTACAACTTAAACATGGGCTATAAACTAATGGTCTATTCATAAGCAGTTTAAAGGGTTTCTTAACTTGCCAAAATTTACCTGAACAGCGCCATAAACCAGGCCGAAATGTCTTTCAACTGTCGGGAAAATAATTAAACGACCCGGCAACTTAAATAATAAAATTGACGAAATTTGAAACCAGGGAGTAAAAGTTTGATTAAGTGAAATAACAAGGTTTGGGAAACGGAGTAATAAAACAGTTAAAGGGGAGGGAGGGATGACCACTAAAATAGCCAATGATGGTGAACAATAGAGGTGGCCATTTCCTCTTATCACCAGGGACAATAGCTTTTAAAGGAGTTGACACGGTTCATAATAGAAGGGGAATAGAAACTATTTAAGCCAAACCCTAATTATATCTTAAAAAAGGGTTGTGGACTCTCACCAAACTGACTTATTTACTCTAGAACTGTAGAACAATGAAGACAACACTCCACCCCTCCTAAAAGTGAGCCTTGGGGGAACCCACCTAGGTCGTCAATAGAAAATAAACTCTTAAAAGACTTAAACTGAACAAATTATTATGAAAGTAAAAAGGACAGTTTATCTAGTTAAGTTATAAATGTTTGTTTAACAGTTTTCTAATGAAAAGGAAGTTTTTATAGTGATTGGTAGTTAGAGGTAAAAAGATGGGGTGGACTGGTCTCTTATTCTCATTCATTTAGGAAGTTTTTATAGTGATTGGTAGTTAAAGGTAAAAAGATGAGGTGGACTCGTTTCTTATTCTCATTCATCTAAATGTATATCACCATCTACTATACAAATAATTGGGCTTTCAATGACTGATCCCTACTGAGACATAAATGATATGTCAGGTTGCAGGATATTCTTTGAATCATTTTTAATGGAAAGGGATTTACATTTAAGAACTTTTGCATTTACTGCAGCTTTACAATTTTATAAGATTTAGTCCCGAAGGGTCCCCTAATTCTTTAAATTTCAATCATTTTTCTATAGGCCACTTCACATCCAAATTTCAAATTTAAAAAAAATGAACTAAAAGAAGCTTCTGAGAAGAGAAAGCTAAATCCAAATAGGCCTACCATGATTTTTGTTTTTCTAATATTTTCTTTTTACCATTTCTTTTTTTAATACTGAAGAGTAGACACAGTAGAAATTGGAGATTTTTGTGAATAACTCAAATCTAAAACTTATCCTAATGTTTGGAAGAATTTAATTTTTTGATTTCCAAGTTTTTGGTTAGGCTTGTTCAACAATAACAATACCTAAGTATTCGTTTTATTGAGCTGAAATTTACGACTTTTCCTATGATCTATAGAAGATGTAATTTCTTGATTTCGTGATTTTGCTTTGGGGGGTGTTCGACAAGAACAATAGGTCTACCTAAGGTTCATATTTTGATTTTATGATACATATAATTATGATAAAATGTAGTGAATAATCAACATATAGACATGCTGGAGGGGAAACAGTAACTGATATATCTGATATCGGAGATAGGACTGTGAAGATGAAAGAAAGTCTATATCTCTCTAGTCACGGCTGATTGAATCTGATCTGAGATTAACAATCAAGATGGCCAGTGAGTGTCTGTTGAAACAGTCACAAGGTGCTGGAAGGTGGTTGAAACAGTCACAAGGTGCTGGAAGGCGTTAGATGATGTGGAGATACGAACTCAACAAACTGTCATAAAACTTTTATATATACTTATCTTCAACCATTAAGTCATTAGTATACAATGTGTTATTCACACCTTAGGCCTGTTATATACCTTGATATACCCTACCTGATATACCCTGTCTGATATACCCTACCTGATATACCCTACCTGGTATACCCTGTCTGATATACCCTACCTGATATACCCTACCTGATATACTCTACCTTGATAAACCCTGCTTGATATTGGCTTCACTACCTGATATACCCTGCCTTATATACCTTGATATACCCTACCTGACACACCTGTCTGATATACCCTACCTGATATACCCCACCTTGATATACCCTACCTTGATATACCCTACCTGATATACCCTACCTGATACACCCTGTCTGATATACCCCCATAGTGGTAATATTAAAGCCCCAATACCACTCTTGTTGTAACTGAATAATATGTTCCAATCTTTATTCTGGTCAACAATTTGTACTATTTTACAATATTTCAATTAAAAAATGATACAAATTTCATCTTAACACACCTAATTTTAAAAATTGGAAAAATTGAACTACATGCCGTAACATGGTTTGAAAAGCCTTACGTAAGAACTTTCAAATGCAACTTGGATTTAAACATATTTTCGAACCCTCTGGACAAGTAAGATAGGTTGTAATGGATAATTTACACAACAGGTAGGACACTTAAACATATTGTAGTTAGAATAAGGCTAATTTTTTTTTCTGGACCTGTCAAGCCAGCAAGAGTGTTATTGTCCCTTTAACTAGATACTAAGAGAAACTTGACTGACTACCAATACAAAAACACCTTGTGGGGTGCAGAGCGAGTCCCAGGGTTAAAACCCAAGAATTGATGATAATTGTTTCATTTTTTTAAAAATTCAATTATTTCAAATTGTCACCTGTCACCTTACAAAATATGACATGTTAGTCTCATACTATGAAAAAACAAATCCCGCTACCATATAGGATGTTACTTTCAAATAGACATGCCATAAAATATTAAACCTTAAAAATAAACAAAACCAAGTACGAACAATCCAAACCATCAGACAAAATTCGAAGTCCTAAAAAACGGTATAGGCAAAATAGTGTAATATGGCAAAATAGTGTAATCAGCATATGGACTGCTCACCGTGTACAAAATACACGACAAACAAAACAGATTCAACAAATAGAAAACTTAATAACATTAAACATGAAGTCAGTAACACACCTTTATTGTACTTTGTGCAGCTCTGGGCCCTGTTTCACAAAATTTTAACTAAAGATAATTTAATCCAAATTTTAGTAGATACTTCAATTTTGATTGGCTAAGTACTAAAATGAATCTAATATTATCCAAACAAATTACTAAAATTTGGATTTTTATCTTAGTTAAAATTTCGTGAAACAGGCCCCCTGTTTTACTGGAAGATGGATTTGTACATAAAATGTTGTTTCAAATTACATTTATTGTCTCTAACAGTATTTCATATTTTCCAAGCAGTTGTAATTGTTGTTTCAACTTTGTTTTAATATTCTCCGTATAAAATTCCAGATTCTCAAAGTGTTAACTAGACTTCGAACAAATGTTCTTTAAAATTGTTTAAATCCATTTAGCCCCAGGATCCATTCACTCTTTTTGAATTGTGGTTTATGAGTATGATGTCTTGTCCATATTTGTTTTTGTGTAAATAATGTGTATAGGGCAGTCCTCCATTTAGTAATTATACTGGAAATAAAGTTGAAACTTCACTCAATAGTTGTAAATATATTCCATCAAATTGTGTACATGTTTCTGTTATTTGGGTGAATGTAGCCCGGTTGGAACTGATGTGCCTTAAACTATTTCATTCGGTTATTTGTTCTAGCTCATTAGAAATACAGTTTCTATATCATGTACTTCTTGTATATTTCTTTATCTAACTTGATTTCAACATTTCGTTTTTTTTGTTCTTGCTCCTTAGAAATATAGTTTTTATGTCATATTCTGCTTGTATAGCCCTATTTCTTACAACTAACTTGATTTTAATTTGTATTTTTAACAGGGAACGAGTAAATTGAACGAAAGTTTAAATACGTCAACAGCTACTGATATACCAGGGGGTGTTGCCGTTGGCGACCACGCTCACCAACGTCTCATCAAGATGGCTTCCATTCGTCTCCAGCATGATTTAAAGCTCCATGCAAATCATGCTCCAATACACCATAAACCTTTAACTTATGAAGCTAAGGTGAGATATTACGATTGTTTATTTGGGTAGGCATTGTGCAGCGGTGTTCACCAGGTGTTCATGAACAGAGTTTACCATCCTGATCCTCGAATATTGGTTGAGAAAATTCCCCCATATTGATTTTTGCAGCGTGGTTTCCTCTCAATTTTTGCAATTTTTGAAGGGCCTGGCAAGGGCCATGTCCCATGTAGGCTATATCCATAAAAGAACCCTTGGCAGTTGGGATTCGTAATAAGAGGACACTCAGCACTGCTGTTCGGCAAAATTTCCCTCATAGCACACTGTATAACATTATAATATGAGGGGGGGGGGGCTACTGACAATAACATGCGCAATGTGGCCGCCCCCACTAAGCACCACACCCATACCCCCCTCCCCTAACCTTTTTTCACTTTTTTGAGCTTTTGGCGACAACATTTTATTTTTCACTATTAAAAATTATTGCTAGGGCTAAAGCTCCCTTAGCCCCCCCCCCCCCTGGGCTCCACAGCCCCTGGTCTTGATTTGCCCAGTTGGTGCAGAAAAGTAGGAAGTTAAACTCCATTTCATTTAATTTCTCATCCAGGTACATCACACTTTAATCCTAGTCCATCAATTATATTATTAATAATCTCCAAAACAAATTGCTATTTGACAAGATTACCCAGTTGTGTTATAACTAGGTGACATTATATATGTAGGCCCTACTTATAATATGATTAATTATGTATGACTATGATAGGAAGAAGAGCTTTAATTATTATACCACTTAACAAAATCAATTTACAACAACATGTCAGGCAAGACAGTGATATATGGGTTTCTAAGATCCCAGTCAATATAAGAACATCTGTACAAATTTGAGACCTCGCTGGACACGGGGCCCGTAGTCATAGGAGGTGGGGGGGCTATGAAGAGGGGGCTTAGCCACCCAAAAAATCTAATTAGCAACCCCAAATACTCTCTAAGATCAGAGTCAATATAAGAACATCTGCACAAATTTGAGACCTCGCTGGACACAGGGCCCGTAGTCATAGGGGGGGAAATGAAGGAGGGGTTAGCCACCCCTAAAATCGAATTAGCAACCACACTTATTTCGCTAATAATAATGATATCTTAGGAGCGTTCTTAGCTGGCCACATCCTCAGCCCCTCCAAACAATTCCGTAGCCCCACCAAATGGGCTACGGGCCCGGCTGAACACCTTGCTGTCATTAAATGTTAAGAGTTAAGAAAGTGCTATAAGTGTGAGGATGTAGGTCAGAAGTGATTTAACTTGTCAGCGATATCACCTCGTATAAGTGGAAGCGGACGTCCTTAAAGTGTATCACAGTTTGAAGAGTCTCCAGGGTATTGAATTACTTTTAAAAATTGTTTTGTCTTGGAGGTCAGGAAAAAGAGTTGATCTAGGAATATTTGGCTGAGTGACTGAAACCGGGTTTAAAACACGTAGCGGGAGTGGAGGGGGTGCGGCCGAATGGTTTGTCTGGCATTGAATCAAGAGGCGCGATTTCCATTCCCCATAAATTCAACAGTCACCTCATGAGAGCAGAACGTAAATTAGGAAATTAATTAAAACAACTGTCGTTAAGGCACTGATAAATGAGAATTTATAACCAGAGTGTTTGTTAATTATTTTATATTACCTGGTCATCGAGGTCTACCTGGATTAATTAACGAGAACAGCAGTAGATAAGGTAGACAGGGTTTCCCAGGCATCAGGTTACCAACTCTCTGACATCCTGACATGATAGATACACTCTTTTACATAAACTTCCACACTTGATCTAGTTTAATAATTAGTCTATCACGGTCGTGTTGAATCATGCAGATAGACACAGGTTTTATAGAGAAAGTGAGAAAGATAGGCCCTATAGGGTATAACGTCAAACTGGACACATACTTCAATGTTATTTCAATATTTAGCTATGCGAAGAAACTGGAGGACCTGAAAAACCCCACAAGTTTGGACCTTACTCCTTGTCATGTACAGGTGGGGAATCGAAAGCCTGCCACTTGACTCAATGACAGACCCTTCAGCCACCCCACCCATGTGTTGTAAAATAGAAACTAGTACAGGAGAGATGCACACAGTGGCGGACACACAATATTTAGTGGCGGGGGGGGGGGGCGTGTAGAGTGAAATATCAGGGTGTCAAAAATTATTTGTTTTAACTATATCTGGACTTGAATATTTCATCCCCCCTCCTGCTAATCTTCCCTATTAACAATCCCCCTGGTTCATTCTAGTGGGATCATACTTGTTGTAATAATAATAATCGCGTCATTTTTACAAGGGTAGCAAATTAGGCCTGAGGCCTTTTTCCAATTTGGCCCTTGGCACAGATCGTGCGAATGATTTCGATCATTACTGCAGGAAGAAACCGAAGAACTCGGGGGAAACCTGCCTGATCGGACGGGAGACCGAAAATCCCTCTCACTTACAACGATACTGTGGTATCAGTAAAAGTCTATGATCTTAATGCATGTGGCTAGTTAATTATAGGGTAGACATTTATTTCTATTCTAAAAAACATTATCAAGATGATGGTCCTATATAAAACAAGATTAACTTGTTAGACCTAATGTCTGTGATATCACCTGGGGTTTAACGTCCACTCAACACAAACTAGGTCATTTCGGGACTAACAATAGGTTTAATTTTATTTCAATAATTCGCTTGCACGTAGGGGTCTTTAGCAGTGGGAGGAAACCCACGAGGTTGAGAAGGCGCCCCTATCTCCATGCCACATACGCTTACACCAGGGCTCGAAACCACAGCAGCAAGCTAGAGGTGGCCGGCCAGCTAGAGGTTGAAGCGCGGCACTCTAGACCTCTAGGCCATCCCCCCCCCCACCTGGTTGGAGGCGGATGTAATATACAACTATAACTCACACACATGTTAAACCAAACATTCTGGTCATTTCCTCGCCTGGAATCACCCAGGATATTTTATTACCTTTGGTTATATACTACTCATAACATTCCATGCTATGGTGAGGTCTTGATAATTGTTCTCATTTACTGAGCTAAGTTTAATAAAGTTGTGGTCAGTTTATGTGAGTAGATAATTTAATGGACTGGTCAGTTTTAGTTTAATCTGGTGTAGTAATTAACAGGTACTTGTTACTGGTCATGGTTGGTTGGGTTTCATCACCTCCTCCCCACCCTTGTCTATATGTACTGGTCATGGTTGGTTGGGTTTAATCACACTCCACACATCTACTGATGTCATTAACACCTCCTCTCACCTTCATCTGTTTAATAGTCAACAATATTTCACCTTTTACTCCTTACAATAAAAATAAATGAGACTATGATGATTATTTCACCTTTAACCAACGAAGTTATAAATCTTATAAGACATATAGAAATAGATTTCACAAATTAAAAACACAAATATTTTCACTTTTTACACCTTACGATAAAAATAAACCAGAGTATGATGATTATTTCACCTTTTACCAACAAAGTTATAAATCTTATAAGACATATAGAATAGATTTCAAAAATTAAAAACACTTTATATGGATATACTTTTTACTTCTGAATTTATTATCATGTTACCTTTTGATAAACATACAGATAGCGTTCTTGATATAAATGTTTTTAATTAAAGTTACATTATTCAAGATAAGAACTAGCCATTCTTGCTATACTAGTTCGAAAGTAGATGATGTAAAATGAATAATTTGAAAATTTCATTCAAATTACTCTATTACAAGCGAAGATATTGGCATTTGAAGATTTGGCCGACCTGTGCAATAATTTCAACCACGGTCCTGGTTGTTCAAAGCTAAGACTCGAAGCGCCTGGGCGCACCATACTTGATTTATCACTGAAACGTTTTAATCTGTTTAATATCGGAGTAATCTGATGCCATCCAAAGTTGATTAAGGCCTGGATCAGTTAATTAATGTCTAATTAATACTTTAGAAAACATTTCATGCCCAAATAAAGACCTGCACCAGGCAGATTTAGCTCTTGAATAATGCATGTTTAATAAAACTATAGTCAGAACATAATAAATAAATATTTCATCTTTTCAACATTAAATAAATAAACATTTCAAGTTTTATACCTTTTAATAAAAAAAAGAAATATTTTTCTTTTTATATCATTTTAACAAAACAAAATTAAATGTTTCAATAACTTTAGAAATTTAGAGTTTCTATTCAATTTGTCTTTTTTATAAAATGAAGCAAAAAAATAATTGACTTATTAGGATTTATTGGTTTTGATTTTATAAAGTATATGATAACTTAAAGTTTAATTTTTTTTTAAAAATACGAAGGTTAAAATAAAATATCAAAGAAAAAATTTGAAAGAAATCAAAAATGTAAAAACAGCACTGGTAATATGGCATTAATATTTCTGTTAAACTCTCTGGCCGGAACATCTGTGACAAAAAGAAATATTTTTCTTTTTATATCAATTTAACAAAACAAAATTAAATGTTTCAATAATTTTAGAAATTTAGAGTTTATATTAAATTTGTTTTTTTTATAAAATGAAGCAAAAAAAAAAAATGACTTGGCCGTAACATCTGTGACAAAAATACTTGGTCTTTCTTGCTTTCAAAAGGACAAATTAACTATAAAATACAATTCTACCAGGATAAAAACAATAAGCTCGTAACAACCCATCAGGAAAACTCACAAATCCATGAAATTAACCATCCCTGGGGTTGGGGAGAAAAGGTGTCAGTTTTAATTTAATTCTTCACAACATACACCATACGTAACATACTCAATACTCGAGGGTAGGACAAACAAATCCTTTTTTTCAAATTGAGTAGCGGACAAAAGAATTGAAGAGACAATACTACCCTTGGGTAATAGAGGCACAGACAGGGGTTGGATCTTATTAAAGTCATTAGGCCTAGAAAAGTGTGAACACAAGAGGCTTTTCATCTGCTTCCATGAAAAGTTTTGAGGGCAAATAATTGATTAGCTAATTACTGCAAATCATTGGGTAATGTTACTTGGTCTGTCTTGGAGCCTCCCATGCTTGTTATTCCAGTCCCCTACACATTTTTACGATTGAGTGGCTCCTGTGGTGGCCTTTGATTATTCTTATCTGTCTTCAAGGGTTACTTGAGCGGAAAATTTGATGAGAAAACCTCCTGCTGTGGTAACTTGTAACATTCTTGTTTGTTTTTGGAACTCTGGGTGGTTAAAATACCAGTACTTGTACCTCTTTTGTTAAAGTTCTAATTTAAAAAGAAATTGAAAAAATCTGTTCCATTACAAAAAGCTCATATTCCCAATCTCTTGGGTTTATTTTTGAAAAAAGGAAAAATTTAAATATCTGGGTGTTTTTTTATTTAACAAAATGAAATCAACAATATTTCCAATCTCTATGTTTTATTTTTTAAAAAAAAAGAGAATTTAAATATCTGGAAATAATTTCCATTTTTAATGAAAAAAATTGTTGAAGTACAACACTGCACTACACATCTACAATTACACACGACAATCCCATGGACATCACACACAATAAACACTGACATTTCAAACAATATACGCATTTCAAATCAAGCGAGTAGGTCTGCATATTCTAAAGATGAAAAATTCCAATTAAGTCAGATATTGGAAGGTCATGATGATAGAGACTACTAAAATAACACATTATCCAGTAATAAAACATTGTGTTTGTCGACACGTTCTTGATGAAGGCTAAACAATTGTATTAACTCTATAGAAGTAGAAACTCTAGTCTAAATCCCCTCCGGTTAAATATTGCCGCAAAACTAAAGCAACCGTTCAAAGGTAATTTCAGGTGTTACGCTATGTCCAGATGGGGTACAATGGGATACAGTTACAACAATAGGAAGCTGGTTTAAGAGTCAATATTACCCTGGGGCATTAATTTACCCAAACAGACCCTCTTCAAACACGTGCATCTTTGATGGACAATTTTACTCTTATTTAGGAAAATGATGAACATTGAGGCCTGTGTTAATTGTGTTTGACCAGTATTACTGTGGACCGATTATTGACTTGATTTGATTTTCGTTGTCAATAGTTTTCGCCTTCCGACCTCCGCGTTTAAATTTGAAAATCACCCCCTTTTGAAACCAGTAGAACTTTGTTATTTGATGCCCAAACTCTTTGAGTAGGTTTGATTTCAAAAGAAGTTTTGTTGAAAATTTTTGCCTGTTTAATTAGTTTGGGATTGTAAATAGAAATTGAAAATGCTTGAAATTAGATAAATTGTAATTAATGGAGGGAGGTTAAGAGTTTGGTTGGTTGTCATTCACAAGGAAAGATGTCAGCTATCGGTCAGCCTCCAGGATAAAACCCATTTGGGCTCTCTGCCCCTGGAAGACAATCTTAAAACAAATAACAAATAAAACACCCTATCGTTGGTGTGAAAATGTCAATTTATTAAATGACGACTGAAGCACAGACCCTGAGAGTAATTAAGTATAATTAAATCGCATTAAAGATATAAATTAATGTCAGAAATAGGAGGCAATATTTGATGTTGTGGGTGTTGAAAAAAAAAAGTAGGCTAGAGTAACAGTTAGAAATGGTATCCGGTGGCCGGTCTTGATGTATTCTATGAAATTAAATATGGTGTTTAATGTCCTACTTTTCTACACCAACCCGTCCAGTCTTCATTATCCCAGTCAGAGCAGAACGGGAGGATGTTAAACCCCATTTCATTTCTACAACAACCCGTCTGTCTTCCTTATCCCAGTCAGAGCAAAACGTGAGGATGTTAAACCCCATTTCATTTCTACACCGTCTTCATTATCCCAGTCAGAACAGAACAGGGGGATGTTAAACCCTATTTCATTTCGACACCGTCTTCATTATCCCAGTCAGAGCAGAACGGGAGGATGTTAAACCCTATTTTATTTCTACAACAACCCGTCTGTCTTCCTTATCCCAGTCAGAGCAAAACGTGAGGATGTTAAACCCCATTTCATTTCTACACCAACCCGCCGTGTTAGTAGTTTTTTGTTCTTCTCTTATATCAATATTTACAACTGTCAGTGAATCTTTAACGTACTGTCAGTACATAAGACTTTGATTTTTATCCCATCCAAACAACTAGACACTTTTCTTCTTGCACAACTGACAAGATCCTTCATCCTGCATCTGGAACCCCCAGGTTAATTTACCTGGCCATACTTTCTTTAAACTGGGATTGAACTTGGAACCTGATGGTAAGTTCGCTAGGCTGTGTGCTCCAATCCACTGTGGTCCCCTCTCCCTACTAAAAAAATGAGGAAAAGACTACGAGAATTAATTAAGACTTTATCTTATATAACGAAAAAACATCAATATGATAATAAATGTCTGTATGATAAACTATATTTCAATATTTCTATCTTTCAGGTTAGAGAATGGCAAGATCATTCACGAAAAGCAGAAGATTTTCACAGTACAAGTTCAGGGGAAGTAACCACGGGGGATAGCGGGAACGGGAGTGATGAGGACTCACATTATCTTCACGATCGTAACATTACGCCTACTAAAATAAGACTCGGCATCGGAGCCGTTGTACGAAATCATTACAACCCAGCTCCGTTAGAAAAACACAAAACAGCGAATAATTTAAGTACCACACCGCGTCAGGTCAAATTTGTGATACCCAGCGAAGACTGTGTTTCGCCCATATATAGTCATTATTCTCATCAATCTCACCAATCGATACGAAGTGACGCGACAGAAGATAATGACGATACGACTACTTCGGGTAGTTATAGCATTATGATGGATGATATTCGATCAGAGTTACCCGACTTTAACGTGGTTAAAGATATTTACGTGTGACCTGTGATTGGTTAAAGATATTTACGTCTGACCTGTGATTGGTTAAAGATATTCACGTCTGACCTGTGATTGGTTAAAGATATTTACGTCTGACCTGTGATTGGTTAAAGATATTTACGTCTGACCTGTGATTGGTTAAAGATATTTACGTCTGACGTGTGATTAGTTAACCCTTCCTTAGCGTCTGCCGACAAATTTTGTCGGCAACGTTTTTGACCGCTGGTAGCGTCTGCCGACAAATGTCGGGAAATTAGAATGCATGGTTCAGTGACCTTGTATCACGTGAAATCTAACTCGGGAGTGTGTAACTAGCGTTAGTATTACTAGCGACCGAATATAGCCAACATCCGGGTCATACAAAACCAAAACATCCGACTAAAATATCAACAAATACTACGCATTTCAACACGCCCTAGATTTCATTTTCAACGGCTCAAATGACGAAGATTGAGGGCCCGATAGCTTTGGCAGTGAATACGATATACCGACAAACGACATATCTCCTGAAAGCTCAGAAAATGAGGCGTTTGATGACATAGCTGACAATGTTTCTGGACCGATGCAAGTTGATCAGCCGACCTTCGCGCTTCCCCGCCTACCTTCGCTGCCCCCCCCCAGATGAGGTTAGTTTTGGCGATGATCCGACATGTCCCATAACATATTTTATATTTCTCTTTGTTCACAATGAGATAGTTATATATTTTGTTCAAAAAACAATTTAGAAGTTTATTGATGACAAAATAAATGTTTTTTGTAAGTCTTTGTGCGAAAAAAAAATTCTCGAAAAATCTGTCTTTAATTAGTTATCACACAATTATTTTTCAAATTTTAGATGTTATCCCCCTTTTTTGGTGGTAAAATATTGGAAATATGTTAGGCCCCATATTCTATACAATTGGCACTATTTTTATATATATTTTATAGCCTACAGCACTTGTTTATCTTGAAAATATGATTTTTTTAAAAAGTGGCGGCCATCTTGGATTACCTGGTTACCATGGCAACTTGGTAGAAGTACGTCAAAACTTGCCAAGTACAACCTCAGATAGTAATAAGTAGTCCTTGAAAATTTGAAAGTTCTATATTCATTAGTTACTTAGCTGGACTAATTTTAATAATGTATACAGTATTTGGCACATTTTGCCAAAAAATATTGCGCTACCTCAGTGAATATTTATGCGCTAAGGAAGGGTTAAAGATATTTACGTCTTACTTGTGGTGATTGTGTGACGTGTGATTATCAAATATCTGTTATGGAGAATGAATGGAGCGTCTGCATGTTATTTTTTTATTAAACAGAAATTCAGAATCATCGCCGATAACTACAGAATGAAACGTTTGCGTGTTATTTTTTATTATACAGAATCATCGCTGATTATACATGTACCAACTATTTGTGACACTGTGGAGGTAGCAATAGAACATTTGTGTGTGTTTTTTTTATCTTAAAGAAACTCAGAATCATCGCTGATAACTACAGACCATTTGTGACACTGTGAAGGTAGCAATATTGTTATTGTTCTGTAAAATAGCAACGTCTAAGTGTCTTAGTTTAATGGTCGAGTGCGAGACATTAAGTAATATATTGATATTGTACGAGTGCGATAGCACGGGGGCTATATCTGTATATTACACAATGTCTTCCACGAGACCATTAAACAACTTAAAATACAGACACTATCCAGCACGTCATTTCAATTAAATACGTCACACGGGTCAAATATTTCAACTAGTATAAGTAATGTACGCTTGGCAAGTTGCACATACAATTGTTTAAAATAATGGTACACGAACATCAAAGTATTTAAAGGTCATCTATTACGACTTGAATACAACGTTTTAAAACTCGTAATTCTGAAATTAGTTGTCTATTGACAGAAAAATAATGAAATTTATTCAAACTTAAATTAATTTGAATATTCAAGATTTCATATGTTTAAAAGCTGACAACAAGTTTACATGAATTTATTGCTACTGAAAAACATGATTGACTATTTTTATAAACTCAATATTTTGTTCAAAATATGGAAATTATGGTGTTTGTTAAAATGTGTTAGTGGTGTACATGAAATCCAGAATGTTATAAACTATTGGGATTGATTGGGGAAAAAAGGACAATTAGCTTAATTGACAAGATAATGTGGTCCATATCAAGTGAATTAAAAAGCATATTCATAACGGACCATTAATGTTCTGGAGGCCTTTAAAACATTAGCCTGAATTCATAAAGATCATTGATGTTTGTTCTGAAATATCTGTCAAACACCCTACTTAGTAAATGACTTATATTGCAAGTAAAAGGGTTTTTGGGGACATATTTGGATAGGGCAGCAGTATCCCTTGATGTGCACTGCCTTTACTAAGTACCGTAATGAAGAATTATGTTTAAATCAAACTTAGAGAAAAATGCAGCTATATAGTGAACTGTCTCAGGGAAAGTTAAAAACAATAAGAGTTCTAACTAGTTCTATTTATGAAAACTGGATTTTGAATATTTTGTTTAAAGTGAATTTGTTTATATCAAAATTGATTAATACTACTTAAGAATATTATTTTGAATTACTTCTTTTAGCAATTGGTACGTAATTACCACCTCAACATAATATGGAACGCAATTGTTGATTTAATTAAGGCAACATTTTGTTGAGTGTTTTGAGTAGGGTTGTCTGTTCAACAGTGTGGATTTTGTCCAACAGTTCAAGACCCATGCATGCGTACAGGCGAAATTATTGAGAAGTAAATAGAAGCAGGTTGTTTCTGAAATGATTTATTTTGTGTCGAGCGGACAGTACACCTCCATTTTCTCTTTCTCTCCCTATTTAACAATGAGAGGTCCCTCAACGAAAACGTTGCTTTAGGGGCCATCCATAAAGTATTTTTCAAAATGGGTAAAATTCAGACCCCCCCTCACCCCCTGTACGGTCCTGTATGTAGGTTTTGCCAATGAATTTACGCACCTGTACGTTTTTGGCATGAACCCCCCTCCCCCCCTTCAAGCGTACGTACTTTATGGATGGCCCCTTAATCAAATGATTGAGTTCCATATTATGTTATTGAGTTTATTTGCTATGAAATGTTGATGAGTGATTGTTTGTTTGTTATGAATAATATGTTGTTGTTTTTGTATATTATTTCTACAATGTATATATTTTGTTTTTATTTATATTTTTGTATGGATTAATTGATGATAAAATATACAAAAAAACAGGGTGTCAACGACAATAAATACCTATCCTGGGTCTAGAAATGATTCTAATTTTGTTTTCATTTTTTTTTTGTGGACTAAACTGATGTGTTTGTAGCAGAAATAAATTCAGATAGGGTTAAATGTCCTACTTATCTGCACCAACTGGGCTAATGAATGAAATGGGGTGTAACGTCCTACGCTTAAGCACCTAACCTGGGCTAATTGAAGACGGGCATACGCCATACAGTGTTCAATGCGGGAAATTTAGCCCGGGCAGCAACTGAATTCCAACTGCCAAGGGTTCTTTTACGTGCACGCCAATGTGTACACAGGACCTCGGTTTTTCGTCCCATCCGAACGACTAGGCAGCTGTCCTAGTTAGGCCCTTCTACTGCATCACTGACAAGGGGAAATCACGCCGGAAAATCGAGATGAACTTTCTGAGGTTTTGAGAGGTTTTGAGAGACAATTTTTGCCCGGATAGCGGTGCTACAGCCTATTCTTAGCCTATATCAAACTCCAGTTGTCAAAGATGTGAACGACGATGTGTACATGGCATCACTGAATATTTTGACCAACACCAGGGCCCGAGTTCACATAGCATTCTCAGACTTCAGTAGAGAATTTACTCAAAATTGTTCGTCTTATTTTAACTAAATTACAGTCCTTTATAAAGCTTTTGCTGTTTTAATCTATCAAGAAACTATGTGCAAAGGTTTGTATTTCTGGATCAAAGATATTTCTCATGAACAGTGATTGAAAGTTGAGTAAATTCTTAACTTAAGTCTGAGAATGCTTTGTGACCTTCTGGTTAGTGAGCCAGCACCTTACCCACTGATTGTATGGTTTGAGCAAATTTCCAATAGCCTGTCTATTAACTTAATTTTCAGACTATTCTTGTAAAGTCTACAATCAGGGGCCTGTTTCACGAAATTTTAACTAAGATAAAATCCGATTTTAGTAATTCGATTGGATAGTATTAGATTGATTTTAGCGCTTAGCCAATCAGATTTGAGTATGTACTAAAATTTGGATTTTATCTTAAGTTAAAATTTCGTGAAACAGGCCCCAGGTGTACAGAAATGTACATGCGCTTTGTGAAACAGGCCTCTAAAATCTCAACTATTTGGGAACAGAATTGAAAAGGGCCAGTGTAGCTGAAACTATTAAAAAGACCCAGTTACTTTGAACAGAGAGAAGAAAACAGGGTCTAAGATCCACTCTACACATTTCGGGACTAACACATGTACATGGTTCAATTTTGTTTCAATAATTTGTTTGCGCATAGGGGTCTTTAGATGTGGAGGAAACCAGAGGCAGAGGACCCGGAGAAAACCAACAGGGTTGAGCATTCCATCTTGATCCTTGTCACATCGAAGTTTGGGCTCGAAACCATGCCACCTAAATGACCAATATTATGATTTAAAGGGGACATGCTAGATCACCAACCCCCAACTCACTCGCTCGATCACCCAACCCTCGCTAGATCACCTAACCCCTCGCTAAATCACCCAACCCTCGCTAGATTACCCACCCCCCTCACTTTGATCACATCCTTTTATCAATTCCTTATTCATGACACAAGATTCTTTTCTAACACGGTTTTAAAACCTGTTCTGACATAAAATAAAATAAAAGGATATTTAATAAAATGGATGGATGGATTATTTATTATAAGTTAACAATTTATATAACTATATATATAATGTAGTGACAAAAAGATATATACACATACAGAACGATAATCTAATATACAAAACAAGATAACACTATACAATAAACAAATAAAACACTATAACATAATATACACATAAAGAGAGATAACATTATAATATAGACAATAATAACATTCTAAGATACACATATAAACAAAGATAACATTATAATATACACATAAAGAAAGATAACATTTTATTATATATAAACAAAGCAACTATTACAAGATACACATGAACAAATATAACAATCTAATATACACATAAAGAGAGATAACTTTTTAATGTAAACATAAAGGGAGATAACATTATAATATACACATAAACAAAGATAATATACACATGGCCAGTGTCAAACAGTATATAAAAAAAAGATAACATTATAACATATGTGACTTGATCAAAAACAGTAAGTTTACCCTTAATATGTGTGATTATAGATGTCTTGTACAGACTGGGCTAATGAATAAACCATACATTGTGCTATGAGGGGAGTCTGGTTTACATACACACCAATGTGTATCTGGGACACCTTTGATTTAGTCTCATCCAAAGAAATAGACCCTGTTCCTGATCAGGCCCTCCATCCTGCACCACTGACAATGGGAAACCGCACCGGAAATATGATGATAAATAAGAGTAATTGTATTCCACAGACACAAACTAAGTCATTTCGGGACCAACATATGGTTTAATTTTATCTCAATAATTCTCGTGCGTGTAGGGGTCTTTAGCAGTGGGAGGAAACCAGGGGACCTGGTAAAAACCCACGAGGTTAGACTGCAGGCAACCCTAATCCTTGTCACATATAACCAGGGATTCAAAACCCCAATCACAGGCTTTATATGATACAGCCCACATATGCACCATTCAGCCATCCACCCTCCCCTCAGTAATAAACATGCCTGTAATCTTTAAATGGCATTGAGCGATTAAAACACAATAGAAAACAACACAGTTCTATGAATAACAATCACTATGTTATATATATACCACGGGGGGGGGGGGGGGGGCAACTGCCCTCCCAATACGGAGTCTTGCCTACCCAATATCACAATAAAATTGGCCTTTACCGCAAAATTCATGCAGATGCCCATGCTAGTTGGCCCTCCCGAAAACATCTTTGCCCCCCCAAAAACAACTTCCTGGCTACGGGCCTGGTACACATTTACATGCACGTAAAAGATCCCATGGCAGTTGGAATTTGATATAAGAGTAGGCCATAGTGCCACTGCCCGGGCAAAATATCCCTCACAGCACACTGTATAGTGTATGCCAATCTCCATTATCCCAGTTCAGAGCAGAACAGTAGGACGTTAAACCCCATTTCATTATATAATATAACAACACAACAGATATATAGATAACAATTACTATATACATATATTGTATACACACGACTTATCTACAAGATTTTACTCGTCATTATCAAGCATCATTTTATACAGTTGATGTAATAGTATTTCATAGAATTTTATTTCTTGACAGAGTTGTCTTCCCTTCAATATGAAAAAGTTGTCTCCCCTTCAATATGATAGAGATGTCTACTCTTCAATTTGATAGACTTGTCTACTCTTCAGTGTGAAAGAGTTGTCTCCCTTTCAGTATGATAGAGTTGTCTACCCTTCAGTGTGAAAGAGTTGTCTCCCCTTCAATATGATAGAGTTGTCTACCCTTCAATATGTTGGATGATTAAATACTATAACAACATGATTATATATAAATATAAATAAAAAAAATAAAAGCTTATAATAAATAACAATATTACTCTGATCACCATCATAATCTTTAAACATATGTAAAACATAAAATACTATATATACCCCTATTTTACATAAACATATGCATGGTTTATTTTGGGCGGGAATGGTTGGAGTGACATTGTTGTTCCTGCCATATTTGAAATTAGCATACCCACAAACTCCCTAGACCAATTTTTCATGCTTCTTTCCGGAAGTGCACAACTCGACCCAAAAATGTTACTTATCCGCCCCACTTATACCCCTATTTTATATTACCATTATTATTATTATTATTATATATTGGCATATATACAGCGCCATTTCCACAAAAGGGCTCATTGACGCTTGACGATAAAGATAATATGATATTTAAAAAATTGACATAGTCTGCTTTACAACATTTTTTCATTGTCAATCTTTATAGATATCAAAATTATTCTTCTGGTTTGTTAATGGAGGGGCTTATTCACAAAACCTTTACTGAAATAATTTAATGGTTTATGATTTCCGTTAGATAGGAAGTTCAAATCCTTGTATAGCAGGGGCATGTCCAGGAATTTGTGCAACAGGGGGTCAAAGGTGGAGCCTACGTCAAGATCGACGTGAGATTTGAGGGAACTACCTGCTTATTTAGGTGCATACATGTATAATAGGATTACAGTGGAGTGAGCCAAAATGATGTTAGGGGTCTATAACCTGGGTGTCGGGTGTTCGATGTCCCTGTATTGGCCGAGAAAGTTCAGTGATTCAGGACGGAGGGTCTGACAAGGACATTTGTCTAGTAGTTCAGATGGGAAGAAAACCGACGTCCTGTGTACAAGATCGCTTGGCAGTTGGAATTCGATATAAGAGTAGGCAGTAGCGCTGCTGCCCGGGCAAAAATTTACCTCATAGCACTCTGTATGATGTATGCCTGTCTTCATTAGCCCAGTTTAGGAGTAGAACAGTAAAACCCCATTTAATTTCAAAAGTATGTTATTTTCATTAATGTGGGAGAGAGAAAATATTCTCAGCGTCAGTAGGGAATGGGGGGGGGGGACCCCTGGACACGCGCCTATTCAGATTTTTCAACTTAGTCAATGAAAAAGTTTCATTCTTAGAATATTTTCGTTTAGCGATTCAGCTATTTTATTGGTCTTGTGCAAACTTAATTAAGCTTGAAACCAATGAAAACACTGAATCCTTAAAGTGGGTTGTTTTTGTGAATAATCCCCAATTTGTTGATAGAATAAGATTGATGTATTATTACTGTGCCTAACAAATAGAATCTAGTGATAAATTGTTTAAAGAGTTTGTCAGGCAAATAAAATCTAGATATAACAAATTGGATTAGATTATAACAAATCATAAACAAGAATATAACATCCTTAAATTACATTAGGAACTAAAAATAAATATTTTAATAATAATAATCGTTAGCATTTTCTAGAGTGCTGAACATCAGTCAGTTCTACTGCTCTATAAATATTTTAATAATAATAATCATTAGCATTTTCTAGACTGCTGAACATCAGTCAGTTCGAGTTCGACTGCTCTATGGTGCTTTAGGCAGAATATAACAGGCAACAAGTAAAACAGAATTAAAGACATACACAAACTGGACGGGTTTCATACACAAAATATCACATAAATGTATTTTGATAATTAATTCAGGAATATTCTGTTTTTAAACGTTTCTTGAAAGGTGATAAATATTGGAGCTAGTCAGTACAATTGTGGGTAATTCATTCCACTCTCAATCTGATTGAAACACAGATCCAATTTCGTTTCGTTTTTTATAGTTCAAAATTTTGTTTTACTTGTCTTTACAACACTCTATGATCTGGAAGGTTTGTTATTTAACTCGTGTTCAGTCAATCAAATTGTCTGTCGAATAGGGGGTTTGACCTTTCTTGCACGGAACTGTGGGTAGACATGAACTCCAACAGATATCAAAACAAAGTAAAAGTATATAAAAAACCATAGCCACTTGCAACAACGATTCTGATTGGTTAATCGAATGACTGACCTTATAGGGTCAAATGTCGTTTTCTACGTCATAGAACGTGACCTCCCTATATAAGTTTTTAGATCTAGATGTAGTGAGGCCATCGAAAGTATAAAAAACGAAACGAAATATAGATCTGTATTTTAATTTCATTGTTCCACTCTCTTTGATTTAGGAACTGTTCAATACACATCATTAATTAATTGGGTTGTTTATTTTTTAACAGTGATTAAGAAATTAACAGAAAAATGTGGGCGTATAAAAATAGAACACTCACATCTTATAAATATATCAAAATGGTTCGCACTTTTTGATTTGGCTCAAAAAAAGTCATTGTTTTTGATATCTTTGTACAAAAATTTTATGTTCACCGAGGCCGTGATTAGATATGTTAACTTGTTTTGTCAGCGTGGCAAACTGTCTTCGTTCAAAATCTTGCGATCAGATAAAAGCCAATGTTAAAATAATAGAAGACAAAGAAAATTAAAAAAATAACTTCCACAACAAAAATTCTTACGTATAGAACAAAGAAAATTAAAAAAATAACTTCCACAACAAAAATTCTTACGTATAGAACTTGCCAGATCACAAATTAAAATAATTGAAACAAATTAACCGAATTCGATATTTTATTTAAAATCCAAATCAAAAACGAGGGATAGCTCCTTTAAATAAAGTGTGCAAGGTGCGTATTGATATGAGCCATGGACGGAAAGTGTTTAATTGAAATATTTATAACAATGTAGTGTATATACGTGCTAGAAAGGGTTGAGTCGAACCCCCTATAGTAAAGATGCTAGAAGGGGTTGAGCCAAACCCCCTTTAGTAAAGGTGCTAGAAGGGATTGAGTCGAACCCCTTATAGTAAAGGTGCTAGAAGGGGTTGAGTCGAACCCCTGATAGTATACATGCTAGCAAGGGTTTGTGTCGAACCCCTGATAGTAAAGGTTCTAGAAGGGGTTGAGTCGAACCCCCGATAGTAAAGGTGAGAAGGGGTTGACTTTGCCCCACATGATGGCTTCGTTAATGGACATGGCTGTTTTACCATCTTCTAGAAAATAAGCTAAACCCTGAAAAAACAAAAATCAAAAGTTAAAATGTATTTAAAGGTCGTTAGAAATATTTCGAATTACACTGTCATATATTTATTCTGCTTCCATTTAATGAAATTGAATAGATTTATTTAGTTTTTCTGTGTATGAAGTATATAAAACGGATTAGAAGCGCAGTAGAAAACAGTATACTAATTTTTTGATATGGTGGCCATTCAGGACAGAGATTTATTGTCGAAGTAGAATGCCAAACAATTGGCCACTGTTCCTTGCCAATCCCTCAGTCCTGTCCTGATTGATCCAGCACCTTATACACTGGGACAACATGGTCAAAGTAATTCAGAGAGATTACAGGGCAAGGGAAATAACTCCATAAATCCTGTTGTGTTTTGATTCAAATGCCATTTAAAGAATTGTAAAACATACCAGAATTCTTTTATCTGTAAGACAGGAGATATGAACATCGGAATGTGATGGTAGTTGTGAACTTGCTACACAATCAGGTCCAAACGATATAATACTAGTCTTCTTGCCTGCCTTCCGCCATAGATCATGATAAATTGATTTCTCTTCTGACGTACCCTCTTCTGTTGTCCTAGCAACCACAATAAAAATATACGATATAAATAACCAATCAGGGAGTTAGTCATCCAGTTGTTATAGAAACGACAATAAAAATATACAGTTATATTACCAATTAGTGAATGATATCTGTGTAAACTCCAGTGGTGTAACACGCCATAAAATCTGTCATTGAGTCAAACATCCTCTCTCTCCCCCTCCTTTCTTCCGCCCCCCCCCCTCATCTCTATCTCTCTATCTCCCCCACTCTTTTCCCCTCTATCATCCCCCCTCACCCTCTACTCCACTCTATCACCCTCCCCTCCACTCTATCCCCCCTCCCCGCGACTCTTTCCCCTCTATCATCCCCCCCCATCCTCTCCTCCACTCTATCCCCCCTCCCCTCGACTCTTTCCCCTCTATCATCCCCCTCCTCTCCCCGTCCTCTCCTCTATCATCCCCCCCTCCCCTCGACTCTTCCCCCCCCCTCGACTCTTACCCCTCTATCATCCCCCCTCACCCCCCTCCCCTCGACTCTTTCCCCTCTATCATCCCCCCCTCACCCTCCCCTCTATCCCCCCTCCCCTCCACCCTTTCCCCTCTATCATCCCCCCCTCACCCTCTCCTCCACTCTATCCCCCCTCCCCTCGACTCTTTCTCCTCTATCATCCCCCTCCTCTCCTCCACTCCACTCTATCCCCCCTCCCCTCGACTCTTTCCCCCCTATCATCCCCCCTCACCCTCTCCTCCACTCTATCCCCCCTCCCCTCGACTCTTTCCCCTCTATCATCCCCCCTCACCCTCTCCTCCACTCTATCCCCCCTCCCCTCGACTCTTTCCCCTCTATCATCCCCCCTCACCCTCTCCTCCACTCTATCCCCCCTCCCCTCGACTCTTTCCCCTCTATCATCCCCCTCCTCTCCTCCACTCTATCCCCCCTTAGTATATTTTACCTTTTTTTGTGAGCATGATAATATGTCTTCCATACTTCTAACTCGGATGAAACCTGTGAATCTGTGAGAGGTACATCAACATTCTTCTGTAGACAATATCTAAAATAAAATAATTATTACAATAAATGTATTAACTGTCAGAAGAGACTTTTTACCAAGGACAGGGTACCTTCATAAGGTAAAGAGAGAGAGAGAGAAATGGGGTTTAATGTCCACTCAACACAACTGGGTCATTTCGGGACTAACATGTTTTTTTTTCAATTTTATTTCAGTAATGCGCTTGCGCGTAGGGGTCTTTAGCCGTGGGAGGAAACCGGAGTGCCCGGAGGAAACCCACGAGGTTGAGAAGGCGCCCCTATCTCCATGCCACATACGCTCACACCAGGGCTCGAAACCACAGCCACAAGCCAAAGGTGACCGGTCAGTCAGAGGTCGAAGTGCAACAATCTAGACCACTAGGCCATCCCAACCCCGCGGTATACAAGTAAGTAAGGGATATACCAGGTAGAAGTAAGTAAAGTTTGTTTACCTGGTATAAGTAAGTAAAGTGTGTTTACCTGGTATAAGTAAAGTGTGTTTACCTGGTATAAGTAAGTAAAGTATGTTTACCTGGTATAAGTAAGTAAAGTGTGTTTACCTGGTATAAGTAAGTAAAGTGTATTTACCTGGTATAAGTAAGTAAAGTGTATTTACCTGGTATAAGTTAGTAAAGTTTATTTACCTGGTATAAGTAAGTAAAGTGTGTTTACCTGGTATAAGTAAAGTTTGTTTACCTGGTATAAGTAAGTAAAGTGTATTTACCTGGTATAAGTAAGTAAAGTGTGTTTACCTGGTATAAGTAAAGTGTGTTTACCTGGTATAAGTAAGTAAAGTATGTTTACCTGGTATAAGTTAGTAAAGTGTGTTTACCTGGTATAAGTAAGTAAAGTATGTTTACCTGGTATAAGTAAGTAAAGTGTGTTTACCTGGTATTAGTAAGTAAAGTGTATTTACCTGGTATAAGTAAGTAAAGTGTGTTTACCTGGTATAAGTAAGTAAAGTTTGTTTACCTGGTATAAGTAAAGTTTGTTTACCTGGTATAAGTAAAGTTTGTTTACCTGGTATAAGTAAAGTTTGTTTACCTGGTATAAGTAAGGTGTATTTATCTGGTATAAGTAAAGGGTGTTTACCTGGTTTAAGTAAAGTGTGTTTACCTGGTATAAGTAAGTAAAGTGTGTTTACCTGGTATACGTAAGTAAAGTTTGTTTACCTGGTATAAGTAAAGTTTGTTTACCTGGTATAAGTAAAGTTTGTTTACCTGGTATAAGTAAGTAAAGTGTGTTTACCTGGTATAAGTAAAGTATGTTTACCTGGTTTAAGTCAGTAAAGGGTGTTTACCTGGTATAAGTAAGTTAAGTGTATTAATCTGGTAGAAGTAAGTAAAGTGTTTTTACCTGGTATAAGTAAGTAAAGATGCTACAATAGAATGATACCCCTGTCTAACGGCCTCTAATGCTCCAATATAACAACTTAATGTCAATAATTCATCCTTCATTCTACAACAAACAAATAATTTATAATATTCTGTATTGTGAAAATCTAAAAGGAATACCCGTGCCAATCTGATTCAAATACAGATCTATATTTTCGCGACATTTCTTTATACTTTCTGTTGATCAATATAATAGTTAAAAAATAGATAATATAAAGAGAATATGCTGAAAATTTCAGTCTATGCTACTGGCAATACAATAGCCTCAATTGTCATTACTACCGCTGTTACGATAATAAACCAAGACTTGATTAACCATTTTTACGAATATTTCATCTACTACTAAACTTGGTAGAGGGAGCGAGCGAGAGAGAGAGGATTAACCTCCATTCAACACAAACTAGGTCATTTCGTGATTAACAAATGGCTCAATTTTTCAAAAATTCCTCAAGTGGGAGAAAACTGGAAGACCTGGAGAAAAGCCAACTTCTTGTCACGTTACAACCGTGAAATCGAAAACACGCCTGTTAAATCAATGACAGACCCTATAATACAACACGCATGTTGTAACCCTTCAGCCATCCACCCGCCCCCTGAAGAACACACAGTATCCCATCCACCTGGATCATGTGACTATAAGAGAGAGAGAGAGAATGAATGAATGAAATGGGGCTTAAGGTTCTTCTGTTAGGCACTGAGCTAATTGAAGACCGGCATACGCCATACAGTGTGCTATGAGGGAAATTTTGCCCGGGCAGCGGCGCTACGGCCCACTCTTATATCGAATTCCAACTGCCAAGGGATCTTTTACATGCACTCCAATGTGAACACGGGACCTCGGTTTTTCGTCCCATCCAAACAACTAGACAGTTGTCCTTGCCAGGCCCGAGATGAACTTTCTAGGCCAGGGATCGAACACCCGACCTCCAGGCTAGCGAACCATCGCCTTATCCACTTAGCCACCGTGATCCCAGAGAGAGAGAGAAATGGGGTGTAACGTCCACTCAACACAACTAGGTCATTTAGGGACTAATGTGACTATAAAGAGATCTACTTACTGGCTACATTGATGTTGATGTAATTTTTCTGTCTGTATACAACTTATTAACTGTAACATATCTTTAACATCGTTACACTGCCAGTTACTGTTACTCATCTTATCTAGAAATATATACATAATTTATTGTTAATATGAATATTCATCACCAATTAGCTATTTACATAATTCATTGTTAATATGAATATTCATCACTAATTAGCTATATACATAATTCATTGTTAATATGAATATTCATCACTAATTAGCTATATACATAATTCATTGTTAATATGAATATTCATCACTAATTAGCTATATACATAATTCATTGTCAATATGAATATTCATCACTAATCAGCTATATACATAATTCATTGTTAATATGAATATTCATCACTAATTAGCTATATACATAATTCATGTTAATATGAATATTCATCGCCAATAGGCCTACCTTTGATATAAATGAGTCCAAGTTTTAAACCAGTTTCTGGTGCTGTTGATAATAAATGGTATTTGACACTCTCTAATATATCAGTTGATTGTAGTTCTCTCCCTTTGACCAGACACTCATCCATACTCGGTAATCCTGCCTGAAAATTACAACACAACTTGATAAAATTATACTGAAAGTTGAGCAGCAAATCCAGTAAATATCGCAGGCTAGCGATGAATCCTAGAGTTGATTATGATCTGGATAAGTTTCTAATTATTAATTCAAAATTCTAGCGTCCGGTTATTCTAGTCTACACATGTATTTGATTTGGTGCAATGTGTCTAGCCTCATTCCTCGAGTCTCTTGCTAGAACTGAGGCTGAAACGCATTATTGTACCGATGGTACAATGTTTGTTTTGTTTAAAATATTGGATATCAGAAGCCAATGTTGATTTAAATTGACAAATAATTTGTGTTTTCAATGTCGAAGATTTTGGATGACACTGAGTTAGAGACTTAGCTCCTTTAAGTCTGAGGATGCTTTGTGTACTCGAGGCCTGGTAAATGGGACACTAACCTTGTTATGTAATGAATTAATCTCATCCATACTGGCAGCACATCTAATACACACATATACTAAATATCTATCACAGTTAGACATGGTCTTTAACATATCAATCGCTAAATCCCTGAAAATATATACAATCTCGTTTACTTTACAAAATAGAAAAAAATTCCTTAAAATAGTAGCAGAGATCGGACAGGCCCTAATGTTCTGTGTAGCAGAGGTTGGACAGGCCTTAACGATCTGTGTAGCAGAGATCGGACAGGCCTTAACGTTCTGTGTAGCAGAGGTTGGACAGGCCTTAACGAGCTGTGTAGCAGAGATCAGACAGGCCTTAACAAGCTGTGTAGCAGAGGTCGGACAGGCCTTAACAAGCTGTGTAGCAGAGATCGGACAGGCCTTAACAAGCTGTGTAGCAGAGGTCGGACAGGCCTTAATGTTCTGTGTAGCAGAGATCGGACAGGCCCTAACGATCTGTGTAGCAGAGATCAGACAGGCCCTAATGTTCTGTGTAGCAGAGGTCGGACAGGCCTTAACGAGCTGTGTAGCAGAGATCAGACAGGCCCTAATGTTCTGTGTAGCAGAGATCCTACAGGCCCTAACGATCTGTGTAGCTGCTGAAGTAAATGATAGAAGGCGGAGAGAGGAGAAATTAAAAGATGTGTAAAAATTGCTATTAAATATAATAATGTGTTGTACTGCTTTATATAATTTATACAATGTGTATTACGTTAAAATTTATACAATGTGTATTACGTTAAAATTTATACAATGTGTATTACGTTAAAATATATACAATGTGTATTACGTTAAAATTTATACAATGTGTATTAATTTAAAATTTCAACACTTGCATCCAAATGGCGTGTAGTTATTTTACCACCCACTTATGTGCCCAACAGGGCAAGAAGATGTTGACATTATTTGTGTTCATGAATCAACATGTAATATATCATTTTATATCCATGAACCCTCCGAGGTTATTTGTTTGAAGTCCCTAACACAACTAAAATTTGGAAATCTGTGAGTGAAACGAGGTTCAGAATAATGATGAATATAAATTTTAAACCTATCATTTAGAATGTCCATTTGAAGGTTTATCAAAAATTTATGTGAAAAGTGGCGGCACTGACCCAAGACCAAATATGAGAGGAAAAGAAAACAGAGAGAGAGAGAGAGAGAGTATTGGGGTTTTAACATCCACTCAACACAAACTAGGTCATTTCGAAACTAACATATGGTTTAATTTTATTTCAATAATTCGCTTGCGCGGAGGAGTCTTTAGCAGTGGCAGGAAAACAGTTGGACAGGCTACCCTACTCCTTGGGGATTCGAAACCAGTAGACTCAATGACAGGCTTTATGATACAGCACGCGCACTCTATTACAATTCAGCCATCCAACTGAACAGAGTGGAAAAAGGATTAGGAACCACTGCGTTACAAGGCAACATTTAATGAATTTTAATTTTTAAACGTACCATTTTCCTAGTCGTTCACATCTTGTAGATAATAACTGTACAGCGTAATCAACGTATTGTATAACATCACCTAATACTATACCAACACTCACAGCTAATTCTAACTCATGACCCCGTATTAATGTTGACATAGCATTCTACAAAAATAACACATCTATATAAACACCAACGCGTCTTGGGTCCTAATGATCTCAGGACATGTCTATTGGACAATAACATCCCTCTAAATGCGAAACAGGGGGTGTTTATCGACATTGTAACATGCTATTTTTTTAAATTTTAAACAAACTTATTTTATTGTGTAAACTTCAAAATTTGTCTCACTGCAAATCGGTTTTAGTGACGTAAAAACCATTTTGACGTAATGAAATGTTGTGACGTAACTGGATGACAGGCTGCTCTCATTAGATTTGGTTCGCTTATCGCTTGGTTGCTATAGTAGCCGTATGAGTAATAGACACACACAAGGAAAACTAGAATCCTCACTTCATATTTTAAGAAGGACTTTTTGAAATATGAATAATGTTTTGGTAATATTTTTTTGTATATTTTATTGTTTGTAGCTGTTACCTGACAAGGGGGTTGGCGTTTTAAGTTCATCTTCGGACATATCCCCGAATATTTCATCTAATTTACCGATATCGAAATTGATTATCTCCACCGGATTATCTCCATTAAAGTAGTACGCATAATATTAATACACAGTGATTTTACTAATATTTTAAAGGGGTGTTATTGCCCAATAGATGGTGTCGAATTGACCAATCATAACGCAAGATTTACCCTTAAGCATGTTACAATATTAAAATAATGAAAAGTTGTACCTGGTTTATAATTAAACTAACTGCTGGGAATCAAAACAACGCCACTTGACTCAATGACAGACCTCATGATCTAAAGTGCATTAACGAACCTGATTATTGCTAACAGCTAAATGACAACAAGCAGCTAATGTTGGTGAACCACTTCTATAATATTGTTCACCTAAATTCTCCATCGATTTTATCACAAGTCTAAAATAAAAACACAAATATTCATAAATCGGACAAAAATAAACAAACAAATCTCGATATAAACAAACAAATCTCGATATAAACAAACAAATCTCGATATAATAAACAAACAAATCTCGATATAATAAATAAACGAATCTCAATATAAATAAACAAACGAAATAAACAAACGAGTCTCAATATAAATAAACAAACGAATCTCAATATAAATAAACAAAATCAGATATAAATAAGCCAAAAAATAATTACTAAGAACTAAAATAACAGATTTATTTTTACAAATATCTGTCAAAAAACCCCAATTTTTAGTTAAGTTTGTATCTCTTGAGTGAAATATAGCGACATACTGTGACTGATTGATGTAATGTTTATACGTCATACTGATCATCATCAGAGGGTTGGGTTCTATGTCAGCTCTTTGATTCTTGGCCAGGTTCTTTGAACTTTGAGTGTATTTTTGTCAGCTTTTGACTGTTCTGGGCATGTGTTGAAAATTTCAATTGAGAGAGAGAATTGGGGTTTGGGGTTTAACATGCACTTGACCAAGATCAGACTAATTTTATTTTGTACAATGGGAGGAAACCGGTATACATAGAGAAAAAGCATGAGATTGGACAGACTGCAGTTATTAGTTGTGTAGATTATACACTTACTGCATGGCTTCTGAAGATGTCGGATTTTCTTCCGTACAGCCATTAATATACGATGATTCGTTGGTGGACGAAGTAATTTCTGGTGGGTACGAACCCTCAGCAGCAGCTTGCGCCGTTAATATGGCGTCCGATAATTGTCCTCGTTTTGTAAAATATTTCACTAATTGTTTATAATTTCCGAGAGCTACACAATACGAAACACAAGATTCAGAATCTTTCTTCACTAAATAATCTGAATACCTGAAATAATATAAAATACAAAATGAGAGAGAGAGAGAGAGAGAGAGAGAGAGAGAGAGAGAGGGAGAGAGGGTTTAATGTTCACTCAACACAAACTAGGTCTTTTTAGGAATAAACAAGCCAACAGTGAGGCTGATGTCCCCCGCCGAAATCCCAATATAATAAGATGACACATATTAATTAATCGAACATTTATTTTTTTCAAAATATTAGCTTTAGCTCAAAATATTAATTATTGACTTAGTTAAGACATTCGCCTAATGAGTTATGTTCCAAAGTCTTGACCAATAAAAGTGCTTATCCTTAGCCAAAGCAGAAAATTTGCAACATTAAACTTAGTCAAGATAATGATAAAAATGTATCTATACTCTGAGTTCTGAGTTACATTGCTATCACTTCATTACAACTAAAGTTATCGTGCCCCAAAGCATCAACCAATCAGATTTCTTATCGTTCTGCTTACCCTCAGCAGAAAAAGTTGATTAACGAACTTGGTCAATATATCGGTGTTATAAAGCTAAAGCTATACACCTAGTGTCCTCACTCTCCCTTAATCAGAACCTAATAAGCATCAACCAATCAAATTGCTTATCTCTGCTTACCCTAAGCAGAAAATGCTCACCTTCGAACCCCATCAAGGTATTCATCTAATAGACACCTATGCCAAGTGTGAACATTCTAACTCAATTAGAACGAGAGTTATTGTGTTCCAAAATCTCGACCAATCAAATTGCTTATCAGCCATCTTACCAAGAGCAGAACATGCTCATTATCAAACTCAGTCAAGGTATTGATGTAATGAAACTACACACCAAGTTTCTTTTTTTCACCTAACTAGAATTAAAGTTATCGTGCCCCAAAGCATCAACCAATCAAATTGCTTGCCTGAATGAGAGTTATTCAGTTCCAAAGTCTCGACCAATCAAATTGCTTATCGCTCTGCTTAGCCTGAGCAGAAAATGCTCATTATCGAACTTAGTCAAGGTATTGATGTAATGAAACTATACACCAAGTTTCATCACTCTCACTTAATTAGAACTAAAGTTAATGTGTCACAATGCATCAACCAATCAAATTGCTTATCTCTGCTTACCCTAAGCGGAAAATGCTCATCTTCGAACTCCATCAAGGTATTGCCATAATATACACCTACACTAAGTTTGAACA
The DNA here is from genome assembly GCA_917208275.1 of Patella pellucida. NCBI lineage: Eukaryota > Metazoa > Mollusca > Gastropoda > Patellidae > Patella > Patella pellucida. Next base: position 54,172,022 of record OU795043.1, read on the forward strand.
TTCTAGCTCAATTAGAACGAGAGTTATTGTGTCCCAAAAAGTGTGACAGACGGACGGACGGACGGACGGACGGACGGACGGACGGACGGACGGACGGACGAACCCATTTTAATAGTCCCCTGCTTTCTTCGAAAGGCGGGGGACAAATATAATTCAATGTTATTTCAATAATATGCTTGTGTGTACGGTCTTTAGCAGTTGTAGGAAACCGGAGAATGAGAAAACCCACGAGGTTGGACAGGCGACCCTACTCCTTGTCATGTACAACCGTGGATTCTAAACAACGCCAGTAGTTGACTCAATGACAGACCATATGATACAGCGCACATGTGCTATCTATTCGGCCAACCATTGTGAAAGAGATTCCTAATATTTACCTTTGTGAAAGAGATTTCCAATATTTCATGGATACACCGGGGGCCACAGATAAAGCTTTTTCCCACTAAAAAAAATAATTCAATTAAATATCACTTTTCTTGTCAATATTCGTCCGTTGAGGACGTGGTATAGTGTCTCGTAAATAAACAAAGGCTAAGATAAACTATTAATATATATTATGAATAAATATTGTGTACAGAAAAATATGGCTAACTGACACAGGACATAAACAGGGAAAAAGCGCCCTCAGAGAGAAGGGAAATAACTCACAGAAGTGACAGTTTGATTACTCTCGATGAGGACTGTTCGATTACGTCACACGCCAACTCGCACCGGAAGTAAAACCTTTATCAAATATATTTCTCATATAAACAATGATTGAAAGTTAAGTGAATTCTTATTTTAAAGATACATTAGTTTAGATTTTAATAAAGAGTTGGTCGTTCTTGTTATAATAATTGTGAGAATGGTTTGGAATAAATGAATGAATGAAATGGGGTTTAACGACCTACGCTTAACCACCTAACCTGGGCTAATTGAAGACGGGCATACACCATACAGTGTGCTATGAGGGAAATTTTGCCTGGGCAGCAACTGAATTCCAACTGCCAAGGGTTCTTTTACGTGCACGCCAATGTGTACACAGGACCTTGTTTTTTCGTACCATCCGAATGACTAGGCAGCTGTCCTTGTCAGGCCCTCCTTCTGCATCACTGACAAGGGAAGAAAGGTTTGTGAACTCGTGCGGAGCCCGATATTATAGTTACTCACCTCGCCAACATCCACCATTAATTCACAGTATCTTTGTATATTGCCCAGCTTAATATAGATTCTAGCGGCTTCTAATAATCTCTCATCTTTCGACGGGGTTCCAATTCCTCCACCAAATCTAGACATTTTGATCATCTCTAATTCTTGCGCTTCTGACTGAGAAATAGGAGCAATATTATTTTATCTAAGAAAACAATTACATTCTTTTTTTTTCAACCCAGGAAAAAAAAAAGTGACTCATTATTATCTTTGGAAAAATCACAGCCACTGAAAGAAGGGAGAGGACGGGGGGAGGAACCAACAAATCTTATCTGAATCATGACGGGGAGAGGAACCAACAAATCTTATCTGAATAAGGATATGAAATGCTGTTTAAAGGTTTACTTTTTTTTTTTACCAACTGGGCTAATAAAGATCTAGACACGCTTTTGCCGAGAATTTTTTTATTTGGCAGCAGTATATCTGCATACTTCTCATCAAAATGTGACTGCTAAGGGTACTTTTATATACACGTCAATGTGTACATATGATCTCAGTATTTCATGTCATACTAACAACTAGATACTAGTTCGTGTCAGACCCTGTGTCCAGTACAATTGACAAGTAGAAGACACTTGTGGGAAATCTTGGGGAATTGTCTTGACCAACAACAGGATCAATCCTTCCCCCTCGACCCAACTCACGGTGTTTAATATAAAATAACTTACATATTTATATAATGTAAGATGTTTGATGTGATGGGAGATAACTCTCAAGGACTCTAGTAAATAACAAGGGGAGATAACTCTTCCATGACAATACTATAGGACAGTAACTTACGGATTTATATAATGTAAGATGTTGGATGTGCATGATACCATGTTTATATTGGTCCGATAATAACGAGTCACTGAAACCATTTACTACAGATACAAGTTCCCACAGATTTACAGTACCCTGTGGTTGCTGAAATATATAACATACAGATTTACACTCCCCTGTGGTGGCTTAAATATATAACAACATCGATTTACTCTCCCCTGTGGTGGCTTAAATATATAACATATAGATTTACAGTACCCTGTGGTTGCTGAAATATATAACATACAGATTCACACTCCCCTGTGGTATCTAAATATATAATATTTAGATTTACAGTCCCCTGTGGTGTCTAGATATATAACATATAGATTTACAGTCCCCTGTGGTGTCTAGATATATAACATACAGATTTACAGTCCCCTGTGGTTGCTGGAATGTATAATACCGTAGGATAATAAAACTGTCCAATTGTATCAATATCTGACTGACTGGCAGTCAGAATAAACCAACTACAGAATTCACTTGTCAGTCAATTAACACATCATTAATGTAGAATTACAAAGAATTTAATCTTAGAACACAGTTAAATTTATGATTTTAATATATAATAAAGCAGTTGAATATATAACTTTTATTATTGATATAATGCTAAATAGTGTCATATATTTTGAAAAAAACCCAATTCACTAATTGCAGTAAACAAAAACTGACCATGTGAAATTCTGAAGTAATGGATCGTTAGCTTTAATGGAGAGAAAGGTTGTTGCTGAAAGCCCGGTTAAATTTAACTGGGGTTTAACGTCCTACTGTTCTGGGCTAATAAAGATGGCCATATGCCATACAGTGTGCTATGAGGGAAATTTTGCCCGGACAGCAGCACTACAGCCTACTATCGAATTCCAACTGTCAAGGGATCTTTGGCGTGCATGCCATGTGTACGCGGAACTTCGGTATTTTGTATCACCCGAACGAGAAGACAGGTGACCTTGTCAGGCCCTCAGACCTACATCACTAGCAAGCCAGAAAATCTGGTTGAAATTTCTCGGCAATGTAGGGATTGAACTACCTGCCTCCAGGCTAGCCACAGCACCTCAGTTTTTAGTTTCATCAGAACAAGGGAGAACCACGCAGGAATATCTGGAAGAACTTTCTCAGCCAATGTAGGGATCGAACACCTGGCAGCCTCCAGACTAGTGAGCCAGCGTTTTATCTACTTAGCTACCGTGACACCCGATAAAAGATGGGATTAAAAACAACATTGCTATTAAATGACCGGTAGCACGATTTACCCAAACCACCCAAATCTACCCAAATCCACCATTATTTAACTCATATAATAATAGTTTATATCTATATTTGATAATGAAAATACTGTTCTTTATGCCAAAATTGCATTTTTAACTGAAAATCGTAATGTTTTTGTTTCAAAAATATCCCTCAAAATGCAATTTCCAAAAAAGCGATTCCGTGCAATACACGAGTTATGTCCCCTGGTTACTACTTCCAAACTTGCTTGGGAATCGCATTTTGAGGGGCATTTCGACACCGAAACGTTACGACTGTAAATTAAATATGACAATTTGGCAAATATCGATATAAACTATTGTCTTATAAGTTGAAATAATGGATTTTGGTAGATTTGGGTAGATTTGGGTAAATCGTGCTACCCATTAAATGACCGCTAGTTAACTTACCATAAAGAATTTAGAGAAGAGTTGAAGTTTAGTAGCGAGGTTATTTTTAGTCAGTTCTTCTATTTGTTGTTTTAATTCTTTAGAAGCTTTACCAGTTAATAATGGTGGTGTTCCTAAACTCATTGCAGTTTCTGAAATAATATTATACCAATATACATTATACCATGGTATATACATTATACTAATATACATATTACCAATATACATTATACTAATATACATATTACCAATACACATTATACCATGGTTTATACATATTACCAATACACATTATACCATGGTTTATACATATTACCAATACACATTATACCATGGTTTATACATTATACCAATATACATTATACCATGGTTTATACATTATACCAATATACATTATACCATGGTTTATACATTATACCATGGTATATACATTATACCATGGTATATACATTATACCATGGTATATACATTATACCATGGTATATACATTATACCATGGTATATACATTACACCAATATACATTATACCAGGCTAGGTTCCCACTCACATGATTCGCTCTATGATTTAAATCATGGTTTGGATCATGGTGATCCTATCAGATTGTTGACTCAATAGGGACAATCCTATCCTAACATATCACACGATCGGGATAAAATCCACACCTGTTTTTTATACTTTCATACATCTTTAGTTTGAGTCAGTCTTTTGTCTGGAAATGGCACAAGACAGGGGTGGGGGTGGGGGGGGGGAAGTCAAGGCTGAATGATCTAATGTGTGCGGATGAGGTCTGTTGTCGAGTCAAGTGGTGTGGTTTCGATTCCCTTCTTCTACGTGACAAGGAGAAGGCTAGTCTGCCCAGCCCCGTGTGTTTCTTCTGTGTTGTCCCGTTTCCTCAGGGGAACCATGCCTGAAAATGCAGGGATTGAACACCCGACCTCCAGGGTAGCAAGCTAGCTAGCGTCTTACCTACTTAACCATCATGACCCCCAGCCATAAAACATATTAAGAGATGTTACCTGGTGTTCCGATGACATCCGTCCACTGTCGGCTACATATAAGGTTTAATTGTATTGGTTCAATTAATGAGGTTAGGGACCACAGCCTCAGTGTTGAATCACGCGAACAAGAGGCTAGAATAAACGGTCGGGATGGATGGCATGCTAATCCTGAAATTATCAAAGATAGATGACGATTTACAATGAAGTGGAATACAGAACAGGAAATCAACGAGTATCACACAATAGATGACGATTTACGATGAAGTAAAATAAATACAGGCTTACGCCATCAACGGGCATCACACAAATTTACCTCTCCAGTATTTATCAATGTTCTTACTATGCAAAATGGTTTACAAAAAATGCCCGTTTGAGCTGTCATTTTTCTACAGAATGACACAAGGCCTTGAGAATCTGATCAAACAATTTGCAATTTCAAACAGTCAGAGAAATTTTCAAATTATATAAATAAAGTGAAAGTACCAAGAATAAACATTTATTTCCATCTTAATCTCAGTGCTCATGGCCTCTAAAGCTGGGTTAACACATTGCTTTACTTAAAACCTGTTCCAGGCCACGATGAAATTCACGACATTTTATCGATAACATTGCTGTAAAATAAACTTTATTGGAACCTTGCATGGCACGCCAATTGTGAAACCCTCACAGAAAATTTAATTTCAGTCACAGGGAAATTGGTCAAATTTAATGTTAATGCATGCACAGTGTTATTGTCCCTTTAAACAACTGCATTAAACTGCACTTAATCTAGACCAGGGCTCTATTTCTCGAATTTTAACAAAAGATAAAATTCAAATTTCAGTAGATACTTACGAAAGCCCAGAAGGCTCATTCCAAATTCCAAATTCGAGATTCCAAATTCCAATTGATTTTCATCAATTTCCGATAATTATTGCCAGAGTAATAGCCCTTGCCTTGATCATTTTAAATAATCTTGTGGCCGCTCTAGAGACTAAAGCTATCGTCCGATTGATACACAGGGTTGTAGTTAATGAGTATACTGATTCTCAATCAATTATGATAACTTGAACAGCTAATTATAATTCCATGATATTAAATTTTTCGTATGCTAAACGCTAGCATGGAGGAGACATTTATAAAAGCCAAACAACTTCTAATGATTTTCTGATAATTACTTAATGAGTTGTTACCCGTAATCAGATTTTAGTGTATTAGAAATATTTCATTACCGAAAAAAGTAAAAATATGGGACATCTCTTATTGACTGCCCGGACGATTTAGCTGCAGTGGGCGTATGCTTCATTGCCTGGCAATAATGTTATTATAGGCCTACTATATCTGATTAGTCCAAAGCAAAACCAGCCCAGGCATCAGATAGGTAAACTAGCATTGATTAGTTGTGTTAAAGTACAGTTTATTTAAATTCTAATTTGTTTAATTGAGGAGAGTTGGCAATTTGCTATTTTATTGGTGAGTCATGAATTTGGAATTTGGAATTTGGAATCTCGAATTTGGTATTTGGAATCTCGAATTTGGAATTTGGAATTTGGAATCTCGAATTTGGAATTTGGAATCTCGAATTTGGAATGAGCCTTCTGGGCTCTTGTTAAATGCCCGGACGATTTAGCTGCAGTGGGCGTATATCTGATTAGTCAAAAGCAAAACCGGCCCAGGCGAGAGAGAGAGAGAGAGAGAGAGAAATGGGGTTTTAACGTCAACTCAACACAACTAGGTACTAGGTCATTTCGGGACTAACATAGCCTATGTTTTTTAAAATTTAATTTCAATAATTCGCTTGCGCATAGGGGTCATTAGTAGTGGGAGGAAACCAGAGTGCCCGGAGGAAAACCACGAGGTTGAGAAGGCGCCCCTATCTCCATGCCACATACGCTCACACCAGGGCTTGAAACCACAGCCGCAAGCCAGAGGTGGCAGGCCAGCTAGAGGTCGTAGCGCGGCTCTCTAGACCACTAGGCTATCCCCCCCCCCCCAAATCCCCAGGCATAAGATCGGTAAACTAGCATTTAATTAGTTGTGTTAAATTACAGTTTATTTAAATTCTAATTTGTTTAATTGAGGAGAGTTGGCAATTTGCTATTTTATTGGTAGGCCTAATAAGACATGAATTTGGAATCTGGAATCTGGAATTGGAATCTTGAATTTGGAATTTGGAATTTGGAATATGGAATCTCGAATTTGGAATTTGGAATTTGGAATGAGCCTTCTGGGCTTTCGTAGATACTTGAATTTTAATTGGCTAACTACTAAATCAATCTAATATTATCCAATCAAATTGCTAAAATTCTGATTTTATTTTATAATAATAATAATAATAAGGTATAGTGCCAATCCATCCAAATATGCATGCTCTAGACGCGTACTATGTACTCTATGGTCACTATTTACTATTTACACATACATGTATATCCGGGTCCACTCTAGCTACAATGCACCGGTAAATAAATGAGTTTTTAGTTTTGCTTTAAAAGAATCAAGTGATGGAGCTGTTTTAAGATGATGGGGTAAAGAATTCCACAATATAGGTGCACTGTACTGGAATTTCGTGAAACGGGTCCCTGGTCTTGGGTGTTAGATTCAAGAATAATATAAAGTTTGTACCATAAACATCGGCACCATGATCACAGACAGTATCTATACAGGCGCCATCTCTAGTATCCCAGACTCGAATCGATGAATCCCAACTACCAGACATCAGTATATACGGTACCTCCGAGTTCCACATTAACCCCCGTACAGGACCATCATGACCAGACAATACATTAATACATTGTTCCTTCGTATAATCCCATATTCTTATTGTGCTAAAATATATAAAATATTCGGCTCAAATATATAAAATTTTGTTCTAAAATCCATAAAATATTGTTCTAAAATATATGAAATATTCTGCTAAAATAAATAAAATATGGTTCTAAAATATATAAAATATTGTGCTCAAATATATAAAATACTCTGCTAAAATCTATAAAATTTTGTTCTAAAATAAATAAAATATTGTGCTAAAATAAATAAAATATTGTTCTAAAATATATAAAATATTGTTCTAAGATAAATAAAATATTGTGCTAAAATATATAAAATTTTGTTCTAAAATATTGTTCTAAAAATATATAAAATATTCTGCTAAAATAAATAAAATATTGTGCTTAAATATATAAAATATTCTTTTAAACTATTATTGATGCGTGTAGTAATTTACTTCAGCCATCATGGATATTATATGAATGACAGAAAGAATAAAACGATGACGAAGTTGTATCAGTGAATATTTTTTTTTAAAAATTTATATTAATTGTAACCACATATATCATATACGGCTCTCGGTAAAGTAGTAATTTGGAGTAAAATCTAAATGTCTTGTGTTATTAAATACTCTGTTCATTTCTCAACAACGTCCGGAAAAATAAGGTATTGTCTTAAAACTAAACCCCTTTCAAAAGTAGACAATCTATGTCAAAACTAGAACGGGTTTCTAAATCTACAGGTAGCACAAACTGGGCGGTTTTTGATGAATCTTGACGGTATTTGACACATTCTTGACGTGTATCAGATTCTAGATGAAAAAGGTAGTTTATTACCTTTTTTTCGTAAAAACTTGTAGATTCCCGGTCCTTAGTGATACAGCCATTGAATAACCTACAGTTGTATGGCTTGAAAACGTACTAATTTTGCCCATAATTACGTCAAACTGTAATAACGTCCCAACTAGGCAACCACAATTTTTGTAAAAAAGAAAGAAAAAAGGGCGGAAGTGGTGATGCTTTTTTTTGTTGATAATCTGGATAGTACAGCGTGTTTTAAGATTTGCACGTAGTTATAGAATAAAAACGCAGGGATACACTCTCTTGAACCATTGACTAACCCGAGCGGTATTCAATGGTCATTGAGTTCTATCTATTTTGTCTGTATATGTCATAAAAAAAAAATAGAGAGAGAGAGAGAGAGAAATGGGGTTTAACGTCTACTCAACACAACTAGGTCACCCGAGCAGTATTCAATGGTCATTGAGTTCTATCTATTTTGTCTGTATATGTCATAAAAAAAAATAGAGAGAGAGAGAGAGAGAAATGGGGTTTAACGTCCACTCAACACAACTAGGTCATTTCGGGACTAAAATAAAATACGTACTGATCATCGGCCCCACTACATAAAATACCTTCTCGTAACGGTGACCATCGGATATGAAATACCTTCGCTGTATGACCTATAAAATATACAAATATCAGGTTTTGTTAAAAAAAACTAGCAATTTAACTTGATCATGAAATTAAACACTTGCAAACTGAACATTCCCCATTAAAATTGAATAGTCCCCTTAAAACTGGACAAAAGAAAAAAATTATATGATTTTTTGTGATTTTAAACGATTTTTACAAAATTTAAAAAAAAGAAATTTGATATTGAATGCACAAGAATAAATGATATCTGGAGTGTTAATGGCCCAAATACAGCAAAACCCCCATTTGATTTATGAGAGAGAGAGAGAGAAATGGGGTTTAACGTCCACTCAACACAAACTAGGTCATTTCGGTATTGACATGGTTTTAATTTTATTTCAATAACTCGCTTGTGCGTATGGGTCTTTAGCAGTGGGAGGAAAACGGAGGACGCGGAGAAAACCAACGAGGTTGGAAAGGCGACCCTACTCCTTGTCCCGTACTGGCTTTATGACACAGCACACACATGCTATACATTTGGCCATCCACCCCCAACCCCCAATTAGATTTGTGGTTATATAACGGAATAACACAAATCATATAAAGTAGAAATAGGTAGATACCTGAGAAAACTTTAAGTGGTTGATCAGAGCTGGATGTAATATAATATACTCGAACTTTCTTATCTTCACACCCTGTAGCCAGCATATCTCTATTAATATAAATAATAACAACTAATATATCTCTATTAATATATCAATAACAACTAACATATCTCTATTAATATAAATAATAACATCTAATATATCTCTATTAATATATCAATAACAACTAACATATCTCTATTAATATAAATAATAACAACTAATATATCTCTATTAATATAAATAATAATATCTAACATATCTCTATTAATATATCAATAACAACTAACATATCTCTATTAATATATCAATAACAACTAACATATCTCTATTAATATAATAATAACAACTAACATATCTCTATTAATATATCAATAACAACTAACATATCTCTATTAATATAATAATAACAACTAACATATCTCTATTAATATATCAATAACAACTAACATATCTCTATTAATATAATAATAACAACTAACATATCTCTATTAAACATGCATCATACAAGAGCTAAATCTGCCTATACAATGTACAACGCTTTTTTTTTTAACCAAATCAAAAGTTTGTTTCCTGTCAAGATAAATTCTGTCTCCTTCATCAGAGATTTATCAACCTGTTATGATAAGTTCTAGAATACTTACTTATTATGTGGACTCCAGTCACATCCATAAACAGCTGCAGGATGTTTATATTTCTGCACTATTTTACCATCTAGCTGGCGTATAATACTAAAATCATAAAATAAACAAATCATTCTCAGACTTAACCAGGCCCGTATCTAGACATCATTAAGCAAGGGGGGGGGGACATTACCTTTCGGTAGGGGGGCAATTATTTTGAGGAAAGTTTCGGAAAGGTCATTCTAACAGACTGTTGTAATCATCATTTTATGTAGTTACCTCTAGGCGTCTAATAAGCATTTTAAAATAAGTATTTTTTAAATTTATTTAAAATTATTTTAAATTAGTACCAAAATATGGTTTATAATGGTTCTGTAGATATGGGCACGGACTTAACTTAAGAATTTACTCAAAATTGTTTGCCTTATTTTAACTACAGCCCTTGATAAAACCTTTTTTGTTTCAATGCATCAAATAAATTAATCAGAAACTATGTGCAAAGTTTTGTGTTTCTGGATCGAAGATATTTCTCATAAACAGCGATTGAAAGTTGAATAAATTCTTAACTTAAGTCTGAAATTCTTTGGGAATTGTGGCCAGACTATTATTTATCCCAGGCCGAAAAATGAGGATATTGAAACAGGCTCGTAATGCCCATTCTTCCGTATCAGTTTCATGAGCATATCTCATAATTTGTTCTTGATATCTTTATCAAACTTGGTACCCACATCCGCCTAGTAGAGTAGTTATGTTTTATTGCTAATTAGAAATTCCTTGGGTGTGTTAATCTTTTTGTTTCTATAGAAACAAATCAGACTAAATTTTTGGTTTACAAGAGCACTGGATATTGATGCATTAGGTTTTTCAAAATTTATTCATTCTTATAATCCAATGAACTGGCATTATATATCTCATTATATTTCTCCTGTGTGGACTTCCGAGGTTTTGAAACACAAACAAAGCATGTCACAAAAAAAGCACATTAAGGGTTGTTCACTCTGTAATATGACCCTAGTGCAATATTATCTCCCCTTAGACCACAGATTGATAGTTTTCACTCAAAAATATAATGCCTTCGATTATTTCATTATTTTTTACATCCTTGTTATTTGGGGTTCATTTTATATAAAAATAAATAGAAAGAGAGAGAAATGGGGTTTAACTTAACGTCCACTGGACACAAACCAGGATATTTTGGGACTAACATATGGTTCAATTTTATCTCCATAATACATTTGAGTGTCGAGGTCCTTTGGAGGAAATTGGATGACCTGGAGAAAACCCACAAGGTTGGATTTATATAAAACAAACTTAATCCCAAAATTCATATTATATAGAAATATTTGAACAGAATTCTTAGTTTTTAAAAAACAATTGTAATTTCACACATTTTTAGAAACATACTAGTAACCGGGCAATGTTCAACATGTAAAAAATTCCAGAAAATAGTACATTATGGATAGATAACTCCACAATATGACCTTAGTGCAATATTATCTCCCCTTAGACCACAAAAGCTATTTTCTATTAAACCTAGGGTGTACTTGATTTAATGATCAGGTACACGGAAAGTACATCTAGTGACTAGAGTATTGCTCGGAACATTGTCCCGCTTACTCGATCGCCTGATGTGGTACAGAGGGAGCAGGACTTAGTTCCAAAATGGTTGACATCAAAATTATTTACTCAGTGTGAAATTTATTTTATATTTTCAAAGGAATAAAAAAGGTTATTGTGATAATCCCGATAATTTTCGTGTTTTTTCCCTTTCAGATTGTCAATACCAATTCAATGCTAGTTTTCGCATTTACAGCTTTTTGTCCGCAGAAAGGGAGGGACTAACAGATGGTTCAATTTCATTTCAATAATTCGCTTACTCTGGGCGGAAACTGGTGAAAACCCATGAGGACGGGCAGACGACTCTACTCCTTGTCATGTACAACCTGGAATCGAAACCATGCAAGCTGACTCAATGACAGATCTTATGATACAGAAAATCCGTGGAGAATCGTTACCGCTAAATTAGTTTGTATTTAAACTTACCAATAACCATCAGCTCCACAAGACATCAGGTGTCGAGAATCTTTTGGATTCCACGCCACAGAATAAACACAACCTTTACCATGCTGTTAAAATATACAAATCATTTCAATGAATAAACTCCATCCTTCTCTCTTATCTCATGAACTTATCTATGTATACTATTTAGAGAGAGAGGGGTTTTACATAGGCTAAGCCTGTTTCCCAAGCCCATTCCGACATCCTGAATAAAATATTGTTTATAAATTTTTTTTTTATCAATATGAAAGTTTGACAAATATTGATTTGTGTAACTATATGAAAATTCAAATGGGCGGATTGGATTGGAAACTATCTGGTTTTTCAGAAAACATCCTTCTTCGTGAACTGAAATGGTAAATGGGTCTTCAGAGAGAGATTGAGTATAACGTCCACTTGACACAAACTAGGTAATTTCAAGACTAACACATTGTTCAATGTTATTTCAATAATTCGAGGGGGGGGGGGGAGACCCATTATACCTAAAGAAAACCTACAAGGTTTGACAGGCGACCCTACTCCTTGTCACATTCAAGATGGAATCAAAACTACACTACTTGACTTAATGACAGACCTTATGATCTAAAGTGCACAAGAAAGACCTCTCTCACTCTCTCTCTTTTTGGAAAAGCTGTTTGAAAAACAATAATATTTGATGGAAACATGTTGACATTTTTGCTTATAGTAAGAATTCCTTACCTCGGTAAATCTTTTTATAATTTTTGCACGGCTGATATCCCAGACGAATACGCCATTTTTTCCTGTACATCCAGCGATACAGTTTAAATCACCTGGTGCCCATGATATGTTATATATAATACCTTCGTTACCAGCAGATGTATGTACCTGTAATTATATAATATAACAAATGTATGTACCTGTAATTATATAATATAACAGATGAACGTACCTGTAATTATATAATATAACAGATGAATGTACCTGTAATTATATAATATAACAGATGAACGTACCTGTAATTATATAATATAACAGATGAACGTACCTGTAATTATATAATATAACAGATGAACGTACCTGTAATTATATAATATAACAGATGAACGTACCTGTAATTCTATAATATAACAGATGTATGTACAGTAGAACTTGCTCGGGCGTGCACTTCTTATCAGCAAACACTTGCTTCAACGAGCACTAAAAATTCCCTTCCCCCCCTGACGAGCGATTTTTAAGTAACTTAGAGAGAGAGAGATTGGGTTTAACATCCACTCAACACAACTAGGTCATTTCAGGACTAACATATGTTGGGTTTTTTTTATTTTATTTCAATACTTCGCTTGCATGTAGGGGTCTTTAGCCGTGGGAGGAAACCGGAGTGCCCAGAGGAAACCCACGAGGTTGAGAAGGCGCCCCTATCTCCATGCCACATACGCTCACACCAGGGCTCGAAACCGCCGCAAGCCAGAGGTGACCGGCCAGCTAGAGGTCGAAGCGCCACACTCTAGACCACTAGGCCATCCAAACCCCCCTTGGGTCACTTAACCTCAACTAAACATGCACCTGTTCAACGCGTGCAACAGGCATCACGATTAATTCCCCCCATAAATATTCTATTGCTTCGACAGTCACTACTTTATATTTTACTAATAAATTCAATAAAACATTGTCCATTGTTGAATGATACCATCTTGTCGTTCTTTCTTTGTAACACTCCCGTGAGTAGTAGTTAATTACCTGGACCCCCACTGATCAGGTAAAAAGAAATGTAAAAATAACAATCAACTCCCGCTAATCCTGTGAGTAGTAGTTAATTAACTAGACCCCCACTGATCAGGTAAAAAGTAATGTTAAAATAACAATCAACCCTGTTAATTAATCTTTTGTTTTATTAAACGAAAACCTGATCAATGTTTTCATGCATAATCATTTGATACGGATTGAATAAAATGAAAGTACTGAGTTTTGTCACAATCATCTAGTATCTCTTTTCCCTTGTTACTTTGTTGTTAAACAGACATTTTAGCGCCCCCTATAATATTACATACAGAGTTACACCCCCTGTAAATTGGTACTAAAATCAGCAATGTTTTTTTTGTTCATGTGCTTTTTTGGTAAAATAAAATTAATTCACTGATTTTCTTCACAAAAATGGATAAATATTATCGAATGCAGACAGTAGTATCAAAGGTTGGTACAAAATGACAAGTTTACAGAAGTTATGTTCGAGATTAGAGTAAAGAATTTTCATTCGGCGCAAGATTCAGCAAGTATTGACGTTCTCTCCCAATGCACCCAAGCGTAATTAATTTATCTTAGCACAAAAAGCAGTGAGATTTTATTAAGCGGTTGCGAAATTGTTAAAATAGTTGGGTTGGGAAATACTCATATCCACGCCATTTTGAAACGCTTTTAGACACTATGATTAAAGTAAAAGAGGCGTTTTCCACGACAAAAGAGTACAATACTTACATGCAAGTACCATCCTTGCCAAAATCGCATGTTTATCAACACACACACAAAAGATGAAATGAAGCGAAATAGAGTTTAACGTCCTACTTTTCTGATCCGAACTGGGCTAATGAAGACAGGCATACGCCATACAGTGTACTATGAAGGAAATTTTGCCAGGACATGCCACATACGCTCGAAACCAGGGCTCGAAACCACAGCCACAAGCCAGAGGTGGCCGGCCAGCTAGAGGTCGAAGTGCGACACTCTAGACCACTAGGCCATCCCAGCCCCCCTTACAACTGGAACGAGCTCATCAGGTTTCTAGGCTGTTGTTCAATACGGTTTGTTTATGAATAAAATATTATTTAAAAAATCAACTTACAGCTTGAAGCGTATTGATATCCCAGATTTTAACCGTTCCATCAAAACTACCAGTAGCCAACCAATCAGGATTATCAGGCTTAAATTTACAATCAAATATCGTCTCTATGTGACCCTGGAAAAACAATATAAATATCGTCTGTATATGACCCTCGAAACACAGTATAAATATCGCCCTTGGAAAAACAATATAAATATCGACCGTATATGACCCTCGAAAAACAATCTAAATATCGACCCTGGAAAAAACACTATAAATATCGACCCTGGAAAAACAATCTAAATATCGACCCTGGAAAAAACACTATAAATATCGACCCTGGAAAAACAATCTAAATATCGACCCTGGAAAAAACAATATAAATATTGTCTCTAGTTGGGTTTATTTGTGCACGGAATATGGTATTTAGTATACATGTACAAATTGAAATGAAAATGAAATGGGGTTTAACATTCCACTGCTGTGATTCTACATGGTTAATGAAGACAGGCATACACAATGCAGTGTGTTATGAGACAAATTTTTCCCAGACAGCAACACTGTGGCCTACTCTTATCTCTTATCTCAAATTCCAACTGTCAAAGGTTCTTTTCCGTGCACAGAACTTCAGGAAATCTAAACCACTCCAGTTGACTCAATGACAGATCTTATGTGCTAACCATTCAGCCATCTATCCCCCCATATTTATTAGGAAATATACACTTCGCTTCTAGTAGCATAGCTTAAAATCAATCTCTCTCTCCTCTCTCACTTACCTGATCACGGAGGAAGTTCCATTTCCTACGTCCCAGATCATACAGACCAACACCACCGTCGAGAAAAGTACAAACAACCCGAGCGGGTGGTAGAGCGAATCTTGTATGTGTGGTTGATGTAGGAGCTAGGGTCTGACTCGTCGAGGAGATGTGATTCATCGTAGTTTCTGGGACGTCCTCTTCCTCATCTAAACTACTATCAACCGACGACTCGATAACCTGCAGGGCGTGGAACCCCGTCTGCTTAACTTTAATATTCTCAATCGGCGTCATTTTAGAAACATTCCACAGTCTAAGGATACCACCACGAGAATCTAAAAATAGATCATACAAGTATATAAAACAGTCTGAGGATACCACCACGGGAATCTAAAAATAGATCATACAAATATATAAAAGAATCTAAAAATAGATTATATATATATAAAACAGTCTGAGGAGACCACCACAAGAGAATCTAAAAATATTTAAAACCAGAACTGTCCGCTCTATCACAGTGTTTCCCCAAAGCATTTGAGGTTTTTGAGGTCAAAGGGTTATGTAGGTTGTTTTATTGTCTTACTGTTCTGCTCCAACTGGGCTAATAAAGATGAGAATACGTCATACAGTGTGTTATGAGGGAAATTTAAAGAAGGACAGCGCCACTATGGCCTACTCTTATAGCGAATTCCAACTGCCAAGATATCTTTTACATGTATGCAATAGCTGGTCGGATAGCCGTGGCGATAGAGAGGCGGCTTCTCACCAATGCAACGAGGGTTCAATCCCAGCTCAGGGCAAGAACTTTATCGTTGTAAGTGAGAGGGATATTCGGTCTCCTGTCCGATCAGACAGGTTTCCCCCCCCCCCCGAGTTCTTCGGTATCTTACTGCAGTAATGATCGAAATCATTCGCACGATCTGTGCCAAGGGCCCAATTGAAATAAGGCCTCAGGCCTAATTTGCTACCCTTGTAAAATGATGCGATTATTATTATTATTATTATACACGAGACAGCTGTCCTTGTCAGGCCCCCATTCCTGCATGTCTGACAAAGGGAACTTTCTCTGTCGATGCTGGAATCAAAGTCTGATATTTATGCATAATAATTGCCAAGTGTGCACTAGAGGGGAAACAAAACCATGCTATTTGACTCATTGACAGGTTTTCTGATACAACGAACACGTAACCATTCAGCCCCCCCCACCCCCTCTAATTAATAGGCCAGCACCATAGTTAGTAAGTATGGTCAATGAGCTACCATGGCTTCACCAAATAAAATGAAATCAAACAGAATCTAACAGCTATCATATTTTTAATGCAGTGATTTTTGTACTGAAATAAAAACATGACAGACTCACCTCCAGTAACGAACATCCCAGGTGCATTGGGTATCCACGCTAGACTCTGAATATGAGCCGCCGCGCTGGGTAACTGGAACATCATAATGACATTAACGCTAGCCGTATCGACCAGGCGGACGCCGTAACGTTTATTGGCTATTAATAGATATTCCATGGACAGAGGATCCCATTCTAACGACGTGACGGGATCCTCCTCTTCGTCATCATCATCGGGATCAGGTTGAAATATATGTTTCTGACTTTTAGATCCTGAAACAGAAAGATTCATTAAAGGCCCTAATACCACTCTTGTTGTAACTGAATAATATGTCCCAATCTTTTTTCTGGTCAACAAATTGTACTATTTTACAATATTCCAATTAATAAATGATACAAATTTCATCTTAACACACCTAATTTTAAAAATTGGAAAAATTCAACTATATGATGTAACATGGTTTGCAAAGCCTTAATTACGTAAGCACTTTCAAATGCAACATATTTTCGAACCCTCTGGACAAGTAAGATAGGTTGTAATGGATAATTTACACAACAGGTAGGACACTTAAACATATTGTAGTTAGAATAAGGCTATTTTTTTTTGGACCTGTCAAGCCAGCAAGAGTGTTATTATTGTCCCTTTAATATAACATCTGAAAGCTAAAGAAAGGCTGTTTTAGCTCTTGCATTATGTCATTTATGTGTGTTTAATTAGAATAAGACTCTGTAGGAGCTGGAAAATTGAGGGGATCTTTATTGACAACCACCAAGATCGAACCCTACACCTTCAGGTTAGTGGGGATCACGATGGCTAAGTGGATAAGGCGCTGGTTCGCTAGCCTGGAGGTCGGGTGTTCGATCCCTGCATTGGCCGAGAAAGTTCATCTCGATTTTCCGACATGATTTCCCCTTGTCAGTGATGCAGAAGGAGGGCCTGACAAGGACAGCGTAAAATTGGAGTGCATGTAAAGATCCCTTGGCAGTTGGAATTCGATATAAGAGAAGGCCGTAGCGCCGCTGCCCGGGCAAAATTTCCCTCATAGCACACTGTATTGAGTATGCTCGACTTCAATTAGCTCAGGTTAAGTGCATAACAGTAGGACTTTAAACCTCATTTCATTCATTCTGGTCCACTGGTCATGCAAGAGGTGAATTTTGTTCATTTCAAACAGCAAAGGGTAGGGACGACCACTGTCAAGATTGGTCGCATTATTTCTGTTAATTTTTTTTTGTAGTCCTTTTTTTTCATTTTTAGCGAAGCCTGTGTAGTGCAGTGGATGATTACGGCTGGCCCCCGGATCCATTCACTTGATTTGTTATTTGTTGAGTTTTTTTGCAATGTCTATTTTCTGTCTTTTCCTGCACTTACTATTACATAATACTACCTCATAATACACCCAACATCAGGCTTTACTTCTTCGCAGATTGAGCGATAGACACAATAATGGGAGATTACTCTAAAACAAATTTACATACCTAATAAACATACAGATATACTTCCATCTTCATGACCAAATGCCACTTTACCCACGTTTTTACGGTGCCATCGGAACTGACAGACGTTGGAAACGAAACCCTGGGTCTCTTTAACCGGGACTACTTGTTTATTGGTGCTGTGATACCACAAGTAAAGAGGTCCACGTCCTGAAATGAACGCCACGCAGTCTAACTCGTGATAACTCCAATTCACAGATCTCGGTAACTCACGGGTGTTGTCTAACACCGCTATTTTTTTCTGCTTGGTGACGTCCCACACGATAATTTGGTGATCGGCACTGGAACTGGCAATGATATTCCTGTCACGGGGATTCCAGGATATTGCCGTTATTGTTTTTTTATGTTCTGTCATAATGGACACCAACTTGAACTCGTTAAATTTAACATCCAGCTGCAAGAGAGAAGAAAATAATAAAAGATAGGTTGCCAGGGAATGAAACATAGGTAGGTCCAAATCAGCTAAATGCTGTGAGCCATTAAAGCCCCAATACCACTCTTGTTGTAACTGAATATTTGTCCCAATCTTTATTCTGGTCAACAAATTGTACTATTTTACAATATTTCAATTAAAAAATGATACAAATTTCATCTTAACACACCTAATTTTAAAAATTGGAAAAATTCAACTACAAGCCGTAACATGGTTTGAAAAGCCTTACGTAAGCACTTTCAAATGCAACTTGGATTTAAAGATATTTTCGAAGCCTCTGGACAAGTAAAATAGGATGTAATGGATAATTTACACAACAGGTAGGACACTTAAACATCTTGTAGTAAGAATAAGGCTAAAAAAAAATTCTGGACCTGTCAAGCCAGCAAGAGTGTTATTGTCCCTTTAACAAGGGTTGTGTCATCTTTATCTTGTATTTAGTTTGTACGTACGCTCAAAATGGGTTAAAATTCAGGCCTCCTCATCCCCCCTGTACGCTCCTGAACGTACGTTTTGCCAATGAATTTAAGCACCTGTACGTTTTTGGCGTGACCCTCCTCCCCCCCTTCAAGCGTACATACTTTATGGCTGGCCCCAATGGGGATTTGAGTCAACTGGCAAACAGTGATTTGTATGGATATAAATTATTTTGGGATGGCACAGAACGGCACCAGGACCAACACATAGTAATTCGCTAGCACTGCAGGGGTCTTCAGCAGTGGGAGGAAATCGGAGGACATGAAGAAAACCGATGAGGTTAGATGATTATGTATATCTAGTCACATACATGTACAAGAGTAGCCTCGAAACAACATCACTTGATTAAAGCACACGTCATGTTAAATAAAGCATTAAGCCACCTAACACCCCTAGAGCTTTTCAAACATCTTTGTGTTTCAAATGTATTCAACAAAACAAGTCAAGGGAGAGCGTAAACATGTAAAGTGGTTTCCTAAAATGAAATGAATAAATGAAATGGGGTTTAACGTCCTACTGTTATGCACTTAACCTGAGCTAATTGAAGACAGTAAAATGAAATGAAATGGGGTTTAACATCCTACGGTTCTGCTCCATCTGGGCTAATGAAGACTAGGGGTTGCCTAGTAGATAGTTGTTTGGATGGTTCAGATAAAAGAGAGAGAGAGAGAGAAATGGGGTTTAACGTCCACTCAACACAACTAGGTCATTTCGGGACTAACATATGGTTTAATTTTATTTCAATAATTCGCTCGTAGGGGTCTTTAGCAGTGGGAGGACACTGGAGTGCCCGGAGGAAACCCACGAGGTTTAGAAGCCGCCCCTATCTCCATGCCACATACGCTCACACCAGGGCTCGAAACCACAGCCGCAAGCCTGAGAGAAATGGGGTTTAACGTCCACTCAACACAACTAGGTCATTTCGGGACTAACATATGGTTTAATATTATTTCAATAATTCGCTTGCGCGTAGGGGTCTTTAGCGGTGGGAAGAAGCTGGAGTGCCCACTCCGGAGGAAACCCACGAGGTTGAGAAGGCGCCCCCATCTCCATGCCACATACGCTCACACCAGGGCTCGAAACCACAGCCGCAAGCCAGAGGTGGCCGGCCAGCTAGATGTCGAAGCGCGACACTCTAGACCACTAGGCCATCCCAACCCCCAGTTCAGATAAAAGAACCCTAGTCACAGAATACAATGAAGATAGTATGTATAGACATCACTGCCTTGGCAAAATTCTCCTGAATTTTTGGGTCGATGAGATTTTACACTCAATTCCGTTCCAATTCTGTCTTTGGAATGTTAAAGAATTTCAAAGCATACATGTATAAACATTTTCATGTAAAAAAAAAATCTTTTCAAAGGAAATTGACATTGATGCATTACATACTTCAGTAACAGTCATCTGAAGAACAACTAACAAGCAAACATCACACAAAGATAATTAACTACAGTACCGGTAATCAATTCTAATTATTGGACACATGGGAAAACAGTGAAATGAAACAATCAGGCACATGTCATGGCATGTCAGCACCAACGATTTTTTTTTTTTATAAACAATATTTTATTCTTAGAAAAGGATTGAGAAACAGGCTAGGCCTATATTACCTCTCTCCTGAGCACCAATGATGAATGGTTATCAAACAGAGAGAGAGAGAAGAGAGAAGGGAGGAGAGAGAGAGAGAAGAGAGAGAGGGAGAAAAGAGAAGAGGAAGAGAGAGAGAGAGAGGAGAAGAGGAAGAGAGAGAGAGAGAGAGAAGGGAGGAGAGAGAGAGAGAAGAGAGAGAGGGAGAAAAGAGAAGAGGAAGAGAGAGAAGAGGAAGAGAGAGAGAAGAGAGAAGAGGAAGAGAGAGAGAAGAGAGAGAGGGAGAAAAGAGAAGAGGAAGAGAGAGAAGAGGAAGAGAGAGAGAAGAGAGAAGAGGAAGAGAGAGATAAGAGAGAAGAGGAAGAGAGAGAGAGAAGGGAGAAGAGAGAAGAGGAAGAGAGAGAGAGAAGAGGGAGAGAGAGAGGGGAGAAGAGAGAAGAGGAAGAGAGAGAGAGGGGAGAAGAGAGAAGAGGAAGAGAGAGAGAAGAGAGAAGAGGAAGAGAGAGAGAGAAGAGGAAGAGAGAGAGAGAGGGAGAAGAGAGAAGAGGAAGAGAGAAGAGGAAGAGAGAGAGAGGGGAGAAGAGGAAGAGAGAGAGAAGAGAGAAGAGGAAGAGAGAGAGAGAGGGGAGAAGAGGAAGAGGAAGAGAGAAGAGGAAGAGAGAGAGAGGGGAGAAGAGGAAGAGAGAGAGAAGAGAGAAGAGAGAGAGGGAGAGAAGAGGAAGAGAGAGAGAGAGGGGAGAAGAGGAAGAGAGAGAGAAGAGAGAAGAGGAAGAGAGAAGAGAGAAGAGGAAGAGAGAGAGAGAGAGAGAGAAGAGAGAAGAGAGAGAGAGAGAGAGAGAGAGAGAGAGAGAGAGAGAGAGACCCATTAACCTGTCCATCATTTTGATTTCCCACTTGTACCTGATAAGGAGTATGGTCGTCTGTCCAATATCTAGGGTTTTCTAAGGGTCCTCAGCTTTCCTCTCACTGCTGAAGACCCCTACGCACAAATGAATTAACGAAATAAAATTGAACAATATGTTAGTCCCGAAATGACCTAATTTGTGTTAAGTGGAGGTTAAACCCCGCTTTTCTCGCCCCACCCCCCCTGTCCCATACTCTACAAGGTAAGACAACCATAAACATGTGTTTAGTCTTGTTTACATTTCCGTTTGCTTGTCATTTATTTGTCGTTAACGGCCTGAAGCATGGAAAAATATCAAAATATCACGGTCTAATTGTTCAATTATTGACCACCTGCCTCCACGGTTGCCAAGCAGAAACAAAACATTCCCTATTGACTTACCTCATACACATATATCGCCATGGTTGCACAATATGCAAACCTGTCCTCACTGGAAGCACACACATCGTGATTCCACGGCTGACAGCCGGCAGACAACAGACCCACCTGTTTTACCATTTTGTCACCACAATTGTTTGTTTGTTCTGTCTGCACACTGGGTCAGCAGTTTACGTCTGCTTCTCAAGCCAAGTCAGGAATATACATGTAGGGCTGACATCTGTAAAATCAATAAAAATGTTGATAGACTAACATGAATAGCATGAATAATGAAGTGATTGGGAATTTTTTTTCTTTTAGAATTTGAATCCTGAAGCTGTGAATAAAACAATACAGGTAGTAGACAAGGGGTGGGTTGCTCAACGCTCTGTTATCTTTTAACGATCCGTTAACTTTAACGTAGAGAAAGATTGTTGCTGGAAATAAAGGCCCCCCAAACATTCGTTGGTGAAAATTTTTCCTACAGATATATGCTAATATTTCTAAAGGAAAAAATAAAGTATTCTATAGTGTTTTCTGTAGTAAATTTAACAAACAACACATTTACAAGATATAGGTCCCTTAGAGTTTAACGAATCGTTAAAATAACTTAGTTTTGAGCAACTGACCCGAGGCTCTGAGTTTACAAAGCATTCTCAGACTTAAGCTGAGAATTTACTCAAGATTGTCCGCCTTATTTTATCTAAAATATAGTCCTTTATAAAATGTGTGTTGTTTTAATTTATCAAATACATCAATAAGAAACTATGTGCAACGTTTTGTATTTCTGGATCAACGATATTTCTCATGAACATGCGTGATTGAAAGTTGAGTAAATTCATAACTTAAGTCTGAGAATGCTTCATGAATTCGGGTCCACTCCTTACAATCAAATTTAATGATGCGGAGTTTGTAACTTGTGTTTTCAAGACTTACATGTACATACTACATGTACTTGTAATCAAGTCATCGATTTCTATATAAAACGGTCGAGCCTGAATAAAGTTCTTGTTAATTTGTGACGGTCCAAAATCACAGGAAGAGGTGCAAAGTCATTATTCAGATGGGACGGAAAACGTAGGTCCTGGATACACATTGACATGTACATTAAAGACTGATTGATTGTTAGAATAGACTGTAAGCTGCTGCCAGGGCCAAATTCCCTTCTTACATATAGCATTAGGATTGACGTACATGTATCTTTGTCTTAATAAACCGGGTAGCGTAAAGTTAAATGTTAAACCCCTTTTCTTTTCATTTTGATGGAACAGTTAACGACACAATTTCCCCAGAATAACAACAATTAAATGAAATGGAATGGGGTTTAAAACTACCTACTCCAAGGGCTGGGGCCATTACGTTGCCATGGTAATTAATTATATTACCATTACTATTACTTTTTAAATGTAATCATTACAATTACTTTCTCATTTTTAGCAATGTAATCTTTTGATTGGTTCTATATGAAAATTCCCCGGAAACTAAGTAACGATCGGATTCACCAATGAAGTGAGTCGTAGCAATGGAAAATCTCGGGCCGTGTAACGTCAGAGCCGTATTCTCCCGCGAGCATCTCTTGTAAACAAACAGTAATTTTGCTTACATGTACATCCCGATACTTTTTTAGTTTGAATCTTTGCAGATATTGAGATTGATATTAAACTATTGAAATACAATTGTTAGTAATGCATTTACATAAAATAGTAATTCAGAATCATAGATTGAAGTGGGCCATATTTCGGCTGCTGGCTGTCCTATTTCATACTAAGTCACGTGACCTGAAACCCCCACACAAGGCGCGTGAAAATTGAACCATTTTTGTTGGTTTGCGCGCATATTTTTGCGCGCCTCATTCCGATTTTAGGCGCGTTACGGCGCAACTTAAAAGACAAGGCCTGATCATGTTAGCAAGACTATGGTGTTAATTGGAATTTCTAAAGAAATGAGCACCAACATTAAAAATATATATTTCATATGGGCTAGTAAACTACCATTTTTTGGTGTATTCGAAACCTGCATACATTAATACACGACCACCATTAGATGTTGGTAAGACCAGCACCTGAACATGTCCTCCCTTAAATAGGTTTTAATTGAACCATATTGATTCATTACTTATAAAAACATCACTCATTAAACACAGTTCACATGACACTTATTAAACGGTTAATCCATATCTAATTAGGTGAACGCATTTCAGCTACAGACCATAATCCCCCAGCCCTAAACCCTTAATCCCCTTAATCAATATTTTGAGCTTGATGAGAACACCCCATCTGTGACTACAATTTACATCATTTCAGAAATCCACCTTTGTCTAAAAAAAGGTATTAAAGGGACTGTCCCAAATATAAAACAGAGCCTCAAAAATAAAAGTCTGAGTCTATGAAATTTGAACGCCAAAATATAGATGAGTGGTGTATATACCCTGACTCAAAATTTCAGCTCAAAATATCGAGTCGTTTGGATGTGAGCGTTAAAACAGCTTATTCGGACACGTAACCCTTTTAAGATTTTGGGTTAATTCTTTTGTTGGGTGCTGTACTTGATAACAAAAGGTAAATTTCACCTACACATTATTTTTATAAAATAAAAGTCAGGTTTTATAAATCACCGCATAATACAGTTTGGGACACCGGACTCCATTTCAAGATGAAAACTGGGTTTAAGTTGTTTGAAAACGTATCACATATATTGAGTTATTTGCTCGGCCCTATGGTAGGGGATCTTAATGGATTTTAACATGAAATTAAACAGTTTTATTCTCAAAAACATTATCGGGATTGTCCCTTTCAAAGAAAAAGTTTAATGCCTTCTTTTTGTATATGTTAAAACTGACTTAAATCTGTTTTTTTTAAAATTATAATCAATTGGATTTGTGTCAGATACACTTAATTTACTTCTTTGGTGCTATATATAATTTTTGAAAATTTTGGGAATGTAATTAATTACATTTCTATTAATCATTATTACTTTTGACATCTTCCAGTACACATTACATGGTCATTACTAGGGCTCTATACAAGTTGAATGTGCCTGCGCACACACTTAAAAACGTGCCTGCAGGGTCATACTCAAAAGGAGAGTATTCAATTGCCAGGTATATAGTATGATTGTGTGTGTGTGTGTGGGGGGGGGCCTTACGAAAGCTTCTTGGGTTGGGCTCGGCAGAAGAAGAAATTATATTTATTATTGGTTCTAAATTGTATTTATGTATTATAGATTACTTTAATAATAAAGATTATGTTTGATGTGCATATGGCTGTTGTTTGGGGTTGATATAAACATAGAATACATGTCTACCGGCTTCAAACAAGTTCATTAAATCCCTTTGCGCAGCCAGGTTGTCATTCATTAAACGTAACTTCTGGTAACTATAACTTTTGTTTTCACTAGGTGATGATAATATATTAATGTACCATTACTAATTCTTTATTCTACATGATTTACGTGACAGTAATAATTCTAATCTTATTTCTTTTTTATTATTAATGTGCCTGCAAATTTGTTTTTAAAGCAAATGTGCCTGCGCTCGCTGTGCGGGGAAATAACAATGCCTGGCCATTACTTTAAAAATGTAATGATCCCCAATTACCATTACTCCAGCCTTCCTACTCTTACTGTTCTGCTTCTAAGCTAGGCTAATGAAGACGGACATATGCAATACTATGAGGGAATTTTTGCCCGGGCAGCAGCACTATGGCATACTCTTATATTGAATTTCAACTGGCAAGGGATCCTTTACGTGCACGCCAATGTGAACACAGGACCTCGGTTTTTCATCCCATTCGAACAAGTAGACAGCTGTCCGTCCTGCACCACTGACAAGAAGAATCCACACTGAAAAATCTCGCCAAACTTTGTTGGTTAAAGCAGGCTAGCGAGCCAGTGTCTTACACATACTGTACGCGTACCGTGACTCCCTTACAGCATAACTAACTCGATAACATACTTTGCCACAAGATATCCATGTATCGTATGGCACAAATATTCAATCCATGAGGGAATGCACTTAAGATATATTTTACGATTTTTGTACAGTGGCTCACTGAAAGCATAACCATAACTTCTATACTTTACCACAAGATATCCATCTATCATATCGCGCAAATATTCAATCCATGAGGGAATACACTACATGTATATTATAACAGTAACTCAATAACTACTTATATCCATCTATCATATCGCGCGAATATTAAATCCATTAGGGAATACACTCTTTATATCATTTATTTTACGATTTACGTCACTACAGTGAACTCCATTATTACCACATACAAAATATACATATAATTATGTTATTCAAACCTTTGATATACATTTACCCTGCAAATACATATACATATATAAATAATACAAAACTTTAACCTTTGACTTATTCAAACTGTACGTCACAATCGAAATCAAACTTGTATTTACTAGTGATAGGATCATAGGACTAGATATAATTTTCAGTTCCGTCTGACTAGACCATACATGTATTTCTATTATAGTAATTTTACATCTGGATAATACTGACTACAACAAATTCCTATTATTATATATACATGTATTATAGCAATTTGTATGTACTGGATAATATGACTATAACAATAGCTATATAAACCTTTTATCTGAGAATAATAGGCCTATTGACTAATAATAATAGGCCTATCTTCTGATAATAATAGGCCTATCTTTTCCTAATGGGCCAATTGACTAATAATCTATTTACTAGTACTCTAATAATATCAATAATAAAAACAAGTTATTATAACCTAATAAATCACTTAATGTAATTGACACTTGTCAACAAGTTGTCAAACATTATTCAACAATAAAATAAGTTATTAACATGGAGAGAGAGATAGAGAGAGAAATGGGGTTTAAAGTCAACTCGACACAATGTAGGTCATTTCGAGACTTTGCGCGTATGGGTTTTTAACAGTGGGAGGAAACTGGAGGACCCGGAGAATACCCATGAGGTTGGACAGGCGACCCTACTCCTTGTAACGTACAACCAGGTATTCGAAACCACGCCAGTTGACTCAATGTCAATGACAGGCTTTATGATACAGGCCTTCACATTTAAAAAATTGTGCGGGAGCCATAAATAGCTCTTGCCAATTTCAAAAATGAGAAACAGCTCCCGTAAAAAAAACTCTTCTTTATTATTAAGGAGAGCCAAATTGTATTTACATGTACATGTATGCTTTAGTCTTGTTTAATATGTCGTGAATATGTTTGGTGAATATGGTAGCATCAGAATTATTATCATGGAAACTGGTAGCTTGAATGTATGCAGTTTGAAAATAAACAAAAACTGAAAGTAGTTTATTAATCTCCATATTTAGGAGAGCGATTTAGCTAATTTGCAGGAGTCTTTACTGACTCCAGCGAAGGAAGGTTGAGGTGTATCAAGGAGAGCAGAGTGAAAGCTCGCCTTAAACGTGAAGGCCTGATGATACAGCGCTCACATGCTAACCATTCGGCCACCCCCCCATCCCCCCATCCCCACCTGACTCAATGACAGGCTTTATGATACAGAGCGCCCAACCCCCTTTTTTATAAGGGGGGGGGGGATGGCCTAGTGGTCTAGAGTGCAGCGCTTCAACCTCTAGCTGGCCAGTCACCTCTGGCTTGCGGCTGTGGTTTCGAGCCCTAGTGTGGGCGTACATGTATGTGACATGGAGAAAGGGGCCCCTTCTCAACCTCGTTGGTTCCCTCCGGCAATTTCGGTTTCCTCCCACTA
This sequence comes from Patella pellucida, assembly GCA_917208275.1. Taxonomy (NCBI): domain Eukaryota; kingdom Metazoa; phylum Mollusca; class Gastropoda; family Patellidae; genus Patella; species Patella pellucida. The sequence goes on from OU795043.1 coordinate 54,199,988, forward strand.
CTCAAGACCCCCTACGCGCAATCGAATTATAGAAATTGAAAACCGTACGTCAGTCCCAAACTGACCTAGTTTGTGTCGAGTGGATGTTAAACCTCATTTCTTTCTCTCTTTTTTATTAGGTATATACCTGTGGATGTCAGGTAAGATAATTAGTGAAGCCATCATTTATTCATGTGATATAGGATCACTAAACTGGTTAAATCTTATAATTTGTCTAATGAAAGGAAGTCTACAGAAGGTTAATGAGGTAATAATTATACTTTATTACCAGACAGTGGCCAGTCATGGGATTGTTTAAATTGTAAAATCACATCACGATTGAAATCAAATCGAACTAGGGTTTAATGTTCTACCCTGACTGGGCTAATAAAGACGGGATACTATTTATAAACGAACTGGGGTTTAATTAGTTCCCTTCGGAACTCTAAAACTGTTGGCTTTTATATATTTTTCTTTTACGCCAACGGTTTTAGAGTTCCGAAGGGAACTAGGGTTTAATGTACTGTTCTGTTTCGACTGCCTGGGCTAATGAAGAATGTAATCCATTCTACTATTTATAAATGAATCGAACTGGGGTTTAACGTCCTACTGTTCTACTCTGACTGGGCTAATGAAGACATGAATGAAATATTGTTTAATGGCATAATAATAATAATGTACATTTATAAAGCACATATATCCATCCAGAAATGCATGCTCAAAGCGCTACACAATTATTAACCCGGTCTCTAGGATACAGGTAAAGCCTGATTACCTCCCTTTACCCCCGAACTCTTAGGAAGAGCCCCAACACATGCAGCATCAACTTGAAATTCAAGGAGCACATTAGTTTTTTGTGTAACCGGGCTATATTGTATCCGCAGTTGTACCCCTTTAACAACTTTTAAATCTAAACTTAAAACTTTTTTATTCCAAGCGGCTTTTAATTGTTGAATTAATTCTAAATCTTCACCATATTTATTTTATAGATATTTATTTTTTTATTTTTGTACTGATTTTATAGATATTTTAGTTTCTTACTGTTTCTATAATCATTATGTTTTACTGATTTTATACTTTCTATACATGTATTTATTGTAAAGCGCACCTGAGCACGTTTTTGGAAGATAGCCCTACATGTATAAGTGACGTATAATAATAAAAAAAATAATATAATAAGGCCATCGAAAGTATAAAAAACGGAACGTAATATAGATCTGTATTTTAATTACATTGGGAAACTTTTAAATTAAAACTAAAATTTGATCTGTTTAAATACATGTAATGTTATAAAGAGTGAGTGAGTTATAAAATTTGAAGAGCTAAACAAACCTGTGCTAAGAGCATATTGTTTGGATAGTGTACAGAATAAAGAATCATCATTATTATTATGTTTAAAGCTAAACAACCTGTGCCAAGAGCAGACGGTGTGGATAGTGCGCAATATAAATAATCATTATTATAATGTTTGTAAGGCATTTAGTGATAGGACTAACATTGAAAAAGCACAAACACAATTTATGGATAACAATCACTAGCAACTTTAATAGTGCAACGTTTCAACAAGTATCCTCTTATTTATTGTATCATATTATCGAGAATTGATAACGACAAGAGGATACTTGTTGAAACGTTTCACTATTAAAGTTGCTAGTGATTGTTATCCATAAATTGTGTTTGTGTTTTTTCATTATTATAATGTTTAAAGTTTACAGATACGTACACATGTACCTTCTCCTGTACAAACTGGGAGATTTGATATATAGGCCTATATTTGGACTAAAAACATATTCAAACTAATTTATCTATCAAAATTTTATTTTAAATCCTTCTCAAAACATTGTATTCACAAGGGAATATCCCTGCTATAAAATATCTATTAATGCTTGTGTCAAACGACTTGGCTGACGTGGTACCTAGACCCGTGTGTGAGTGAATTGTCTTTTATCGCTGTCCATTTTCAATCAATATCGAAGACTAATTAAATTTTCAGATTATCAACTGCCCATGTCTTTTTCTACGGCTTTTATATTGTATGCAGGCACTCCGTTGTTTTTTTCAGTGAATCCAGTTTTTCTTTAGTAAGATTCATTGCATCTACTTTCAATAACCAAATTATCCATGCTATTAATTATTTGACTACCCTAACCTTACTCTGACCAACTAGAGAGAGAGAGAGAGAGAGAGAGAGAGAGAGAGAGAGAGAGAGAGGAGAGAGAGAGTTGGTTGGTCAGCAATAACCAGAGAGAGAGAGAAATGGGGTTTAACGTCCACTCGACACAAACCAGGTCATTTCGAGACTAACATATGGTTTAATTTTATTTCAATAATTCGCTTGCGCGTAGGGGTCTTTAGCAGTGGGAGGTAATCGGAGATAACCCTCGAGGTTGGACAGGCGACGCATTAACCAAGTGTATTGCTTTTTTACTAGTTTTTACATATATGTAGTATGTACATGAACATGTATATATATATATATATATCGTAGTTGTATTATTTTGTATACATTATTAATATCTGAAGATGCCTATAGAGGGCAGACAGCTAGCTTATATGACTTAATGTATGTCGGAATGAAGTAAAGTGGAGAATTTTTTACCTGGACATATTTTTTTAAAAAATTTATGCATTTATCTACAGTTTGGGACACCGGACACCTTTTCAAGATGAAGACTGTGGGTTTCAGTTGTTTGAAAACGTATCACATATATTGATTTAGTTGCTCGGCCCTACGGTAGGGGATCTTAATCGATTTTAACACAAAATTAAAGAGTTTTATTCTCAAAAACGTTATCGGGATTGACCCTTTAATATATATTGTCTTGTTATATTTTATAACACAAAATTAACAAGTTTTATTCTCAAAAACATTATCGGGATTGACCCTTTAATATATATTGTCTTGTTATATTTTATACTTGATACAGTCTAGCAAAGTCTAATAGACACGTCTCTCACTAATAAGATTGTATTCCATAGAATTGTAACCGGAGTACTTCATGACACTCTAGCTTCTTTGATCAGTTTTTATTCTTTATTTTATAGATTGTAGAATCTAGGAAGCTGAAATCAATACTTGGGTAGAATGAATGAATGAAATGGGGTTTAACATCCTACTATATGCTCCTAACCTGGGCTAATTGAAGACGGGCATACGCCATACAGTGTGCTATGAGGAAAATTTTGCCCGGGCAGTGGCGCTACGGCCTACTCTTATATCGAATTCCAACTGCAAAGGGATCTTTTACGTGCACTCCAATCTGTACACGTGACCTCGGTTTTTAGTCCCATCCGAACGACTAGGCAGTTGTCCTTGTCAGGCCCTCCTTCTGCATCACTGACAAGGGGAAATCACGCCGGAAAATCGAGATGAACTTTCTCGGCCAATGCAGGGATCGAACACTCGACCTCCAGGCTAGCGAACCAGCGCCTTATCCACTTAGCCACCGTGATCCCAAATACTTTGGTAGAATGTTGCACAATAAGTGACAATACATGTACATAAAGGTATAATGACATGACTTAATTCAAATCAGTCAAAACAGAATTTTTTTTTTTTTTTTTTTTTTTAAAGCAACAGTGGTTTGTCTTCACTCTCCATGTACATGTACGTTGGTGAATAAGCACATTCCATTGTTCAAAAGAGAGATAGAGAAATGGGGATTAACGACCAGTCAACACAACTAGGTCATTTCGGGACTAACATATGGTTTAATTTTATTTCAATAATTCGCTTGTGCGTAGGGGTCTTTAGCAGTGGGAGGAAACCGTAGGACCCAGAGGAAACCCACATAGGTTGAGAAGGCACCCCTATCTCCATGCCACATACGCTCACACCAGGGCTTAAAACCACAGCCACAAGCCGGAGGTGGCAGGCCAGCTAGAGGTCGAAGCACAGAACTCTAGACCACTAGGCCATCCCAACCCCCTCCAATGTTCAAAATGAAAGATGCCTATCTATGTATGCACATACATGCATGTACAAAGTTACAAACTCTGCAATTTGATCACACCAGTACATGTATGTACATGTATTTGGACTAAAAACTTATTCATAACTTATTTATCTACAAAACTTTCGCTTCAAAACAATCTCAAAACTCAAAACATTTCAATTAAACAAAAAAATGCAAGGTGTAAAATTCGATTTTAAGCAGTGCATTTTGCATACCGATAGTTCATTGGTCTATCACGCTATTTTACCGTGATTTCGCCTAATAGATTGGATGCAGCTATGGCAGGTGTGGCGCGCCAGGCAGGGTAAGCTTACTCTTCCAAGGACACCTGTTACCACTGTTCGTCATGTATTTTGTACACGGTTAACAGTCCATATGCTGATTACACTATTTTGCGATATTACACATTTTTGCCTATACTGTTTTTAGGACTTCGAATTTTGTCTAATGGTTTGGATTGTTCGTACTTGGTTTTATTTTATTTCACATGATTAGATTAATAAATGTAGCTTGTAGAATTTTTCGTTACTCGCTGTCTGTTTGGCGTATGGATTATTGTCTGCCAACTTATTCTGTTGTTTAACCGCAGTATCTCACTGTTTACACAACCAATAGTCATTCGATTATCAAAAACAAGCGCTACAGAGAGAGATAAATGGGGTTAAACGTCCACTCAACACAAACTACATGTAAATGTAGGTCATTTTGGAACTAACATATGGTTTTATTTTATTTAGCAGTGGGAGGAAACCGGAGGACCAAGAAAAAATCATGAGGTTGGACAGGCGACCCCACTCCTTGTCACGTAACCGGGTACGGTAATCAAAACCACACCAATCACTCAATGGACAATGACAGACGCGCTACCATTCGACCCCAAAAGAACATGTACGTCAATGGAGAAGCTAGACAGAGAGAGAGAGGGGAAATGGGGTTTAACATCCACTCGACACAAACTAGATCATTATTTCAATAATGCACTTGAGCGTAGGGGTCTTTAGCAGTGGAGTTAACAGGGAGCAGCTGGACAAGAAAAGGACAAGCCATCATGATTTAGTAATCCTCTTAATTTTTTGTAACATTTATTCATTAAGGTTCGGTGAAAAATAATATTATTAATATGCCACCTGAAACTACAGTGTAACTAACAGACAGAGTAAGCCTGATTTTAAAGGGACAATTCCACTTTTGCTGGCTTGACAGGTCCAGAAAAAAAAAATTAGCCTTATTCTAACAACTAGATGTTTAAGTGTCCTACCTGTTGTGTAAATTATCCATTACATCCTATTTTACTTGACCAGAGGGTTCGAAAATATGTTTAAACCAAAGTTGCAAATGAAAGTGGTTACGTAAAGTTTTTCAAACCATGTTGTTACCATGTAGTTGAATTTTTTTCAATTTTTTTAAATTCGGTGTGTTAATATGAAATTTGTATCATCAATTAATTGGAATATTGTTAAATAGTGCAATTTGTTGACCAGAATAATGATTGGGGCATATTATTCAGTTACAACAAGAGACAGAGTGGTATTGGGGCTTTAATATGTTCATATAACTAGTCTATTGTGTAAATATTGGATTTTAGGAACCCATAAAATCAAATAATGGACCAATATTGAATTCCAATTTTGAATTTATAATATAATGGGAAAATTGAGTTAGAGATTTCGCTCCTTTAAATAAATCCAAATTAACTCAGCATGAGCATCATGTCAAATATTTTCTAATTTCCACGCACCTCTCTGTTTTAAAATAATTTACATAACTTGTATTTACACTCACACTGGTATATTAAAGGAAGAGTTGGTTGGTCAGCATTAACCAGAGAGAGAGAGAAATGGGGTTTAACGTCCACTCGACAGAAACCAGGTCATTTCGAGACTAACATATGGTTTAATTTTATTTCAATAATTCGCTTGCGCGTAGGGGTCTTTAGCAGTGGGAGGTAATCGGAGAAAACCCTCGAGGTTGGAAAGGCGACGCATTAACCAAGTGTATTGCTTTTTTACTAGTTTTTACATATATGTAGTATGTACATGTATATATATATATATATATCGTATTTGTATTATTTTGTATACATTATTAATATCTGAAGACGCCTAAAGAGGGCAGACAGCTAGCTTATATGACTTAATGTATGTCGGAATGAAGTAAAGTGTAGAATTTTTTACCTGGACGTATTTTTTTAAAAATTTTATGCATTTATCTACCGTAAACAAAGAAGTACTTGTACTTTATCTACTTTAAAGGGACTGTCCCGAATAGAACAGAGCCTCAAAAATAAAAATCTGAGTCTGTATGAAATTTAAACGCCAAAATATAGAAGAATGATGTATATACCCCGACTTAAAATTTCAGCTCAAAACATTGAGTCGTTTGGACGTGAGCGTTAAAACAGCTTATCCGGGCACGTAACCCTTTTAAGCTTTCGGGTCAATTCTTTCGTTGGGTGACCCGATAATAGATTCCTGTTCCTTTAGAGGTCTACACGATGAATGGTCCATGTGCTGTACTTGATAACAAAAGGCTAATTTCACTGACACATTATTTTTATAAAATAAAAGTCTGGTTTTATCAAATCACTGCTAATACAGTTTGGGACACCAGACTCCATTTCAAGATGAAGACTGTGGGTTTCAGTTGTTTGAAAACGTATCACATATATTGATTTAGTTGCTCGGCCCTAAGGTAGGGGATCTTAATGGATTTTGACACAAAATTAAAGAGTTTTATTCTCAAAAACATTATCGGGATTGACCCTTTAATATATATTGTCTTGTTATATTTTATACTTGATACAGTCTAACAAAGACTAATATCGGGATTGACCCTTTAATATATATTGTCTTGTTATATTTTATACTTGATACAGTCTAGCAAAGACGAATAGAGACGTCTCTCATTAATAAGATTGTATTCCATAGAATTGTAACCGGAGTATTTCATGACACTCTAGCTACTTTGATCAGTTTTTATTCTTTATGTTATAGATTGTAGAATCAAGGAAGAATCAAGGAAGCTGAAATCAATACTTTGGTAGAATGTTCCACAATAGAGAGAGAGAAATGGAGATTATTAACGTCCACTCGACACAAACTAGGTCATTTTGGGACTAATGTTGCACAATAACTGACAATACATGTACATACAGGTATAATGACGTGACCTGTCAATTCAAATCAGTCAAAACATTGGTTTTTGTTTTTATTTAAAGCAACAGTGGTTTATCTTCACTCTCCATGTACATGTACGTTGGTGAATAAGCACATTCCATTGTTCAAAAGAGGGAGAGAAATGGGGATTAACGTCCACTCAACACAACTAGGTCATTTCGGGACTAACATATGGTTTAATTTTATTTCAACAATTCGCTTGCGCGTAGGGGTCTTTAGCAGTGGGAGGAAACCGGAGGACCCAGAGGAAACCCTCAAAGGTTGAGAAGGCACCCCTATCTCCATGCCACATACGCTCACACCAGGGCTTAAAACCACAGCCACAAGCCGGAGGTGGCCGGCCAGCTAGAGGTCGAAGCACAGCACTCTAGACCACTAGGCCATCCCAACCCCCTCCGATGTTCAAAATGAAAGATGCCTATCTATGCATGTACAAAGTTACAAACTCTGCAATTTGTATGTACATGTATTTGTACTAAAAACTTATTCAAACTTATTTATCTACCAAATTTTCGCTTCAAAACAATCTCAAAACTCAAAACATTTCAATTAAACAAAAAAATGCAAGGTGTAAAATTCGATTTTAAGTAGTGCATTTTGCATATACCGATAGTTCATTGGTCTATCACGCTATTTTACTGTGATTTCGCCTAATAGATTGGATGCAGCTATGGCAGGTGTGGCGCGCCAGGCAGGGTAAGCTTACTCTTCCAAGGACATCTGTTACCACTGTTCGTCATGTATTTTGTACACGGTTAACAGTCCATATGCTGATTACACTATTTTGCGATATTACACATTTTTGCCTATACTGTTTTTAGGACTTCGAATTTTGTCTAGTGGTTTGGATTGTTCGTACTTGGTTTTATTTTATTTCACATGATTAGATTAATAAATGGAGCTTGTAGAATTTTTCGTTACTCGCTGTCCGTTTGGCGTATGGATTATTGTCTGCCAACTTATTCTGTTGTTTAACCGCAGTATCTCACTGTTTACACAACCAATAGTCATTCGATCATCAAAAACAAGCGCTAGAGAGAGAGATAAATGGGATTAAACGTCCACTCAACACAAACTACATGTAAATGTAGGTCATTGTGGAACTAACATAATGGTTTTATTTTATTTAGCAGTGGGAGGAAACCGGAGGACCAAGAAAAAATCATGAGGTTGGACAGGCGACCCCACTCCTTGTCACGTAACCGGGTAATCAAAACCACACCAATCACTCAATGGACAATGACAGACGCGCTACCATTCGACCCCAAAAGAACATGTATGTCAATGGAGAAGCTAGACAGAGAGAGAGGGGAAATGGGGTTTAACATCCACTCGACACAAACTAGATCATTATTTCAATAATGCACATGAGCGTAGGGGTCTTTAGCAGTGGAGTTAACCGGGAGCAGCTGGACAAGAAAAGGACAAGCCATCATGATTTAGTAATCCTCTTAATTTTTTGTAACATTTATTCATTAAGGTTCGGTGAAATATAATATTATTAATATGCCACCTGAAACTACAGTGTAACTAATAGACAGAGTAAGCCTGATTTTAAAGGGACAATACCACTTTTGCTGGCTTGACAGGTCCAGAAAAAAAAATTGCCTTATTCTAACAACTAGATGTTTAAGTGTCCTACCTGTTGTGTAAATTATCCATTACATCCTATTTCACTTGACCAGAGGGTTCGAAAAAAAATGGGTAAACCAAAGTTGTAAATGAAAGTGTTTACGTAAAGCTTTTCAAACCATGTTGTTACCATGTAGTTGAATTTTTTTCAATTTTTTTAAATTCGGTGTGTTAATATGAAATTTGTATCATCAATTAATTGGAATATTGTTAAATAGTGCAATTTGTTGACCAGAATAATGATTGGGGCATATTATTCAGTTACAACAAGAGACAGAGTGGTATTGGGGCTTTAATATGTTCATATAACTAAACTAGTCTATTGTGTAAATATTGGATTTTAGGAACCCATACAATCAAATAATGGACCAATATTGAATTCCAATTTTGAATTTATAATATAATGGGAAAATTGAGTTAGAGATTTCGCTCCTTTAAATAAATCCAAATTAACTCAGCATGAGCATGTTGTGTCAAATATTTTCTAATTTCTACGGTTCACCTCTCTGTTTTAAAATAATTTACAAAACTTGTAGTCACACTGGTATGTATAAAGGAAGTCAACGCGTAGCGTGACCTAAGACTCGTTTAAATATATATGAATATGTAATAATTACCTAGCAGGGAACAAAATCCAATTATACAGTCCTTTCAACCTGCTATACCTTGGCCATAACACGTCACGTGACCAAACATTGTCGTCGTAAAAAAATGTAGTCTCGAACCGAATGTCCAAAATTTTGATATGGCCTGACAACCAGGACTATGCAACCGGATGTTCATTTTTTCACGGATTGACTACAATAAATTGAAGTGCTCATTTACGTTTCGACTTGGAGAAGAACGCTCAAGGTACTAAGCGTAATGTCGTCGGAAACCTCTTTTCTAAACAAGAAATTTCTATCCAGTGGTTATCAATTATCTTCATCTATAATCTAGAAGATACAGAAAAAAAACCTCGTCACTTTGGCTCAGACTCATCTTTTAATACTTGATGTCATAGTCATTATTTTATTTTTTATTTTCAATTTAGCACTGTAGTAGGCTACTACTAGAGTACTAGCTACTACACTGTCTAGTCGTTCGTATGGGACGAAAAATCGAGGTCCTGTGTACACAAGTAAAAATTCCCTTGGCAATTGGAATTTGATATAAGAGTAGGCCATAACGCTGCTGCCCTGGCTAAATTCCCCTCATAGTCATAGCACACTGTATGGCGTATGCCCGTCTTAGTATTAGTCCAGATTAGGTGCATAACAGTAGGACGTTAAACCCCATTTCATTCCCGAGTCTTTTGACAATACCGGTATATAAACTATAGGCTATAGTGATTAATGTTGCTATAATAAACACTTATGTTCCATCATCACATATTCATCATATCAATATGTCGCACTATGGGCGCTAATTTACGTCACACCTTCTAATCAGAATAATAGATGACGTGATTTCTTCAACGAATGGCCACCTCTGGCTTGCTGCTGTGGTTTCGAGCCTTGGTGTGAGCGTATGTGGCATGGAGATAGGGGCGCCTTCTCAACCTCTTTGGTTTCCTCCGGGCACTCTGGTTTCCTCCCACTGCTAAAGACCCCTACGCACAAGCAAATTTTTGAAATAAAATTAAAACCATATGTTAGTCTCATTCATTCCTTTTTCTTAACTACATGGGTTGTAAAATGTAATTTCAATTATTTCTAATACAAAAAAATGGACAGTCTCTTCTTCTTCTCTTTGTTTTTTAACAGAAATCAGTGGATGACTTGAATATTTTTTGTAATGTTGAAATTTCTTTTTGATATAATTTAATAAAATGGATGTTCTATCTATTTTCAGTTCAGACAACAAACGACATGGAAATAAAGGATTTTGAGACAAGTTCCGTGACGGCAGATTCCAGTCCCGATTCTGATGATTTAACTAGTGTTACGGAAACCCAGTATGAAATATCTGCTGATAATCTCCTTAAACCGGACACGGGCATCGACTCAAATTCAGACAGTGTACCTGACAATCAGGACGATAGTAAATCTAGACACTGTCGTCCAGACATGTCTTCCCCTTACTGGTATAATGATAAGTGTTTTGCAAGATACTGGAGACACTATCATCAAGTGATGGGTTGGTACCAAAAACATTTACACGTGTATAAGTCAATGCAGCAGCAATGTTACTCGGACAGTTTTACGCTTCGTCCATATCAAAGTCGCAGACGCAATAGTCAACCGAAAGAACACAAACATGACAATCATCATCATCATCGCACCAAAAAACGCAGAAGGTCAAAGCGTAAAAGTAAGAAGCCGTGTGAATCAGGTCATGACCTTGGTGAATCTAGTTCACTGGGTAATCAAGAAGAACCTATGAGTGGTACAGAAGCCGGGGAAGCCATTGGTACCTCAGAGAAAGAAGAGTTTGAAATGGAGATAACTGATGATATGTTACAGTTCTTTGCTCATTCACAACAACATAGAAAAGAAAGAGGTGAGAATAATTTGTGGATTACCTACCTTGGTAAGAAAGGGGTGAGGATGATATTAGAGTTACCTCCCTTGGTAAGAAAGGGGTGAGAATGATATTATGAGTTACCTCCCTTGGTAAGAAAGAGGTGAGAATGATTTGTGCTTTACCTCCCTTGACTCACTCGGTGCATGCGCCAAGCCAAACTGATCAGCAGTAATTAATTGCTTTGTCGCCAATGTCTTTGATAGCTAACAACATTGGGGCAAGTTAATTAGCTCGCAATATTATTTTTGTCTTCTGCAAATTAAATTCTGAAATATTTAATCATCATTAAGAAATAAGTAAAGGTGTTCGTGCTGTATCAAAAATCCTGTCATTCAGTCAAATGGCATGGTTTCGAATCCACGATTGTAAGTGACAAGGAGTAGGGTCATCTGTGGGTTTTCTTTAGGCCCTCCGGTTTCCTCCCAGTGTAAAAGACCCCTAGCAAATTATTGAAAAAAAATTAAACCATATGTTAGTCCTAAAATGACCTACTTTGTGTCGAGTGGACTTCCATTTCTCTCTCTCTCTCTCTTTAATTTTATTTAGTAACTTGATGATTATTTAGTTTAACTTGTTTTAGATTTGAAGAAAGATGATGACCTAGAAGAAGATAACAGGTCAAATATAAGGGTCAATATAGAAGATGGTATGTATTCTCTCTAACTCTTACAAATATAAGCGGGGTTGGTTGGCAAAACAGGGAGCAGTCCATTTGCTGATTACACTTTTTTTCTTGAATACACTATTTTGCCCATAACGCTTTTAGTACTTTGAATTCTGTCTTATGGTTTGGATTGTTCATACTTGGTTTTATTTTATTAGCAAGTGCATGCTGTATCATAAAGCCTGTCATTGAGTCAACTGGTGTGGTTTTAAATGTCTGGTTGTACGTGACAAGGAGTATGGTTGCCTATACAACCTCATGGGTTTTCTCTGGGTCCTACGGTTTACTCCCACTGCTAAAGGCATTAGTCCCAAAAAGATGTAGGTTGTGTCACGTGGACATTAAACTCCATCTCTTCATCTCTCTCTTTCATAGGAATCAGAAAAAACCCACAAGGTTAAGTAGGGTATGCTACTTCTCCGTCACACACAAAGTTATGATTGAACCCTTGACATAAATTATTTCAATAGGAGTCCCACAGATGATTAGCCAAACAGTTAAAGGGGCCAAAGAATCTGAAAATTTCACGTTCATGAACAGATGAAATTTAAACGCCAAAATATAGAGGAATAGTGTATTTACCTTGTCTGAAAATTTCAGTTCAAAATATTGAGTAGTTTGGACGTGAATGCAAAAAAAGCTTAACTGGACACTAGCTCTTTTAAGTTTTTCTTTTAAATTGTTATGATACCAATTTTAACTTAAACAAAAGAGAGCTTTAAAAGTGAGTCGATAGGGTTAGATTGAAAGCTGCACATAATATAGACTCGTTTTATCCAGACACTTCTGTGTAATGCAAACAGAACACAAGTCTTCGGCCACCGAGCCGTACCGGCGATTTGGAAGTTGTTTGAAAACGTATCACATAGCTTGAAGAAGTTGCTCGGATCTAAGTTAGAGGCTATTAAGGGCTTTTCATACAAAATTAAGCAGTTTTAACCCCCAAAATGTTATCGGGATGACCCCTTTAAATATCATTGCTTGACTCCCTCCTTAAGATATGTCACACTTTATCACTTTTTATCATCAGATCTGTTGACTTTCATTGAATCAACTGTATGTGTGTATGTGCGATGGCAAAGAGTTGGTTTTCTCTGGGTGCTTCAGTTTCTTCCCACTACTAAACACCCTTAAGGCCCGTTCTCACGGTGCGACTTTTAGTATCTACACGTAGATTACAAAATCGTATATAAATGAGTTGATACGACTTGGAATCTCCTGATAATCTTGTCTCGTCTTAGCATTATGGCGTCATCAAGCGACGAAGAGACGCTGGCTTTTATTGCACTACATTGGATAAATAAGAACAAAAAAAAAAGAGAAAACACAAATCCGTCTGGGTTAGACAGTGGATACTGCGTAGACATACTGGCGGCACGTACAGTCCCCTATTGCGTGAAAACTCGGAAAAGAAGACCATGTTTACCAACAACAAAGGGAGAGAACTTGTGTTTGTACTGTTACTCTATGTCTCTGATTGGTCAATCAGCTTATAAGGTTATTGAACCATATGTTAGTATGGAAATGACCTAGTTTGTGTCAATCCAATCTGATCAAAATACAGATCTATATTTCGGTTTTTTTGTTACCTTCGATGGCCAACACTGCATGAAGATCTGACCGGTCGTAGTAGGAGGTCACGAAAGGTGTCATACGAGAGACTTTTGATCATATGGCGCCAAGACGTTTGGTTTACCAATCAGCGATTCTAGTGGGTTAACCACAGTTCTGGAACCTCACACCAAAAACTTGCCGTAACAGACGGTTGTATTGGCTAATCCTTCAAAACATCCAGAACATGGGTGATATAGGAACTCTTCCAGATCCTAGTGTAGTAAAGACAAGGGAAATTTTGAATTATAGAATAGAAAGAAACGAAATAGGATCTGTTTTAAGCAGATTGGTGTCAATTGCTCGTTAAACACCATCTTTATCAATTTTGGGGGGGGGACGAAATCTCATATACATTGTACCGTACCCTTTCATAGTGCATTTACAAGGTATGTGTGACAGGGGCAGTTACTCTATTAAAAAACATTGAATGACTCTAAATGTAATTTTCATGATTTCTTATTTTTTTTAAACTTCAGTCCACAAACAGATGCCAACCATTGAAGCTCCGAAGGAACGACCGGGAGTGAGACGGACAGCGGAGATGAAGAAGTTGTACGGTAAAGGTGCTGCTATGATTCATGGGATGGAAACCGCGTTACAAATGACCTACGATAGAAACATTGACGTTCAACAACCGAAAGTGTGGCCTAATATTCCGTTACGTATAACATTCGCGGACTGATCACCTGATGATTGATATGATGGAAAAACGAGGAGTGCGAGAAAAGCCAACAGATTAAATGTAAATGAACAAGTTGCAGTGTCCTGGAGCTTATTCTAGGTTGCGACTGTCGTGCGATGTGTTGGTTTTTTTTTAAACAATATTTTTATTTAGGTTGTCGTAATGGGATTGGGGAACAGGCCTCTTACGATAGGATTGAGTCCATGATCTGGTATGTGAAAATACGTTTCGATCAACATGACTGCTACAACTGACCTCAATATATGACAAGTCTTGATAGAATCACCACAGACTGATCAGCTGATGATTAATTAATGTTCACGCAGATCGTTGATCGGATTGAAAAACTAGGAGTGCGAGAAAAGTCAACAAATTTAATGTAAGGGGCCATCCATAAAGTACATACACTCAAAATGGGTAAAATTCAGACCCCCCTCCCCCCCTGTACGTACGTTTTGCCATTGAATTTATACACCTGTATGTTGTTGGCGTGTCTCCCCCCCCCCCCCTTCAAGCGTACGTACTTTATGGATGGCCCCCAAATGAACAAGTTGCAGTGTCCTGGAGCTTATTCTAGGTTCTAGGTACCGACTGTTTTGCGATGAGATACGATAGGATTGTTTATTCGCATGATCTGTGCCAAGGGCCAAATTGGAAAAAGGCCTCAGGCCTAATTTGCTACCCTTGTAAAATGACACGATTATTATTATTATTGTTCCCTATTGAGTCCATGATCTGGTATGGACTATTTGCGGATACAGTCGACACGATAACTACGACTGACCTCAATATATGATAACCATGGTTTCTCCACGATTTCAATCATAGTGTGAATCCTGATACTAGGAACCTAGTATAACTATAAGCCTAGAAACTGGTCACCGATACGATTACAATTCAGGCAGAAATTTGTATTTTTTTCAGTGTACTGCTCAAAGTTATAAAATGTCTTTTAATTCAATGTATGTACTACAATAAATTCATGATTTCCAAGTTGCTGTGTGGCTCTAGTTATTCAATCATATTTAGAAATTGTACTTATTAATAATCCCGTCATTTTTCAAGGGTAGCAAATTAGGCCTGAGGCCTTTTTCCAATTTGGCCCTTGGCACAGATCGTGCGAATGATTTCGATCATATCTGCAGGAAGAAACCGAAGAACTCTGGGGAAACCTGCCTGATCGGACGGGAGACCGAATATCCCTCTCACTTACAACGATAAATTTGCTGCCCTGAGCTGGGATTGAACCCTCATTGCATTGGTGAGAAGCCTCCTCTCTATCGCCACGGCTATCCGACCAGCTTGAGGGAAAATATATTTCAGTATTTCTTTGGACCAACTGAGTTGACGCTTATGGCTGGCCCCTCCCCTGGATCTTTTAAAAAAAAAACAGGTCCCATTGCCGTGCATGCAAGGGGTCCCTTGACAGTCGGAATTAGATTTAAGAGTAGCACACTGTATGCCAATCTACATTAGCCCAGTCTGAGCAGGACAGTAGGGAGTTGAAACCCCCATTTTATGTCCACATGCTTGTCTTGTGGAATTTGTGCTTTATGTTCATAGTGCTACCCTCTTGCAAAAGATAGTAAGCTGGCACTGCCAGGCAGGATACGCCCACATTTTCGAGAGATGGTTAGAGAACAAGCAAAATCGAAAGTGATTTTTCCTACAATCAAAGGCTATAATTCATTAAATTACAATTTGATATGCGCAAATATCGAAAAGAATCAAGATCTTTAGGTTATAAACATGCATTTCAAGATTCATCAAAATCGAATTAAAATTGTGACCTATACTGGGTCCACAACCTTGATATACCATATTTTAACACTATTAGCGTACAAACGGTGGCCATTTTGTCTGGCAATTATGGTCCGATTTCCCTGAAATTCAAAATCAACCTTCCGTATGGTGTAACGGTGATAGAGTCAAGTTTTTTAAATCGGATAATAATCGTGACCTCCAGAGGGACCATAGGCGATTTTTCGGACAATCAGGGGCCATCATTCAGGAAGTTATAATCTGATATGTGAAAATAACGATAGGAACAGTATTCGTGTACAAACGGCAGCCATTTTGTATGGCAATTTCGTTTCGAATTTTCCCGAAATTCGAACTCAACATTCCTTAGGGTGTAACGGTGATATAATCAAACGATTTTTTTAATCAGATAATAATTGTGACCTCCAGAGGGACCACAAGCTAAACAAAGACGATTTTGCGTATAATCAGGGGCCGTAATTCAGGAAGTTACGATCCGATATGCGCAAATATCGAAAGGAACCAAGATCTTTGGGTTATAAACGTGCATTTCAAGTTTCATCAAAATTGAATTAAAATTGTGATCTCTACAGGGTCCACAACCTTGATATATCATTTTTTAACAGTATTCGCGTACGAACGGCGGCCATTTTGTATGGTAATTTGAGTCTGATTTTTCCGAAATTTGAACTCAACCTTCCTTAGGTTGTAACGGTGATATAATCAAACGATTTTTTAAATCGGTTAATTATTGTAACCTCCAGAGGGACCACAAGCTAAACCAAGACGATTTTGCGTATAATCAGGGGCCATAATTCTGGAAGTTACGATCCGATATGCGCAAATATTGAAAGGAAACCAGATCTTTGGGTTATAACCATGCATTTTAAGTTTCATCAAAATCGAATTAAAATTTTGACCTCTACAGGATCCACAGCCTTGATATACCAATTTTTAACAGTATTTGTATGGCAATTTTAGTCCCATTATTCTGAAATTCAAACTCAACCTTCCTTAGGGTGTAACGGTGATATAATCAAATGATTTTTTAAATCGGACAATTATTGTAACCTCCAGAGGGACCACAGGCTAAACCAAGACGATTTTGCGTATAATCAGGGGCCATAATTCAGGAAGTTACGATCCGATATGCGCAAATATCGAAAGGAACCAAGATCT
Organism: Patella pellucida; assembly: GCA_917208275.1. Classification (NCBI taxonomy): domain Eukaryota; kingdom Metazoa; phylum Mollusca; class Gastropoda; family Patellidae; genus Patella; species Patella pellucida. The sequence goes on from OU795043.1 coordinate 54,217,136, forward strand.
TTGGGTTATAACCATGTATTTCAAGTTTCATCAAAATCGAATTAAAATTGTGATCTCTACAGGGTCCACAACCTTGATATACCATTTTTTAACAGTATTTGCGTACGAACAGCGGCCATTTTGTATGGTAATTTTGGTCCGATTTTTCCGAAATTTGAACTCAACCTTCCTTAGGGTGTAACGGTGATATAAACAAATGATTTTTTAAATCGGATAATTATTGTAACCTCCAGAGGGACCACAGGCTAAACCAAGACGATTTTGCGTATAATCAGGGGCCATAATTCAGGAAGTTACGATCCGACATGCGCAAATATCGAAAGGAACCAAGTTCTTTGGGTTATAACCATGTATTTCAAGTTTCATCAAAATCGAATTAAAATTGTGATCTCTACAGGGTCCACAACCTTGATATACCATTTTTTAACAGTATTTGCGTACGAACGGCGGCCATTTTGTATGGTAATTTTGGTCCGATTTTTCCGAAATTTGAACTCAACCTTCCTTAGGGTGTAACGGTGATATAATCAAACGTTTTTTTTTAAATCGGACAATAATTGTAACCTCCAGAGGTACCACGAGCTAAAATAGGTGAATTTTCGGACAATCAGGGGCCACAATTCAGGAATTTACGTTCCGATAGGTGCAAATATCGAAAGGAACCAAGATCTTTGGGTTATAAACATGCATGTAAAGATTCATCAAAATCGGTTCAAAATTGTGACCTCTATAGGGTCCACAAGCTAAAAACGTGATTTTTCGTACAATCAGGGGCCATAATCCATGAAGTTTTGATCCGATACATGCCAATATCGAAAGCAGCCGAGATCTTTCGGGGATAAACCTATATTTTAAGTTTCGTCAAAATCGGACAAGAATTGTGACCTATAGAGAGTCCACAAACAATTGTGGACGGACGGACGGACAGGGGCGACGACATAATACGTCCACATGAAAATGTGGGCGTACAAAAAGGGACTTAATTAATAGGCGAGGCAGTCCCACGTGACCTCATTGTTTACCTTATAGCACAGTTTTCCTGTACAGTTATTATGAACTCGTGTGTTGACAAACATTAGTTTTTGTTGTTAATACGGAATTTAATACTGATGTGTATAATGGTTCTCTTACCATTGATAAGGTCACATGGAACTGAGTTTTTACTAGCGACCCCTGGGGGGAATGCCTTCAGTGAGGATGCCCTATACTATGGAAGATATATCATTTAACAACAACAACAGAGTTTTCATTTGTTTTTATTTTATTAGGTGGTGTTTTTTTATGTTTTTCGTACATATATATATATACAGAAAGTAGAAAATAATAATTTAAGAGTCAACAACAAAAATATGATAAATATATTTAACATGGAAACACAAACAAAATCACAGATAAAAATAATCATTCTAAAAGACATTGATAATATCACAACTCTTCACTCTGTAGAACAAGCTTTTAACTACATTATACATTAGAACAACTCGACGCTATCGCGTCTCGTGTTCTACTGATTCAAGCATGGTTAAATGGACAATAAACCCCCGATAAATACGTAACAGGAACGTGTTTATCTCCTAATTCGTTACAAAACTTGTATTTATTTTTGTGTACAAGAATGCAATTCAAATTGTATTTAGTGATCCATTTTGGGGAGATTGGATATTCCATCGAGCTCATTTGATAGCACAAAAATATGTAGCTTAGACATGACCTAAAAAAGGCCAAGTTGGGTTATAATAGAAACTAGTGCCCTTTTTTTAAAAAAAAATTTTCCCCTTCCATTGGCTAAGAGCTAAATGAAATGGCTGAAGCCTTAAATTATTTGTGAATAAGGCCCCAGACATTTATAATAATATGCTGGCCCTGGTTTCACAAAATATTCTCAGACTTAAGTTTAGAATTTACTCAAAATTGTTCGCCTTTATTTTAACTAAAATATCTGTTCGCCTTTATTTTAACTAAAATATCTGTTCGCCTTTATTTTAACTAAAATATTTGTTCGCCTTTATTTTAAATAAAATATCACCCTTTATAAAACTTTTGTTGTTTTAATGTATAACCCTAACCCTAAAATACATCAATAACGAAACCATGTGCAAAGTTTCCAGATCAATGACATTTCTGATAAACAATGATTGAAAGTGGAGTAAATTCTGAACTTATGTCTGGAAATGTTTTGTGAAACCTTGGCCTGATTTTAGTATCCTTGAATAGTTAAATAATACAAGGCCCCTGACATTTATGATATAATAATATTAGTTAATATCCTTGTATAGGTAAATTATAAAAGGCAGATTTATCAACTTGATTGACCTCTATTTCTTTAAACTGTACACTCGATTCCCTTGCCATATTATCTATATCACCATCAACTAAAACAAATAAATTGATAGTTATAACTTAAATATACATTCTGTGAGAGCTAAATCTGCCTATTGCAGGTCTTTCTTTATCCAAACTATTAATAAGCCATTAATTAACTTATCCAGACCGTTAGTCAACCCTCGATGTCATCACTAGTCTGCGATATTTACTGGATTAGAACCGGGTCTGCTGCTGATTATTAAATTAATAAATGAATAATTGAAACTACGTTTTTTTTAATGATAACGTCCGCCATGGACCGTCAAGTGTAGCTGAATCAGTGCCCCAAGAAACCTTTCCCCCCCCACCCCTCCAACAATAGCTATGGGTCTGCCAGTTGAATGAATGAATGAAATGGGGTTTAACGTCCTACTGTTATGCACTTAACCTGAGCTAATTGAAGACAGGCATCACCATACAGTGTGCTATGAGGGAAATTTTGCCCGGGCAGCGGAGCTACGGACTACTCTTAATATCGAATTCCAACTGCCAAGGGATCTTTTGCGTGCACTCCAATGCCAGTTGACATTAAAGTTGGGGGAAATATAAAAAAATCGGACTCGAACCACCTTTACCTTGTTCTCCTGCTATTGGATATTCGTTATCTTCGTTGTAATCACTGATGGCCGTGGCTGTATTCTGTGGTGGAGGACGACGAACACACAGTTGACCCGGGGAAGGCTTCGTGTGAAATCTGTCTGGATAATCTTCTCTCTGTTCTCTTCTATGATCAACGTGATCGTTTATTATTTTTTGGGCCTTAAAAAAAAATAAAAAAAAAAATAAAATGTTTATTGTTTGTTTACATGATCGTTTTGAAAAGTAAAATGTATAATTATGATAGGGTTTTAGTTTCTTAAAGAATCAAGATAATATTTCAAACAAGGGAGGTAATGGAAATTAGCATTGTCTTGTTAATACGATACCTGGTTAGGTTGAGACTACGGTTATTTACTTTGAACATAGAGGGACTTTGTCCCCACAACGGCATTCCCACTTAGGTAACTAAAGTGTATGCATTAAATAAGGGGACTATATTTTCAATTTTCACCTTTTGTGCATTGAGTATAAGGTTCTGATCTGCCATAATTTCTGTAATACGAAGGTTATTTTTAATGGCTTTTGATGCGGTCGATCGGGCATGAAGTGGTAATTTACCCTGATATGCATCATCCGTAAATTCTGTTTTTGGTAAATCATCTTTTTGCACTTTTCTCACTCTGAAAAAATAAACCAACAGAGTATTGATTCTGGCTCTTGATAATGTAAATTTCTTTCAATGAATACCGTATTTCCTCGAATACAACCCCGGGGTTCTATTTTGTTCAGCACTCCCCGACCACCGGGTTATAATCGAGGCCGGGTTGTATTTTTTCAGACCCGAATTAATACTTCAAAATCTTCTATATAATTGACATTTTGGGCAAGTAAAACAAGCAGACAGGGTGGGTCTTGCAAATACGAAGGCTAAACTGTCTGTGCGTGACATGAGACAATTCTACTTCCTGTGCAGGGATCATCAATTAATTTATATTTTGAGAGGGAGTATTCAGTTTTTACGTTAGACCCGGGTTATATTAGAGACCCAGGTTCTATTCGAGACCTGGGTTATATTTATCTCAACACCCCCTTACCCCCGGGTTCTATTCGAGGCCCGGGCTGTAATCGAGGCTGGGGTTGTATTCGAGGAAATATGGTAGTTCTGTTATGGTAGGGGTGGGCTATACAGGGGCCAAAAAAGTGAAGGTTTTCAAATACAGTCTCTGCAGAGCTAAATTTGTGCAGAATTCATTTCTGATTATTTTGGTACCAATTATATTGAAATCGGATGAAAATTGAGAAGGTGCAGGCAAATTTAGTGACCTAGGGGCGGGGATTGCCGTTTTTCCGTATAATATAGCATATTTTGTAGTTTTTTTTCATATCTTGGCCAATTCCCAACTTATTTTGATAATTTTTGTGGCTATTTTAATGTATTTTCTGTCAGAGAATACAATGAGAGTGTTAATTTTTACTTTTGGGTGCAATTTATCTCTGTAATTTGTAAAAATTGTAATTTTTATGATCAAAATGAAAATTTTCTAAAGCTACGCACCCCTCTATTGAATAATTAATTAAATGATATTATGAACAATTATTATCGAACATAGAAAACAGGTAAAAATAACTATTTGGTTACGGTAACATTCAAGCTGAAAAGGCACATTTAGTAAAATGAACGGAAAAGAACATCAATCATCTCCCAGTTCTCAAGGTCAAATGTCATTGCTCTTTTTCTCAAATCCCATGATTCAATAATATTACATGGCCGAATCTGAATTACGTCTACAGTCTGAATATCAATATGTAAAGTATGTCTCCATAGCTTGCTTTCATTGGAAATGCAACATTCTAAATGTTCTACCGTGCATGTTTCATAAGTATCTTCAGATATACAAATCCCAAAATACATTGCCTACTGGTACAGGTGTCCCAAATTACTACACACGGCTCGTTGATGGTCACTTCTGGCTCAGATTTTTTTCTCTTTCAGGACTCTTATTATTAATTGTATGGACACCAAAAAATATGAGACTCATATCATCCTCAGTAGGCATGTCAGGAATATTTATATCGACCATATCCATTTCGGTTGTCAGAATTAATGTCGGGTTTATTTTCATTGCGGCTGTGGACAGTTGATTCAATTTTTATAAGTGTGGGCTTGTCTTTGCGTCATGCGACGTTCGTTTTCGATAAGAAATTTCACTTTTCAAAATAAGACTTCAGGCTTTGCTCGTCATCAGCATTTTGTATATTTTTTTCAAGTTCATTGACATCTGTAATGGGACCACCCCAATTTTTACACTTTTGGGGTAGTATATAAATATACTCAGTGGCTTTTAGGGCAGCATTAAAGTCTTTCTTTAATTTTTCAATATTCAGAAGTTTTTGTTTCTCCATCCATTGCTGTCCTTTTCAACAAACTCTTGGTTATTTTTTCAACATTGACTGGTGGAGATTTGTTATCTGTCATCTCATCCCGAATGCCTCTGCCAGTGAATTTTTTATTTGAGCGGGCTGCTGATCTCTCTGCAAGCTTATCAAATTTAGCAAGGTCCCTCTCACAATCAAGATTGTCTGTTGGAAAATATTCTAAGAGACGGCTCTAGTTTATGTAAAGCAGTGGCTCGACTTGATGGATCTGACTCACTCACGACCTCTCTGTGTAGCAAGGTTAGCAGCTGCTTTGTTTGAGCACAAACTAAGTCTAAGAATATGCTTCACTTTTGCTGATGTTGGCTCTGAAACCTCATTTTGAGTAGTATGTTCATATACTACTCAAAAAGTGTAAAACTTGGGGTCGTCCCATTACAGATGTCAATGAACTTAAAAAAATTAATACAAAATGCTGATGACGAGCAAAGTCTGAAATCTATTTTGAAAAGTGAAATTTCTTATCGAAAACGAATGCCGCATGACTCAAAGACAAGCCCACACTTATAAAAATTGAATCAACTGTCCACAGCCGCAATGAAAATAAACCTGACATTAATTCTGACAACCGAAATGGATATGGTCGATATAAATATTCCTGACATGCCTACTGAGGATGATATGAGTCTCATATTTTTTGGTGTCCATACAATGATTAATAAGAGTCCTGAAAGAGAAAAAATCTGAGCCAGAAGTGACCATCAACGAGCCGTGTGTAGTTATTTGGGACACATGTACCAGTAGGCAATGTATGTTGGGATTTGTATATCTGAAGATACTTATGAAACATGCACGGTAGAACATTTAGAACGTAGCATTTCCAATGAAAGCAAGCTATGGAGACATACTTTACATATTGATATTCAGTCTGTAAACGTAATTCAGATTCGGCCATGTAATATTATTGAAACATGGGATTTGAGAAAAAGAGCAATGACATTTGACCTTGAGAACTGGGAGATGATTGGTGTTCTTTTCCGTTCATTTTACTAAATGTGCCTTTTCAGCTTGAATGTTACCGTAACCAAATAGTTATTTTCACCTGTTTTCTATGTTCGATAATAATTGTTCATAATATCATTTAATTAATTATTCAATAGAGGGGTGCGTAGCTTTAGAAAATTTTCATTTTGATCATAAAAATTACAATTTTTACAAATTACAGAGATAAATTGCGCCCAAAAGTAAAAATTAACACTCTCATTGTATTCTCTGACAGAAAATACATTAAAATAGCCACAAAAATTATCAAAATAAGTTGGGAATTGGCCAAGATATGAAAAAAACTACAAAATATGCTATATTATACGGAAAAACGGCAATCCGCGCCCCAAGGTCACTAATTTTGCCTGCACCTTCTCAATTTTCATCCGATTTCAATATAGTTGGTACCAAAATGATCAGAAATGAATTCTGCACAAATTTAGCTCTGCAGAGATGGTATTTGAAAACCTTCACTTTTATAGCCCACCCCTATTATGAGTCACAAGTTGATTGGTTTCTTGATAAACCCTTGGAATTTAACAGAGAATTGATTGAGTAATGATTCCATAGTGGACCGACCCGTTCATTGTGTGGCCAATCATCTCGATCAGACATCGATCAGCTCAAGTCGACAAAAAACAGCCAATAAAGAACAGTTGTTTCGACATCCCAAGTAATGCTGGATCCGGAGTTTACTTGAAGCACCTAGGGTCGTGGGGGTTGAGAGAGAGAGCAAAGGGTGGATTTTAACATCCACTGGACAGAAGCTATGTCAATAGCAGTGGTAGGAAAGTGGTGAAAACCCTTTGAGGTGACCCCACTCCTCGTTATCTACAAACTAGGAATCGAAACCATGCCACTTGACTCAATGACAGACAGACCTTATAATCTAAGACACATGTATGTAAGACCATTCCTCGCCCCCCCCTCCCACCTCTATTATGTACAAAACAATGTATTAATAGCAACCCCAGCTCATTAGCGTTAAAAAATGCTAGAATTTTCATTTTAAATGGGCAGTGCATTTATTTCATTTCCCTTCAATTCCCCCAAACTAAACTATATACTGTTAAAAAGCTGATAAAATCACCTTTCCATTGATATAAGTTTCATTTTCTTCAAATTTATTACATGGGAACTTACTGTCTGTTTGTTAGTATTTCATATATCCGTTCTATTAATAGAGTTGATGCCCCTTCCTTACAGTGTATTGTACCCTCTATATATTCACCTGGTATATCGATTCTGCGTCTTTTAAAAAACTGAAATAAAAATCAACATTTCGATCACCAATATATATCGAAGATCTGATAACTCCATATAAATCTACAGATAAACCATTTCTGCATCAACCATCAGTGAATCTTTGATATCACAAAAAGATCTTTGTGCCCAAACTCCCTCTCCTTCTCTTAGGACAAATGACTTAACAAGATGACACAGAGAGAGAAATAGGGTCTGACGTCCACTAGACACAAACTAGGTCATTTTGGGACTAACATGTGGATTAATTTTATTTCAATAATTCGCTTTTGTGTAGGGGTCTTTAGAAGTGGGAGGAAGGTTTGACAGGTGACCCTACTCCTTGTCAGGTACAACTTGGGATTCGAAACCACGCCAGTTGTCTCAATGACAGACTTTTTGATACAGCCCGCACGTGTACCGTTCGGCCATCCAACCAAGATAAATTGATCTCTGAACAAGGACAAACTGATTAAAACACAGATAGTAGTAGGTTTTTTTTATTAATTATAGTTCAAAATTTCGTTTTAGAAGGATCTGGAAAAGTTGTTATATAATTATTAATATAGGCGTAACCTGCCTTCTAGTTGTTGACAGGGATTAGCAGCCAATGTTGTAGTGAGTTGTTGATGTGCGTGCGATGTACTGAAACATAAACCGCTTTCAGGTTTTCACAAAAGATAAAATATGAAATGACCATCATAGTGTACTTACACTTTTTAAAAGCGTCCAATTTTTCATTTTTGGATCTAATGATGTGCTATCGTAATAAGAGTGCATTTGAATATCTTGTGGAAAATACCATGAAAATATCTCTGCTACTAAAAATCCACTTGTTAAATCCCTGAAATCAAAATAAGACAACATTAATATACCTGTACGATAAGTTTAATACGGTAAGGGCAACAGGAAATGCAAAAGAAAAGAAAATCCATAGGATAGGGCCTATATGAACCAGTTTTATGAAACGAAATGAAATTAAATAGGGTTTAATGTCCTACTGGGCTAATAAAGACAGGAAATTTTTCCCGAGCAGCAACACTACATGTATACTACTAGTACTATGGCTTTACTGAGTTACTCCCTTAATATCGAATTTCAACTGCCAAGGGATCTTTTACGTGCAATGTATACACACACGGGTCCTTGGTTTTCATGCCATCCGAACAACTTGACAGATGTCCTTGTCAGTCCTTCTTACGACAAGACAAGGGCATGGGCCGTGGGGAAACCATGTCGGAAAATACTGATGAACTTATACTTCAATTTCTAAAAAAAAGTCTTATATTATAATAATTAATATATGCCTATATCTATGTCTTTTATTTTGTAAAATATCAAAAAGAACACAGTGGGATTTTTTGGTCTCCTCTAAGTCTAACTCTAAGACTAACTTACTACTAAAACTAATCAGGACAGAAGTGAAGTCTAAATTTGTAAAAGGAAAACTTTTAGAAAAAGCCCCTTTCTAAAAATCCTTACCATTTCGGTGTTTTTATCTGCCACGTTAGATCTAAACTTTGAAGCCATTTTACTAACTCTCTACTCAATCCTGACATTGTTAAAATAAAAATATTTATCAGCTAACTTGGTGTTTCTTGGGTAAATAATTGAAATGATGAATTAAACAAAAATAAACCTAAAAATTATGTTAAAACGGAAGTTGTATAGGTTGCCATTGACAGCGTGGTCGGAGCGCACTAAAGGAAATACCAACTAACGATTGGCCAAAACTATGGCGAATATAATACGGCCCACCAATACATGGAACACGGCAGTCTCCGTACTTAGATTTTACTAGCTGATGGGTCAAAGCCTAGTTGCAATCAGGGGCCTGTTAAATGTTTAAGAGATTTGTTAAGACTTGTTTTTTCTTGACACTTTTAGCCATAAATATCACCTCGGTGTAAGCGGACATTAAATAAAGCTATTGTACATACACATAATTAAACAGCGGTGTGCTTTACTTCGTTTGATGGTGTCTACTTTCATCGATACATTAGCCTATAATTAAATTGTCGCTTGGGTCCGGTAGTTAATTCCCTGTGTTGATATGGAACCTATTTTTTTTTTACAACAAGGAAGCCTTACTTGATCTGTTCGATCCCTGCATTGGCCGAGAAAGCTCATCTCGATTTTCCGGGGTGATTTCCCCTTGTCAGTGATGCAGGAGGGCCTGACAAGGACAGCTGCCTAGTCGTTCGGATGGGATGGAAAAACCGAGGTCCCGTGTACACATTGGAGTGCACGTAAAAGATCCCTTGGCAGTTGGAATTCGATATAAGAGTAGGCCGTAGCGCCGCTGCCCGGGCAAAATTTCCCTCATAGCACACTGTATGGCGTATGCCCGTCTTCAATTAGCTCAGGTTAAGTGCATAACAGTAGGACTTTAAACCCCATTCCATTCATTCATTCATTACTTGATCATGTTGCTTTACTTCTTTTTACCACAATTTATTGTTTCTCGTATAAAATCAGCTGTCACAAATAAAATAGGCCATGGCAGCTGTCAGTTGTTGTGCCAGAGGGTTAGCGCTGATTGTTTGGGGTGGGTTTTTTTTTTGGGGGGGGGGGGGATGCAAGGCTAAATTTAAATGTTAAGGCCAGCTCAATATTTGTCAAGGTCGCTAAAATGTAATGTTCGGGCTATAGTATTACTAAAGTATTAGGGTAGTTGGGATTAGCGCAGGCCTTGTTTACATCTCGTGACCTATAAAGAATATTGAGCTGACCTTATTATTTAGCACTTTAACCGGTTATGCAAGCCCCAAAACAGAGTTGTCTTCCCTTGCAGTCCCTAGCAAGACTTGCGTGGAGAATGGCAAGCCCCATGTCATGACTATGAGCCAATTTCACCCATTATAATAGAACATAGAGAGAAATGGGGTTTAACGTCCACTCGACACATACTAGGTCATTTCGGGACTAACATATAAATATGGTTTAATTTTATTTCAATAATTCGTTTGCGCGTAGGGGACGTTAGCAGTGGGGGGGGGGGGGGGCAGAGGACCCGGAGAAAACCCACGAGATTGCAACATGGACAGGCGACCCTACTCCTTGTCACGTTCTACAGGGGATACGAAACCACGCCAGTTGACTCAATGACAGGCTTTATGATACAGCGCGCGCACGCTAACCATTGAGCCACCTAACCCCCCGTAATAGAACACAATCGCATATTTCCCTAGGAATATCTTGGCCACCGTTGCATGAATAGAACATTAATTTAAAAAAAAAAATAATATTATAAGATTTTACTTGCTCGCTAACAGGTTTAATGCTTTCTCGGGCGTATATAGTGATTATTTTTTAAATTACAAAGAAAAAAAAACCTGAGTAGAAAAAGGAATCCGTGTTTGTTTTGTTTGTTTAGTTTTATATATCAGCCCATGAGTTTATTTATTTATAAGCTCCTTCTCCAATTACACTGATTATTATCTTGATATCAATGAAAGCTTTTTATATACTTGTTGTATACCCAAATACCCAGAATATTGGTTATAATGAGTCAGAGTTAATCCCCCCTTTTTATATTTTACGCCATTTTTATAAGCCGTGTTTTGAAACCGACTACTGGACTTGCATACCCGGATCGTTCATCCGTACAATCTGTAAAACTCGTTAGAAATTTCAGTTCATATTAAAATTATTATATCAATTGGTGCTTTTCAATTGAGAATTATTTTGAAGGCGGCTACAATTAATTTTAAAAAGAAATGCGTCTTTGTAATTGAAGGCCAAGTGGTTGAACTGGAGACGGGTTGAACTAATGAACGAGCGTGGTCTAACTTTTGAGGTGGCGGCCGAGAAGGCGAGTGGCCCAGTAGTCTAACCCGCGGGCTCTACACAACGAGGTCTGTCGCCGATTTAAGTCAGGCCCGTAGCAGAGGGGGGAACTGCCCTCCCAATACCGAGTCTTGCCCCCCAAATATCACCAGGAAATTGGCCTTTACCGAAAACAGCTTTGCCCATGTCCCCTCCTCCTTCCCACAAACTGCTAAAGACGCACGCACACGCACAAGCGAAGATGTGAAATAAAGATAATGTCAATACAAGTTTTGTCCCGAAATAACGTAGCCTATAACATCAGTGCTGACAAACTGATCCCGCAGTGAATATTCGCTTGGCCGCTAGTATCACTGACAAAGATGACATCTATGCGTCTTAATTCGACAATATATAATCTTTTTTCGTCCAACCCAATAAATTCTAAAACATTTTTTTGAAGTAAAAGAAAAATAAATAGGGACGTTTGAAGTATCTGTTGTTAAAAAATATTCCCTATTTAGTGTAAATGGGTATTAAAATAAGTAAAAGGCATCATTTTGCCCGAAGCAGTTAGGTGTTATGTAAACATTGCACGAGCCGTTGAGCCAATGACTGACGCCGCATGCAGTCAACGCACGTGTTGTTGACAGTCATCTGTAACAGAGATAATTCGTAAGTAATTCTCTGTAAAATAACCCAAATAACCCCCCCCCCCTCCCGTCTATGATTACAAATGCGATGCTAAACGGGGGAATGAATTTCAACCGGCCAGATCTGACGGTGCACTATGTGGATATTTGGTTCCCTTTATAACTAAATACAGTTCTGCTTATATGAATTATCAGAAATGAAATGGGGTTAACGTCCTACTGCTTTGCTCCGATGGTTGTTTTATTGGTCTAGTTAGAAAAGTAACACGTTTATTTCTCAAAACAACCCGATTTCCACTATTTTCAAGGTCAATTGGTTTTTATTTCCATCATTAATGAAGATAAGATGGTTTTTTAGCCTATTGAAAGCGACCACTACACGCTACGCTTCCCTGGTCAGTATAATCAGTATAAGTTATCAACCGATTTATACAAATTTATAGTAAATAACGATCATGAATATAATTTATTTGCACTATAATAACATTAAAGATACATTATGGGAGATTAGATAAAAACATAGCAATTTTTTTATTTAAAGGAGCTAAGTCGCTAACAATTTGGACCTAGAAATGGACACAAAGGGGTAGCAACGCATATAATAATGTAATATGAATGTGTATACCTGATGTGCATTCAATTGTTTCTGATTTTACCCTTATTTCAAAAAAGTTATGTTAGGCGAAATACGCGAGGTATCGAAATCGATGGGCGATTGATAGCGTCTGGTTATTCCAGTCTACACAGGTAGTATTTTTTGCGCTTGCCCCCCAGTTCAGATAATGGTGTTTGGCCATGGACCACGCAGAATACTTTTTTTACTACAAAATTTGTGTAGAATCCTTGTCGAAGTTGTGAACAATCGCATTGACATGTTGAGACGCACCATGGTACACATGGTTATGATCATAGAATCGGCCAATAATATTTAAAAACCGGATGGAAGCCACGGGATTTTGTCCATTTGAGAGTGTGAGGGGGGGGGGGTCATTGAGTGTGAGGGGGGGGGGTCATTAAGACTAGTGGCGTGGTTACGATACCCAGCTTGCACGTGACAATGAGTGCTGTCGTGAGTCCAATTTGGTGGTTTTCGCCGGATCCCCGACTTCCTCCCACTAGATCCTGATGACCCCTACGCACAAACGAACTATTGCAATAAAAGTTTACCTTATATTAGTCTCGACATGATCTCTCTCTCTCCCTCTCTCTCTCTCTCTCTCCCCACCCACAAGATGTCATCCAGTAATTCAACACCTCAAATATCTTGGACAGAAAATATAATAAAAGGTAATTTGTTTCTTTTGAGTAATTTTACAAGTAGATAAGAAAGGATCTGTGATTTTACTCCGTGCCCTTCTACTGTATATAAATATTCAGTATTCTTCAATAGGTTGTTAATAACAATCTCCCTACACAAACCTTATATTATTATCATTCTCTTCAAATATCTTATACAAAAAACAAACTCGCTTAATTTAATGAAGTGACCGGTTACAAGGGGAGGTTTTGTCATGCTATAGTGATTTTATTATTTGCCACCTATAAAGAATTTGTAAAACATATGTTCTAGTTGAAAGGAAGGTGAAAGAACGTGAAGATGGATCTAAGCATGCATAAAAGAATTATTATATTTAGAGATGATGGACTAAATCTGGAATTCAATAATATGATTTGATGAAGAGAATGAAACTACATTACTTGCTGGGTGGTTAAGCGACCGAGTCATGGACTGGACCTAAACGTCCTATTCTTCTTAGAAAGTTGGATGGCCGAACGGTCATAAGGTCTGTCATCGAGTCAACTGGAGTGGTTTCGAGTCCACGGCTGTACGTGACAAGGAGTAGGGTCGCATGTCCAACCTCGTGGGTTTTCTTCGGTTCATCCTGTTTCATTCCAGTACTAAAGACCCCTACGCGCAAGCGACTTATTGAAATAAAATTAAACCATTTGTTAGTCCAGGAAAAATCCTAGTTTGTGTCGAGTGGACGTTTTCCCCCAGCCTCTCTCTCTCTATCCCTCTCTCTCTCTCTCTCTCTCTCTCTCTCTCTCCTTCTCTCACACATACACACCCTCTCTCTGTTATCCCCGAGAATAGTTGTCACCACTCACCATATTGTATTATCTCATCCGCATTCAAAACACTCTTTAATTTAATTTCATTTTAAAAAAACCCACCAGAATTTCTTTGGGGTTTTCATTTTACAACAAATGCAGCATTTTTGTTTTATGGTATTATTAATTCCTCATATTTCATGGCGCTGAAAAGGCACGCCTAGCTTTTATTGGTATTATTAATAACCAAAACTTGCAATATTTTAATCTGTTCACCATTCATGCAGTCCTTTCATATTGTACATGCTATTGACAGTTTACTGAAATATGATCACTGGGACACCCTCAAGAAAGAGCACAAAAAACCGAAAAGCTAAAACTTATTACCTTTTAAGATCTTTTGATTAGTAAGGCATTTGAAACATTGTGAGACCACAATACGGGGTGGGATAAAATCCAAAACAAATTTTTAAATACTTAAAGCGCGCAAAGCTCTATTCTCTGTTTTTATCGTATCCACTTTAGTAATGATGATCGAGGCTAGGCCTACAATTCTATGCTAAATACTCGGTTCAGAGAGGATAAATTTGACTGACATTTTCAGCAAATTGCCTTTACATTATCTAGTTTGTAACTATATTAGCGAGGGCTGCCAGCGTTTGATCTTTTCTTCCATAATAATGTAATATGAATTTTATGAAGATTTTTTTTCTACAAATATTATCGTAATTTTTATTCATTAATATTCAATGAAATGCGTTAACAGTCCTACCTGAACGACGGATGTTAACGCCTGCCCAGTCCATTCTACACGTTTTTAAAATTATTACTTTGTCGCTGCCGAATCAGCCATTACTAATTACTACCGCATTGTCTTATAGGATATCTTTTTCTTTGTTCATTACAAATGACGTCTGGAACCATAGAATACACGACTCGTATATAAAATATTCACTGCGTCTTAATTATTGGATATTGATCCCAGTAATGTCTCGCGGCAAGATAACAACATCAATATTGATTGAAATGGATGAATACTGAATTCTGATTCGTGTTTGAAAGTTCGAATTTTTTGCATAACATTGAATTAGAGGTATAGCCCCTTTAAGTTAGGGAGGCGCTGGCTCAATAACCAGGTGATACAGGGTTTCAAATTATTATGGGGAGACAGAGAGAGGGAGGAATGGGGTTTAACGTCCACTCAACACAGCTAGGTCATTTCGGAACTAACAAATGGTTTAATTTTATTTCAATAATTCGCTTGCGCGTAGGGAGGAAACCGGAGTGCCCGGAGGAAACCCACGATGAAACCCCTATCTCCATGCCACATACGCTCACACCAGGGCTCGAAACCACAGCCGCAAGCCAGAAGTGGCCGGCCAGCTAGAGGTCGAAGCGCGGCACTCTAGACCTCTAGGCCATCCCAACCCCAAATAAGAAAAATAAGAAACATTGACATTGTGGATAGGCTAGGCTAAACCGTAGATTAAGTAGGCCTACATTAAAAGTTGATCGTAAAACCGAACGTACGACACCTTTAATAGAAAAATAAATAAAGACGTTTGGAATATTTGTAGGGCAAAATGAGTAAAAGGCACCATTCTGCCCGAGCCAGATACGTCTTATGTAAACAATGCACGCGTCATTGAGCCAATGATTGACGCCGCGTGATGTGATTGCACGTGTTGAAGACAGCCATCTTTAACAGATATATAAGAAGACTTTTGTAATTCTCTCTGTGAAACAGATTGAACGCTACTTTGTAACGCACATGGACTAAAAGTCTGTATCTGCTTTTTGATCTTATATATTGTGGGTTTTGATTCCCCATCTGTACGTGACAAGGATTAGGGTCGCCCATCTATCTCGTGGGTTTCCTCCGGGTCCTCAAGTTCCCCCCACCACCCTGCTTAAGACCCCTACGCACAAGCGAATTATTGAAACAAAATTTAACACCATATGTTATTCCTAGATAGACCTAGTTTGAACCATATGTTATTCCTAGAAAGACCTAGTTTGAACCATATGTTAGTCCCGTAAAAACCTGGCTTGTGTTCGTGTTCATTATCCCGGTTGGTGTAAAAAGAAAGTGTGACGTTAAAAACCACTTCATTTCATTCATTACTCAGCAAATCTATCAGCAACAATAGTTGAATTTAGGCCCGTAGCCAGAAAGTTGTTTTTTTTAGGGGGGGGGGGGGCAAAGATGTTTACGGGAGGGCCAACTAGCATGGGCATCTGCATGAATGTTGCGGTAAAGGTCAATTTTCTTGTGATATTGGGGGGGGGGGCAAGACTCAGTATTGGGAGGGCAGTTGTCCCCCCACCCGTGCCATCCCCTGGTTGAATTCCTGGCATTAAATAATAATAACCAGATTTAGTCTATCATCACTGACTATAATACATGCGTAGATCTATTCACATCCTTTCCCCTATTTTTAAATTAACTGTAGGTGTCAAATAATAAAATCACTATAGCATGACAATACACTCCCTTGTCAACGGTCACTTCATTAAATCAAGCGAGTTTGTTTTTTGTAAAAGATATTTGAAGAGAATGATAATAATATAAGGTTTGTGTAGGGAGATTGTTATTAACAAACTATTGAAGAATACTGAACACTTATACAGTAGAAGGGCACGGAGTAAAATCACAGATCCTTTCTCACCCACTTGTAAAACCACACAGGCTTGTCTATTCGCTAAGTAAAACCACTGTTTCGTGAATAATATCGTTTATGAGAAATTAATTGATACCAAATGTCTGTTATTATGTTTCTGTCGATGTTTTTTAGGTGTAGAATTTTTTGATTATGCCTAGAGAGTTCATCCGGGTCATTGTATTTGTTGAGGAGAAAAACGACACCTGTCTGTCATCTGGAGATTTTGATTTGCGACTGGAAGATTTAAATGTTACCCTTTCCTTCGTTAACCATGGAGGAACGACGGTGGATCGGTGCCTAAGACGTTAGCTCGTTAACCAGGAATTCGCGGCTTCGCGGTGATCACGTTGCTAAGTGGGTAAGGTGCGGGTTCGCTAGCCTGGGGGTCGGGTGTTCGATCCCTGTATTGACCGATGAAGTTTTTCTCGTTTTTTCGGCGTGGTTTCCCCCTTGTCGGTGATGCAGAAGGAGGGCCTGATAAGGACAGTTGCCTATTCGTTCGGATGGGACGAAAACCGAGGTCCCGTGTACACACATTGGTGTGCACGTAAAAGATCTCTTGGCGGTTGGAATTCGGTTGCTGTCCGGGCAAAATTTTTCCTCATATCACATTGTATGCCGTTAGCCCGTCTTCAATAAGCCAAGTTAGGTACAGAAGCGTAGGACGTTAAACCCTATTTCATTCGCGGCTTCGATCCAGATTGTGGCCGAGAAAGTTGTGCAGAACGATGTGTGTGTGAGGGTGTGGGTGGCAAAGCCAGTGCCTTAATTAGTCCATTTTTTGCAGAATAATACGACAATAAAAATATTTTATTTAGTCATTTTATTCGTCAACGTTGGTCTCCCTACAGATCGTTCCGCAATTGGCCCAATGATACAACACCAGTTGACTCGATGGCAGACCTTATGATACAGCGCGCTAATCGTTCGGCCATCCAACCTCCTAAGAAGATTTGGGCGTTAAAGTCCATTTCATTACTCAGTCGCTTAACCACCCAGTTTAATACCAGATTTAGTCCATCGTCTCTAAATATAATAATTCTTTTATGCATGCTTAGATCCATCCTCGCGTCCTTTCACCTTCCTTTCAACTAGAACATATGTTTTATAAATTCTTTATAGGTGGCAAATAATAAAATCACTATAGCATGACAAAACCTCCCCTTGTAACCGGTCACTTCATTAAATCAAGCGAGTTTGTTTTTTGTATAAGATATTTGAACAGAATGATAATAATATAAGGTTTGTGTAGAGAGATTGTTGGTACGTTATTAACAACCTATTGAAGAGATAATGAAATGGGGTTTGACGTCCTATGCTTAAGCACCTAACCTGGGCTAATTGAAGAGAGAGAGAGAGGGAGAGAGAGGGGGGAGAGAGAGCGAGAGAGAGAGAGAGAGAGAGGGATGGGTTGTTAGTATGTTATTAACAACCTATTGAAGAATACTGAATATTTTTATAGAAAGACACGGAGTAAAATCACAGATCCTTTCTTATCTACTTGTAAAACCACACAGGCTTGTCTATTCGCTAAGTAAAACCACTGTTTCGTGAATAAAATCGTTTATGGGAAATTAATTGATACCAAATGTCTGTTATTATGTTTCTGACGATGTTTTTTAGGTGTAGAAGTTGTGGAAAATGTCGGGAGAGTTCATCCGGGTCATTGTATTTGTGGAGGAGATAAACGACACCTGTCTGTCATCTGGAGATTTTGATTTGCGACTGGAAGATTTAAATGTTACCCTTTCCTTCGATAACCATGGAGGAACGACGGTGGATCGGTTGCCTTAGACGTTAGCTCGCTAACCAGGAATTCGCGGCTTCGCGGTGATCACGTTGCTAAGTGGGTAAGGTGCGGGTTCGCTAGCCTGGGGGTCGAGTGTTCGTTCGGATGGGACGAAAACCGAGGTCCCGTGTACACACATTGGTGTGCACGTAAAAGATCTCTTGGCGGTTGGAATTCGGTTGCTGTCCGGTCCCGTGTACACACATAGGTGTGCACGTAAAAGATCTCTTGGCGGTTGGAATTCGGTTGCTGTCCGGGCAAAATTTTTCCTCATATCACATTGTATGCCGTATGCCCGTCTTCAATAAGCCAAGTTAGGTACAGACGCGTAGGACGTTAAACCCTATTTCATTCGCGGCTTCGATCCAGATGGTGGCCGAGAAAGTTGTGCAGAACGATGTGTGTGTGTGGGTGTGGGTGACAAAGCCAGTGCCTTAAATAGTCCATTTTTTTTTGCAGAATAGTAGGACAAAAAAAATATTTTATTTAGTCATTTTATTCGTCCACGTTGGTCTCCCTACAGATCGTTCCGCAATTGGCCCACCCATTTTCACCTCTAATCTGACACAGTGATCCGCAGTGAATATACGCTTGTCCTCTCGCTCTGTCGCATGAACTCTGTAGAACAGATTGCTAATCTGTGTCTCAACATTTGAAACATTTCGTGAACTAAATACGCCACGTGCTTCAAAAGGTTTGGCCATCTTGGCTTATTTTCGAGGTTGGTGGTCGAAATCGGACACGCCCTCGACGCTGCGTCCACAGTGGACTGCGTGTGGCCCGTTTCGACTACTCTTAATCCCCAAATCTTCAATGAGATTTCCGAATATTGAAAACTATCTGCTATTTTGGATTTTTGCCAATTTGACCCATTTGGGCACGGATTTCGGACTAAAACTCTTTTTTTTTTTTGGGGGGGGGGGGGATAATATACGTCTAGTACTGAACATAAACCGTGTCGGCATTTCTATTGCAGCAACTGCCCTGAATGGTGCGAAATTAAGTTACACGTCTGAGCCCCGTGTCTCGAAATCTTAACTAAAAATATGAAATATAAATTTTAGTAGATACTTAAATTTTGATTGGCTAAGCAGTAAAATCAAACAAATATTATCCAATCAAGTTAAAATTTTGTGAATCAGGCCGCTCGACAACAAACCAGGATTAGATATTTCAATCCTACCAGATTCTAAAGGAGACGCGTCTTCAACTCAATATCATCCAAAGTCTCCGAACTGATCGGTTTAAATCAACATTCATGTTGTTTTCTTACCGGGAAAAGATGAGCTTCTGAATGCTTTCAAGCCCTATTTGTAATGAAGCGACTCGATGAACGAGGTTAAACACACCCCACGGGAGAGTACTACTGGTATAGACTTGAGCAACAAGACGCTTAAAGGGACAATAACACTCTTGCTGGCTTGGCAGGTTCCGAAATTAGCCTTATTCTAACTACTAGATGTTTAAGTGTCCTACCTGTTGTGTGAATTATCCATTAAAACCTATCTTACTTGTCCAGAGGGTTCGAAAATATGTTTAAATCCAAATTACATTTGAAAGTGTTTACGTAAAGCTTTTCAAACCATGTTCCGGCATGAAGTTAATTTTTTTTAAAATTAGGTGTGTCAAGATGAAATTTGTATCATTTATTAATTGGAATATTGTAAAATAGTACTATTTGTTGACCAGAATAAAGATTGGGACATATTATTCAGTTACAACAAGAGTGTTATTGGGGCTTTAAGATTGTCATTAGATTAATACTTCCGGCCTATTTTGCCGAACGTATCCGATTTAAAATTTCAGTAAAAACAGAAACGACTGAAAGTACATCAGTTTACATACATTATTTAATGCGTTGCGACCCATTTGTATCAATTTCTAGACGCCAAAGAATAATAATTTAGCTCTTTTAAGTTTTTAAGGCACATCTCCGGCATGTAGTCATGAAATCATTACCATTTAATCTATATCCTCTAGATCCAGATGTACGTAAACATTCAATTTTATTTTATACCTAAACCTACCTTCAATACACTCGGCAAACCCCGGCCGATTCCAGTACCTTACAGCTAGATGTGGGGGTACCGGAATCTGCCGAGGTTTGCCGGGTGACATTTTATTTCTACTATGATTCCAGGTTTCTAGACATTTCCGGAAGCTGCAATTACAATTTAGATTCAGTTAAAATTCAGGTTTATTTAAAATTATTTAATAATACATGATATCTAATTACAATAATAACATCGTTATAATCCTTGAGTGGCATTTAGTGATTGAGCACATTACAAAAACACAACACAATTTATATGGAAAACGATCACGTGTTGCGTGTAGGGGTCTTTAGTGGGAGGGAACCGGATGACCCGGAGAAAACCCACGAGGCTGGAGAGGCGACCCTACTACTTGCCACGTACAACCGGGGATTCGAAATCACGCAAGTTGACTCAATGACAGGCCTTATGATACAGTGCGCACGCGTTAACCATTCGGCCATCAAACCCGTACCTTTCTAGCGATAGTTTCGTACGCCTTAATCAGACATTTTATGACACTCTAGGAAAGGGCTTGTTGTTAGAATTGTTTGTTCACAAATGATTATTTTGTTTAAATTAAAATTATAATAAATATACGGTAAACATAGAATTAATGACATAATTACAATCTAGAAATAAACCTTCTTCATGGCGAAAATATAGTTCGCTATTGCAAGGCTCGATAATGCAGGTGTCGTTAATACAACTGTTGAAACTACAAATGTTGAAACTACAAATTTTGAAACTACAAATGTTGAAATTACATATCTCGAAAATACAAATGTTGAAATAACATACGTTGAAATTATAAAGTTAAGCTGTGTTATTTCAAAATTTGTGCTTTGTAGCTTAGACAGGTGTATTTTTGTTGTATGACAAATCAACAAATGCATTTTCACAAATCTACAAATGTATTTTCACAAATTGAGAGTTTTGCCGAGGATCCCCCTCCATACGAAAAGGGTTTGTAAATTATAACATAATTCATCTATTTGAATATTTGTAAAGATTTCTTGTGGGGAGATTAGGTTTTGACAAGAAGATATGATTAAATTTAGTGCATGACCGTTTTTACTTATAAATGGCGCGTTCTCTCTCTCTCTCTCTCTCTCTCGGGATTGTTCTATTGACTTCTATAAAACAGTGCAGAAGCGTAGGACGTTAAACCCCATTTCATTCATTCATTCTATACAACAGTTTATCCTCACTCAACGTGACACTACAGAACTCATCAAAAGTTTCTATATAAACTCCAACACAAGCAAACGACATAATAACATTATTATCCTATTGTGAAAATTTGTTTTTCAATTCTCTTCTTGCCCTGGGCAACATATGTTCACGACGTTGGGTGCCACTGTTAACTATAATGCGAGTCTTACACAATTTCACTTTCAATAAGAATTCAGGTTGAACGACGGTTAACAAATTTCCTTAAAGTCGTTGTGCGTGTTTTGTCCCTTTCGAGAAGATGAAATTTTCCACGTCTTAATCTTCGCTAAAATATGCCCTTGGCGCTTACTTTAAATTTAATTATATACATACATTATGCAAGATCTTCCTATTACACAGGTCTTTCATTGGGCCTGAAATGGTATATAATTAGAAAAGTTTAACAAGAGCATCATAAACAACATTCTGCACACAGAAAACTATTTCCTTTGAGAATCGATCTACGAACTAAATGGCCGCCATATCCAAACTTTAATATATTGTTTTGTTCAGTGGTTTTACTCAGATTCATAAAATATGAGATAAAAACAATCTGATTAAAACACAGATCCAATTTTGTTTCGTTTTTTATAGTTCATAATTTTGTTTTACTTGTCTTAACTACACTTTAGGATCTGGAAGGTTTGTTATTTAACTCGTGTTCAGCTTCAAATGAGGGGTCAGCCAATCAAATTGTCTGTCGAATAGGGGGGTTGACCTCTCTTGCACGGAACTGTGGGTAGACATGAACTCCGACAGATATCGAAACAAAGCAAAAGTAGATAAAAAACATAGCCACGTGCAACAACGATTCTGATTGGTTAATAGAACGTTATCTCCCACTATAAGTTGTTAGATCTACATGTAGTGTAGGCCATCGAAAGTATAAAAAACGAAACGAAATATAGATCTGCATTTTAATTAGATTGAGATACAAACAGAAAATATATTTATCAAAATTCTTGAAATATTCTTTTTGTTTTCGACTAAAATCGTTGATTTAGGACTTAAAATGTCGACCAACTAGCTTAGTGTCTGTCTCAATTCTGGACGGGCAGACATCGTAGGTTTAGTATGCATAATTAACAATTATAGGCCTAGGTAAAACTAGATACCCAGTACACAAAACAAGACGCTTAAGTTGGGGCCAGTTTTGGGGATGGTCAACCGTTGAGTCGTAAAAGTTATTGGGGGACTAATACATAATAATAAAACAACACTTCAATCAGCTTCAATAGGTGTGGTTCACTATATATAGATATGGTTTACAGAATTAGCTGTACATGCAGGTCACCTGTCCAACCTCGTGGGTTTCCTACGGGACCCAATGCTACAAACCTCTACGCGCTGTACGGGCACAATTTACAAGCACTCTGCATGGTGTGTGCCCGTCTTCTTTAAAGGGACAATAACACTCTTGCTGGCTTGACAGGTTCCGAAAAAAATAATTAGCCTAAATCTAACTACTAGGTGTTTAGGTGTCCTCCCTGCAAATTATCCATTAAAACCTATCTCACTTGTCCAGAGGTTTCGAAAATATGTTTAAATCCATGTTGCACTTGAAAGTGTTTACGTAAAGCTTTTCAAACCATGTTACGGCATGTAGTTGAATTTTTTCAATTTTTAAAATTAGGTGTGTTAAGATGAAATTTGTATCATTTATTAATTGGAATATTGTAAAATAGTACAGTTTTATTTTATGACCAGAATAAAGATCGGGACATATTATTCAGTTACAACAAGAGTGGTATTGGGGCTTTACCCCAGTCGATGCAGAAAGTAAGACATTTAACCCAATTCTATTTCCAGTTGAAACAAGACTGTGTGACGTGCCTATTGCAAGCACTAGAATGAAGTCCACGTCTACACATGTGAAACTCATATGTTTAAAGATAAGTGGACCTGAAAATCAGCCCAGCTAACAAATTATGGCACCTTCCTTGATTCCATCGAGTTTAGTGAAATTGTGAAATTACATATAAATTTCACAGATTGGACACGAAATTCTAGACTACTTACACGTGAGATTAAGAACGATATTACTGTCCGTGGCACCCAGAGCACCTTCTCTACCTGGCATACTACTTAGGGTGTCCCTTAAATGCCTAGGTGTATGGCGGCCTAACCCCGAGTTCACAAAGCATTCTTAGACTTAAGTTAAGAATTTACTCAAATTTCAATCACAAAACTTTACACATAGTTTCTCATTGATGTATTTTATACATTAAAACAACAAAAGTTTTATAAAGGACTGGCTATATTTTAGTTAAAATAAGGCGAACAACTTTGAGTAAATTCGTAACTTAAATCTGAAAATGCTTTGTGAACTCGGGGTCAGGGCACGTGTCGAGTCTGTCGTACCCGTGTTATACTACCGATTGTGTCCCTTTAAAACTCGGGGCCAGGGCGCCATACACCTGGACATTTAAGAGACTAGGGCACGTGTCAAGCCTGTCATACCCGCATTATACCACCGATTGCGCCCCTTTAATATCCATGTTTAAAGTACAGTGTAATTATGGCTGGTTTTATCGGTCAATGTATATAAATGTATAAGAGAAGACGAGGGCTGATAATAATGAAGATAACTGTAAACCTACGATCATAGACTCCCATAACTTGATCTTATCGTCCTACTTGTGTTACTTGTTTACATGACTAAACATAAATACACCCCGATTCATATGAACGTTATTCCCATGTACTTTTTCCACCAAAGGTCCTCGTGGGTTTTCTCCGGGTCCTTCGGTTTTATCCCAACGCGAAGGTACGTACGCGGCTCACAGTCCATGAACCTTACTGAACTTGACCAGACTCCCCCCCCCCCTAACACCAACAGTATTTGAACCTTACAGATCTTAGCAAGACATTACAGACGATTGGTTCAGCCATACGTCGTCAAGTTTTAGACTCCCTCCCCCTTTCTACCAACAGGATGATGACCTTAAAGACAGTGACTACACCTCCTTCCCCTTTTACCACCGCCGACATGGCCACAACCTAACAGACAAACATTGATCAGAATCGCAATCATTTGATACGAGGATATGATACTTAATGGCGGCCGGCCATGGGGGTCAAAACGAAAGTTCCGCTCGCCGTTTAGGAAATATGTCCTAAAAAGTACCTGACCCGGTGTCGAGTTGACGTTAGACAGCCTATTCCACTTATCATACGCTTAAAATGGCAGTCATTAGTTCATGGGCCAATCCCGATTATATTTTGGAGAATAAAACGGCATAATTGTGTGTTAAGTGTGGTTTAATGGTCCAGAGCGGCAATACTATATACCGGAAAACACCGGAAAACACCGGAAAACAACCGGAAAACACCGGAAAACAACTGGAAAACATCATTTTACACCCTAAAAATATGTCGTGTTGTCGTGATGCCATATTCCTCCCAATACTATGAGTCTATAGCCTGATCCTTGGGTTGGTCAAGAAACTTCCCCTAAATTTTGCACTGTGGTTTCTCTCTGTCGGTAGTACAGGACAAAGGGTATGTCAAAATACAGTGTCTAAGGTTAGGGTTAGGGTAAGGTTTAGGGTTAGGGTGGTGGAAACGGGTTAGGGTTAGGGTAAGGTTTAGGGTTAGGGTGGTGGAAACGGGTTAGGGTTAGGGTTAGGCTCTGGATTACATATTTAGGGTGTTTTCCAGTATTTAGGGTGTTTCCGGTATTTAGTGTTTTTTTCCGGTGTTTTCCGGTATTCAGTATGCATGGTGTTTTCCGGTTGTTTTCCGGTGTTTTCCAGAGCGAGACATTAAGTAATATATTGTAACAACAAGAGGACAGAGTGTTTTTAAAATATATTACGCAATGTCTTAAGCTCGAGACAATTAAATAACTTAAAATACAGACACTCCGCACGTGCGTTTACAGTAAAAAAAACGTCATGCCAGTCTAATATTTTTATAATGTACGCTTGGCAAGTTGCCCGTACATTATTTGAAATAATGGTACGCCAACATCAACGGATGACGTCACATCTGTATTTTAAAACCCCTTAAAATCCCCTACCCCTCGGCCGATCAACTAACTCAATATGTGATACGTTTCCAAACAACTTAAACCCATCAGTCTTCATCTGGGAATAGAGACCCCCATAGTAAAGGCAATAAATCATCAGGTAACCCAACGAAAAAAAATGACCCGAAATCTTAAAAGGGTTACGTGTTCGGATAATAAGTTTTGACGTATACATGTACCTCCAAACGACTCAATATTTTGACCTGAAATTTGGTGACAAGGTAAATACACAGCTCCTCTACAATTTGGCAATTAAATTTCAAACATACTCAGACTTTTATTTTTGAGACGGGATATTCCCTTTAATAAAATACTCCCGTAATACCATAGCACCGCCGTCGTGACTACAACACCCATTTTATAATTGTTAAAGGAGCTAAATCGCTAATATTTGGGACCTAGAAATTCACAAAAGTGGGTCGCAACGCATATAATACTGTAATATGAATGTATATAAACTGAATTACATTCAACGGTTTCCGTTTTTACTCCAATTTCAAATCAGTTATGTTCGGCGAAATAAGCCAGCAATCTCAATTGGGTGCAAATTCTAGCGTCTGGTTCTTCCAGTCTAAATACTACCGTTTGATTTGATGCAATGTGTCTAGCCTCGTCCCTCGAGTTTCTCATCAGAAGTGGGACTGAAGCGCATTATGGTACACGATTCGTGTACCAATGTTAAACAAATTATTTTATCTTAAATATCGGATATTAGATGCTCATCTTTTTCCGCTAAGGTTATATCATCAATGTTGATTTAAATTGACCAATTATTCTTGTTTTCGCTGTGGAAGATTTTGGAGGATTTTGAGTTACGGACTTAGGTCCTTTAATATACTATCCCATGTGTAGAATTACATAAGTTAATACGATACAGATGAAAACTGATCCACTCAACAACAAAATATTTACGTTTTTATCAAAACTCAAATCTATAAATGATGCGCTTAGAGAAGCAGGTCCACCCAATATCTGGTGACAACGGAGACCGTTGCCACATCACTGGGTTAAAAGTCCATTTTAGCGATATGTGAATCGGGACTGCAATATCGGGAATGTTGAATCTCTAATATCAGTCCAAAAATGCTCGGCATACAGACAATTGCTAGAATATTAGTTGGTGTAAATTTTCTGAGATCTGCGCGCGTGTTCTTGATTTTGAAATAGTTTATTAACCCCGTAACAAAATGAAATAAAATTAAGTGGAGTTTAACTTCCTATTTTCACAAACCGACAGTATTTATTTTTGAAGAATGGCGAACGCACACGATTGTGCCATAAGGGACAATTAGCTCTGACAGTGGCGCTACGGCCTACATTTCTATACGGGAACTCAGTTTTCGTCTCATCAGCACGACCAGACACAGTCCTTGCGAGGCCCTCATTTCTACACCACTGATTATAAAGGAGAAATCACACAGAAAAATCCCAAGGAACATTCTAGACCAGCACCGGGATCGAACTTCGGACCTAGTTGTCATGAAGCCAGCGTCTTACATACTGAGCCACCACGGCTCCGAAATAGTAGACGAACCCTTTAAATGAAAGTATGAAGTAACGGAAGGTGACGGCTGGATGCCTGATCTGAAGTTATATACTTCTATACGAACTCACTAGACCAGCACCGCGATCGAAACCTGGACATGGTTGTTAGTGATTCAGCGTCTTACGCATTGAGCCATCACGGCGTCGAAATAGCATACGGACACTTTAAAGGAAAGTATGAAACAAACAGAAATAAAGGAAGGCGACGGTTGGATGCCTGATCTGAAACTAGTGCTTATCACTTATGTCAATGGTCTATTATAAGTCACTCCCTTGGATATCACCCTATCTATTCAAAACAACCTACCGTAGATATCGTTGAAAATATATATACTCTTTGGTCCTAACATAAATTTCAAGTCAATAAAAAAAGCGAGCTAGAAAACAAATAACTGATGGTTTCACTGATAAAAAAAGTCATCGTATTGAAAAAGAAAAAAAGTCGGAACATCTTGACTTGTGTTTGTGTTATTCACAAGGGATTTAAAATGTGAGAAATGAATCTTGGTGTTGCGTTACAGTTTTAAAAGAATATTGAAGATTATTTTGTTTTGTGTATCATGTAGCGTGAAGGTGTTGAAGAGAACGAACCAGTTGAAATGACACAGGTAAATGTCTACTATTTATCTACGTATTTTTACATTAAATTAACCAGTGAGTCAAAAGGGGAGACACGGCGTCTCAGTGAGGGAGAGGAGTTGGGGTGGTCTAGTGGTCTAGAGTGTCACGCTTCGACCTCTAGCTGGTCGGTCACTTCTGGCTTGTGGTTTCGACCCCTGGTGTCTTCTCAAACTCTAGCTGGCCGGCCACCTTTGGCTTGTGGCTGTGGTTTCGAACCCTGGTGTGAGCGTATGTGGCATGGAGAAAGGGGCGCCTTCTCATCCTCGTGGGTTTCTCCCGGGCACACGAATTATTGACATAAAATTGAGCCATATGTTAGTCCCGAAATGACCTAGTTGTGTTGAGTGGACGTTTAACCCCATTTTATCTCTCTTTCTCTCTCTCTCTCTACTCTTATTCGGTTCCCAAATGTCAGTGGTTTCTTATTATGTCCCATCCAAACAGTTCCAAACGACTTGTCAACGTGGCAATGGACATTCTTTGTAACTTTTAATCTCGGATGACGAGATTCAAACTCGAGTAATACTAGTAGTGCGTTGACGGTTTGAATATCGCCATCAAACTCCTTTAATAATTCATCATTCTTATTTATGAAATAACACGTCAAGACATTCTGATTCAACTATTCTGTTAAAGGGACAATAACACTCTTGCAGGTTTGACAGGTCCAGAAAAAAATTAGCATTATTCTAACTACTAAATGTTTAAATGTCCTACCTACTGTGTAAATTATCCACTACAACCTATTTTACTTGTCCAGAGGGTTCGAAAATATGTTTAAATCCAAGTTGCATTTGAAAGTGTTTACGTAATGCTTTTAAACCATGTAGTTGACTTTTTTCAATTTTTTAAATTCGGTGTGTTAAGATAAAATTTGTATCATCAATTACTTGGAATATTACAATTTGTTGACCAGAGTAAAGACAAAATAAAGTATATATAGTGTTTTCTGTAGTAAATTTAACGAAAAGTTTACAAACAACACGCTACCAAGGACTGTTAGAGTTTAACAGATCGTTAAATTAACTTAGTTTTGAGCAACTGACCCCCGGTCGTTAAAGAAAAAGGAAAATATGTGACCCGTCATGGCAAAATTGAGTTATTGTTATTTTCACATTCCACTACTCGGTACCTTCAATTTGATGTATAGTTTGTTTGACTGAGCTGTATTCTCTTGAAGCCACCCAAAAACGACATCAAAATGACAAAATGTGCGAGTTTTCATAAGTTATGTGTTTATTAAAGTCATTGTATGGGTTTTAGGGGTGCTACATCAAAAGAATTGCAGTATCACTCGGCCAACCTCGGCATTTTCAGGTACCCTACATCTAGCCTCGGCTGTATGGCGGCAATTGATATGTACCTACGCCTATAAAATTGCGACGAGGCACAGGTTTACTTATTAGGAAAACTTTTCACTTTTACAAAGAACTTCTCACAATTGCTTAATTCGAAGAGTGTGTAGAATTGAAGGTGCAAACTTGTCCTTGTCTAAAGAAAATCGGATAAACTTGAAAGAAAAATAGCTTCAGACTTTTTAATCTTTGTATGATAAAACAGCGTCTTTGATAATCCGGGAACTTGAAAGTAGTTCCAATGGCGGACTTCGTCACACAGCCGGTACTGGAATCTGCTGAGGTTTGCCGAATGTTGTTGTATAAGAGTCAATCCGAAATGATAATCGTGGTAGTTAAATTTTTTCCGACACTAACGATTTTTTTGTTTTAAATGAACCCACAGTAACTATCGGTCTTGATATCACCAAGGACGTACCGGAAGTCGAGTTTCTCTAATACACGATGCACCCTGTAGTTCTTATAGAGTCTCTAAACCATGAAGTACCCTGTCGTTAGTCTTGAGTCTCTAAACCATAATATATTCTGTAGAGTCTCTAAACCATGAAGTACCCTGTCGTTAGTCTTGAGTCTCTAAACCATGATGTATTCTGTAGAGTCTCTAAACTATGATGTACCCTGTCGTTAGTCTTGAGTCTCTAAACCATGATGTACCCTGTAGTTCTTATAGAGTCTCTAAACCATGATATATTCTGTTGTTTAATCTCTCTAAACAAACATGTACTCCGTAGTTCGGATAAAGTGTCTAAACCCTGATTTAGCCTGTACTTAGATTTACCCTGTAGTTCCTATAGTCACTACACCATAAGGTACCCTGTAGTTCGCATAAACCATAGTTGTGTAAATAGGAGGTCGATCGTCAAATGAATATGAATTGTACGATATGCTAATCTCGAAATTACATAGTTTCTCTTAATTGAATAGATTATTAAAGGGACAATAACACTCTCCAAGATGTTTAAGTGTCTTAGCTGTTGTGTAAATTACATCCTATTTTACTTGTACAGAGGGTTTGAAAAGTTTTTAAATCTAAGTTACATTTGAAAAGGTTTGCGTGAAGCTTTTCAAACTATGTATTTAAATTTTTCCAATTTTATTCAAATTCGGTATGTTAAGATGAAATGTGTATCCTCAATTAATTGGAATATTGTAAAATAGTACAATTTGCAGACCAAAATAATGACTGGGACATATTATTCAGTTACAACAAGAGTGTTATTGGGCACTTTAAATATCTGGATGCAACAGATGTGGTGTAGAAAATTCTAGGTGGCCTACATTAAAATATTGGCAATATGGGGTATTTCTTGCTATGGTGTGTTTGTAGTATAGGACGAGACTCAGTGTCTTGATTGTAATTCAATAATGTAATGTTATCTTAGTTCATATTATGTCTTTGAATCTACCTGGGAGGTATGTGCATCGGTAAGACACCTTCAATAAATTAATATCAGTCTTTAATTACACACTGTTAAACAAGCCATTAGTGTTTTAATGCCAATAAATCATTTAGTTTATTCATCTCGACGTAAAAATATATAGACACATTTGTTTGATCATCTATATTGCATCTAGAGAGAGGGGGAGGAAAAAAATGGCAAAAGAAAACTACATATTTTCAGCTAGCGCTTTCACAACTTACGTTGTACGTCAGATTTTCAAGATTACCTTTCATGTTATGTTCATACATTATCATAATAATTTTAGAAACGAAATATTAAGCATGCATTATGCACGAGCTAAATCTGCCAGTGTAGGATTAAAATTAGACATTATTCGGATTTATTCAGTTGATACCAGCGATAATTTCGTAAGTTTTGACTTTAACTTTGTCTTTTAAATGGATTTTGATGTCTCTGTTTTCATATTCTTACCGGCTTTTATTAGATTGCTATAGAGGAAATGAAATGAAATGGGGTTGAACGTCCCACTGTTCTGTTCCGACTGGGCCAATGAAGACAGCCATACGTCATACTGTGTGCTATAAGAGAAATTGTGCCCAGAAAGCGGGTCGATATACAGTATATTTATTTACTCGTTTTTGTGAAAATCTCAATTGAATTTCGATGAAAATCAATATTTTCACTTATTTTGTCTTTTTCTCATTATTGGATGGCGCGCATTTTGCCGTGGCCTGTCACATATTGCAAATTTCATTCAAATTATTTAATTCTGAGCGAAGTTTTGAGTGATTGGAAGAAGCAGCGTCGATTGTTTATTATCGTAGAAACGGAAATGGACAAACAACAGTCTCGATTATCCAATTAATCGTAAAGCTTCTTTAAATCTCACAGGTGTGTGATCCGTTTAAATCCCGGCCATCCGATGTTGAAGCGTGTTAAAGGGACAATCCCGAATTAAACAGAGGCTCAAAAATAAAAGTCTGAGAATGTATGAAAATAAAATGCCAAAATATAGGGGAATGGTGTATTTACCGTGTCTCAAAATTTCAACTCAAAATATTGAGTCGTTTGGACGTGAACGCCAAAACTACTTATCCGGACACGTAACCCTTTTAAGATTTCGGGTCAATTGTTTCGTTGGGTGACCTTATAACCGATTACGCTTACTTGAGAGGGTTATGCAGTGAATAACCGGGAATAACCCATGTGCCGTACTTGATAGAGAAAGGCAAATTACCACAAAATACACCTTGGGGCACCGGTCTCAAATTCCAGATGAAGACTGGCGGATTTAAGTCGTTTGAAAACGTATCATAAATACTGAAGTAGTTGCTCGGCCCTTGACTCAAATATTTTAAGGGATTTTAACACAAAATTAAGCAGTTTTATTCCTAAAACAAATATCGGGATTAGCCCTTTAAGTAAATAAATGTCTATTTGATCAAAATCCAAATTTTAGTACATACTTCAGTTTTGATTGACTAGCACTAAAATTAATTTAATATTATCCAATCTTAATACTAAAATTTGGATTTTATCTTAGTTCAAATTTCGTGAAACAGGTCCCTGAAGCGAAGCAAGATCTGGCCCCGATTTCCCAAAGCATTCCCTGCAGTTAAGAATTTACACAACTTTCAATCACTGTTTATGAGTAATTTACTTTAATGCATAAACACAAAACTTTGCACATAGTGTCTTATTGGTGTTTTTGATACATATAAACGGCAAACGTTTTATAAAAGGCTATAGTTTTGTTAAAATAAGTCAAACAATTTTGAGTAAATTCCTAACTTTTGTCTGAGAATGCTATGTGAACTTGTGGCCTGGAATAGGCAAATTAAACTCTTACATAATGCACCTTTAAATCTGTATTATTATTGTGATTTAATTCTAGGTGTTTGGTATTTTAGTATGTGAATATGATTAGATAATTCTGTGGTCATGTTATTGACAACATCCACTTGTCCTCTACTTGTATTGGTACTCGTACTGCAGCATGTTTCTGGTAAGTAGGGAGGGGGTTAGAAATGGGGTTTCACGTCCACGCGACACAAAACAGGTCATTTGCACGTAGGGATCTTTAGCAGTGAGGGAAAACCGAAGGAACTGGATAAAACGGACATGGTTTGACACGCGATCCTACTCCTTGTCACGTACAAGCGGCGCTATAGAAAGCACCAGT
This sequence comes from Patella pellucida, assembly GCA_917208275.1. NCBI lineage: Eukaryota > Metazoa > Mollusca > Gastropoda > Patellidae > Patella > Patella pellucida. The sequence continues at coordinate 54,250,011 of OU795043.1, forward strand.
GAGTTTTTGTTCAATGCTTCCTAAAGGACCGCCTACAACATGGATTTATTAATTAGAAACTCCCCAGTTGTACCCGGCAAAGAGTAGGGTCGCCTGTCCAACATCATTAGTTTTCGCTGGGACCTCCCGTTTCTCCCACCGAGATGATTTGTTTAATTCCTGGATGGAGCCAGATTGGATTCAGTCGGATTTAAATGAAATGAAATGGAGTTTAACGTCCTACTGTTCTGCTTCTACTAGGCTTACGAAGACTGGCATACGCCGCACAGTGTGCTATGAGGTATATTGTGCCCGGACAGCGGTGCTACTGCTTTCTTTTATATCGAATTCCAACTGCCAAGGGATCTTTTACGTGTACGACAATGTGTACGAAAAACCTGTCAGGCCCTATATCCTGCACTACTTACTCACTCAACCACCGTCGCTCCCCACACGATTTTAAAGAAGTCCTCCAATCAAACGATTTAAGAGACGAGAATCTTTGTAAATCATATCAAATCAGATTTTGTTTTCTCCTACATTTATACAAATATCGCGCAACGAACAAATGTGAGCTGCATTGCCACCGTCTTTATCTTCTCACTCGACTCTAATCCCACACCCCACTGATCAGCAGTCAAAATAGGGATGACGTCGATGCGACTTGATCAGCCCCAGATATTACCCTTTTACCTTCTGCAAATAAAATTCTAGAACATTTTAAGCATGAGACAAATAAGTATTTGAAGTATACGTGTAGGTAAAACATGGGTATTTAAAATGAGTAAAAGGCACCGGACTAGTTGCGGGGGTTGGGATGGCCTAGTGGTCTAGAGTGCCGCGCTTCGACCTCTAGCTGGCCGACCACCTCTTGCTTGCGGCTGTGGTCTCGAGCTCTGGTGGGAGCGTATGTGGGCATGGAGATAGGGCCGCCTTCTCAACCTCGTGGGTTTCCCCCGGACACTCCGGTTTCCTCTCACTGCTAAAGACCCCTACGCGCAAACGAATTATTGAAATAATATTAAAACATATGTTAGTCCCGAAATGACCTAGTTGTGCTGAGTGTTCGCAATACCTCTGCGAAACAGATTGGTCCTATATATGTATGCACCTAAATAAACAGAACTATTGACTGAGAGTTCCTGATTTGATAAAATCATAGGTTAATCTCTCCGTTTAATGTCACTGACGCTTTGCTCACCTTGGACCCTCGCTGCTCAATTACAAACCCAAGTATCTCTTTGATTCGGGTAATAAATAGAATTGTTGATCTTACAAGATCGTTATTACTGTGGTCATTGTTATTTGTTATTCTAGCTTCCCATTGTCGTGCAATGCGTCGCGATAGGATTGTCTCTATTAATGGCCCAAGACCACTCTTGTCGTAACTGAAAAGTATGTCCCAATCTTTATTCTGGTCAACAAATTGTACTATTTTACAACATTCTAATTAAATGATAATACAAATTCCATCTTAACACACCGAATTAAAAGAATTGTAAAAAGTCAACCACGTGGTAACAACATGGTTTGAAAAACACTTTCAAATGTAACCTGGGTTTAAGCATATTTTAGAACCCCCTGGACAAGTAAAATATGATGATATGAATAATTTACACGACATCTACTAGTCAGAATGAGGCTAACATTTGTTCTGGGCCTGTCAAGCCAGCAAGAGTGGTATTGTCCCTTTAATAGAGTACATGATCGGGTACGTGCAGATACTTTCGGAGACGTGTTGATCGTTGATTGCTGCAACTGACCTCAATATATGACAAGATCTGATACTGATAGGATCTCCACGATTTCATCCGCAGCACGAATCGTGATAGTGGGGGAACCTAGCATTATTAAGAACTGTGCTCACGTTTTCTGTTTCCAGGAGTTGAAATTTGCACGTTTACACGACAGCAAGACCGGGTACCGTCGCCATTAACTGGGTCAACTCTTAAACTTGGTCTGACGGATATCGAAGGGTGTGAAGCGGTGTGTAGTAATGATGTACCACCATGTCAAAGTCTGTATTTTCAACTTCCTCTGTGTTATGTATATAGCACGATTCCAACAACAACTACACCACGAGCTGGTGCAATCTATTCCCAGAGATCATGCCAGGCGGAACCTGCAGGTAACTATGGCGACACTTATATGGTTGTTCTTTACACAGTGCGGGGGCGTGGTAAAAACGTGTCTGGTATAAACAGTATTTCATTCAAGAGAACATTAGTATTTACAATTTATCATTTTTGTCTTTTGTCTTTTGTGTAAATCATTATTATGTGGCGCAGTCCTCCCGCACTTTCTATTAAGAGAATATAAGTGAATAGAATGTAGTAACAAGCAAAACTGTTTATATAGAACTGTTTTCATAATTATGTTAGTCACGCAAAATTCTGCATTAAGGCCACTATACGGATCCGAGTATATTTTCCAATATTTAGAACACTAAAGAACCACTTGCAGTGTCTGGTAACTATAGTTACAGATTACTACACTCTGTAGATATAATATCGAAGAACTTACGAACATATGCCATTGAGTGTTCCATGAGGGACATTTTACCTACACCTCCATGAATACAAACTGTCCTTTTTTACTCGTAGACAAACATGTACACGGGACTTCTATTTTTCTTTTATTATAACATTTGGAAATGACTAGACGCTGTACACTGCCAGGCTCTCAACCCTGCACCTCTGATGAAGGGTAACCATGGTGGCAAAATCCGGGCTGGGGAATCTTCTGAGGCAATTCGTTATACATAATATGTATTTTTTTTCAGTTGTCAGTTCGTCTGAGCTAGAATCCTCATCATCTCCAACGGTAAGTTCATCATCAACAGTTGCGAGTTCGTCTGTGCTAGAGTCGTCAGCATCTCCAGCAGCAAGTCCAACATCAACTATTCTGAGTTCGTCTGTGGTAGAGTCGATAACATCTTTGACTGTAAGTTCATCATCAAATGTTGTCAGTTCCTCTGCGCTAGAGTCAACAGCATCCCCAACTGTAAGTTCATCACCAGTGGACGATTCATCAACCTCATCAATGGTACCAGCATCTAACACAGGTGAGTGTTTATTTACTTCCTAGGAATAAAATCTCCATCGGGAAATTGTGAACATTCTGCAAATGTATCAATAATAAAGAGAGAAACGCTCAGCTCACCAGGTTAACAAATGTCATTTAGTCGGATTCCGATACTTCGTTACTCAATTATAACTCTTTGTTGACCATAAATCAATGGAAATGTTGTTTTCTTTGAATTTAATAAGATTAATTTAATTTTGATTGAAGAATGGTACATTGTTGTATAGATCAGTGAACATTCAGTTTTGTAGAATTTATTCCAACTATACGTCCTCGACTGTGTATTGACAGTGTCAGCCTCTTTTAAATCCATGCATGCTATGGTGGGTGTGGCGTCAGGCAGGGTAAGCTTACTCTTCCGGACACCTGTTACCTCTGCTTGTCATGTATTTTGTACACGGTGAACAGTCCATATGCTGATTACACTATTTTGCCAGATTACACTATTTTCCCTATATCGTTTTCTTAGGACTTCGAATTTTGTCTATGGTTTGGATTATTCGTACTTTTTTTTATTTTGCATTGTCGGTTGGAGAAATTTATCATTTTATATTGATTTGCTCTTTCTTTCTGTTCACAGGAGAAATTTGCACGTTTACACGACAGCAAGACCGGGTACCGTCTCCAATAACAGGAGCGACTCCTAAATTTGGTCTGACAGATATCGAAGGGTGTGAAGCGGCGTGTAGTAATGATGTACCACCATGTCAAAGTCTGTATTTTCAATTTCCTCTGTGTTATGTATATAGCACAATTCCCACAACAACTACACCACGAGCTGATGCAATCTATTCCCAGAGATCGTGCCAGGCGGAACCTGCAGGTAACTATGGCGACACTTATATGGGTGCTTTTTTTATATAGTGCGTTAGGGCATTGTAGATACGTGTCTATAAGTTGTATGTCAGCGGAGCAAATTTGTTCGAATATGAAAATTCTACATTAAGGCCACTTTAGATTCAGTTACAAAGTTCTGACTGACGTACGCCATTGAGTGTTCAATGAGGGACAGTTTGCCAAAACAGCGATGTTTCTGCGCACACCTCGTTGAATACAAACTGCCCTTTTTTACTCGTAGACAAACATGTACACGGGGCTTCTATGTTTCTTTTCATTCCAAATGACTACACCCCTCACTGCCAGGCTCTCAACCCTGCACTACTTATCAAGGGTAATCATGCTGGCAAAATCCTGGGGAACCTTCTGCGACAATTCGTTAAAAACATGTAGTTCTTTATTTGATTATAGACAATTTTCTTTCAGTTGTCAGTTCGTCTGAGCTAGAGTCCTCACCATCTTCAACAGTAGCATCATTATCAACAGTTGCGAGTTCGTCTGTGCTAGAGTCATCAGCATCTCCAGCAGTAAGTTCATCAACTGTTGTGAGTTCGTCTGTGCTAGAGTCATCAGCATCCCCAACCGTGAGTTCATCATCAACCGTTGTCAGTTCTTCTGTCCTCGAGTCAACAGCATCCCCAACTGTAAGTTCATCACCCGTGGACGAGTCATCAACCTCATCAATGGTACCAACATCTAACACAGGTGAGTGTTTGGTTACTTTTCGGGGATTGGATGGCTGAATAAAGCCTGTCATTGAGTTAACTGGCGTCGTTTCGGATCCTCGGTTGTACGTTGCAAGGAGTAGAGTCGCCTGTCCAACCTCGTGGGTTTTCTCCGGGTCATCTGGTTTCCTCCCACTGCTAAAGACCTATACGCGCAACGAAATATAAAATTAAACCATATGTTAGTCCCGAAATTACCTTGTTTGTGTCGAATGAACGTTTAACCCCATTTATCTCTCTTTTTTAGTTACTTTTGCTATGAATAAAATCATGATCGAAAATTTGTAAAGTCTTTGTGCTGGGATTATTTTACTAATCAGAGGGATGAACCGCCATTTTGTTGAGTAATTGCTTTACTCATTAATGCCTTGTAATGAATAAACAGCTAAATGCTGGGGGGGGGGGGGTAAATTCACGTGGTTGGAGATGAACGAATTGTCAACTAGGATTGGATATGTATCTGGAAGTGTTATTGCCCCTTCTGCGTCAAATGTAACAATACAGGAGAGAGAAACGTTTATTTGTGATGTTCCGTTATATGTACCAAGTTAACAAATGGCGGACTCGGTTACTTTGTTACTGAATAATGACTTTTTATTGTCCATAAATCAATGAAAATTCTGTTTTCTGGGAATTATTTTACTTTAGATTTATTTTGATTGAAGAATGGTACATTGTTGTATAGATCAGTCAACATTCAGTTTTGTCGAATCTATTCCACGTATATGTGGTCGAACATCTTCCTGAAGCAACGGCCGCGAGTTTAACAACATCCAACCCTTGCTTCAACACTTGGCTATTCCTAACCTTTTAAGCTGGTTGTGTTTACACGTGACTAATTAGCATTCAAATCATTGTCCAATCAGAGGTCGTGGCACATAACACACTCACATTGTAGCACATGACTGTAGTAAACAAATATGGCATTCTCCACAGAAAAAGAACGAGACAAGTTTACAGCCGTTGAAAGTTTTTTTTTCAATTTAGAAACTCACAGAAAACCAAAAAAAAGGCAATTGAAGCAGTTTAGGACCTTGACATTAATCGAACCTTGACCTTTGCATCTCGATTGTGACATAGACATTTTTTTTAGAAGCGCGAGACTTGATAATCGTGACGATTTGTTTAAAGTGGATAAATATAATAAATTGAAAGTAGTCTTATTTTTAGTAACTCATTTAACGAAGGAATCTGATTGGATCACGGTTGGGGCCGGTACCCAATCAAATTTAGTGCCGAAAAATGTAGAGTGTTGAGTGAAGGGCTTGATAAGCTGTATGTAGTTAAGGCGAGATCAAGCCTTCTATTGAAGTTGGTGGTCGAACTGTGTATTCACTTGCCAGTTTCTTATAAATGCAGGCATTGTAAGATTTGGCATGGTCTGTCGGAGACAGAATATCGGCTATTATTGTCATTTTATATTTATTCGCGCTTTGTTTCTGTTTCTGTTCACAGGAGAAATTTGCACGTTTACACGACAGCAAGACCGGGTACCGTCTCCAATAACTGGAGCGACTCCTAAATTTGGTCTGACGGATATCGAAGGGTGTGAAGCGACGTGTAGTAATGATATACCACCATGTCAAAGTCTGTATTTTCAATTTCCTCTGTGTTATGTATATAGTACGATTCCAACAACAACTACACCACGAACTGGTGCAATCTATTCCCAGAGATCGTGCCAGGCGGAACCTGCAGGTAACTATGGCGACATTGCATTTTGAGTTTTTTTTAGTGCGGGGGGGGGGGAGCCTTCTGCAAACTATTTCCAGTGATCATGTCCGACAGAACCTGCAGGTTAACCATGATGACACTTATAAGGGTTATATGTAATGGTAATTAGATAAAGGACAGGAAGGGAGTGGGTAGGGGTAGACAGTACTCATGAAACCTGATGATAACTAAATCGAATTGTATTTACCACGGTGATGGATAAAGGAATGGGTTTTAACGTCCGTTTGACACAAAGTCATTTCAGGGCTAATACAAGGTACATTGTCTTTTCACTCAATCGCATGCGTGTATTTGGTCTTTGGCGGTGGGGGGAAACCGTTGGACCAAGATGAAACCACAAGATTGAGCAGGTGATCCTATTCCTTGCTCCTGATTAGGTACCAGCTTGGGATTGAAACCACGCCCCACCCAACCTTCCTTGTTATCAATGAAACAAACGTCATAAATGTAAAACACATTTAGTATAGACATGTTCTCAGTAGAACTAATTTCGTTATAATGGAAGGTCACGTGATAAAACAAAATGGCGACTTTCTTATAATCCACACCAAAACACTATACTTAGAATTATGATAAAATTAGTAAATATTTTATAGATTTTTTGGTAAAATAAAAAAAAGGCTGTCATGAAGTTACAAAAACAGGCAGGTTTATGTCAATTTCTATGATCCAGGCATATATTCATACGAATTTCAGTCTGTAAGGGTTGTCAGCATTTGAGCATATCTAGATCAAGGGCTAATAAGGTCTTTGATGGTGTCATGTTATGCAATTTGCTTTTGTCCAGTCACAGACCGTAATAAGGGAGGCAATTTACCCTAAAACAAAATTTAAGAATTGTAATTTCAGAATAATTTTATACATTACTCTTACAGTTGCCAGTTCGTCTGTACTGGAGTCGTCATCATCGCCAACTGTAAGTTCGTCATCGACGGCTGTCAGTTCGTCTGTGGTAGAGTCGTTAACATCTCCAGTAGTAAGTTCATCATCTACTGCAGTCAAATCGTCTGTGCTAGAGTCTACAACGGCCCCAAAAATAAGTTCATCATCAACAAGTGTTTTTGATTCGTCATCCATCCCAACAGTAACTTTATCATCGATGGCTGTAAGCTCGTCTATAGTAGTGTCGTCATCAACTTCAACACCAAATTCGTTGTCGACGGCTGTCAGTTCGTCTGTGCTAGAGTCTACAACGGCCCCAACACTAAGTTCACCATCACCGGCTGTAAGTTCGTTTGTTTTATATTCGTCACCATCCCCAACAGTAACTTCATCATCTCCAGCTGTAAGCTCGTCTGTAATGGAGTCGTCACCATCACCAACGGTAAGTTCGTCATCGACGGCTGTGCAAGAGTTGTTTACATCTCCAACAGTCAGTTCGTTATCAACAGCTATCAGTTCGTCTATGATGGAGTCTACAACGCCCCATGCAGTGAATTCTTCATCACCTGCGGGCGAATCATCTTCACAATATGTCGAGTCAACAACCTCATCATTAGTACCAGGATCTAACACAGGTGAGTGATTATTTATAATTATTCCTTTATATCAAATCACCATCAAAATTTTACATGCGTTCTGCGAGTCACAAACTGTTTGAATTTTTGTTGCTGGGACGGGATTGTTGCTCTAATGACAAGGCTGAACCACCATTTCATGAGTTTGGAATACATTAACGCCCTATTGTTCTGCATTGGTATCTTGGGAAAAATAGCTATCAAACCATAACCACTTAGTTAGTGGGCCAGAACTATACTCAAAGGGTAACAGTGGATAGGACATGCATCCGGTAGAGTTATACCCCGTTCTATTTTTATCGCTACTCCCATTAGCATTAACCTGTCATGGTGTTCCCTTGTTGGTGGTGCAGGACAACTGACCTGACAATTGTCTAGTCTTTCCGATGGGACGAGAAACCGAGGTCCCATGTACACATTGGCGTGCACGTAAAATACCCCTTGATAATTGGATATAAGACTAGGCCGTAGCGCCAATGCCCGGGCAACATTTCCCTCATAGCACAGTGTGTTACATAAGTCCGCCTTCATTAGCCGAGTCAAAGCAGAACAGTTATTTCCTTTCATTGCCATTAAAGGAATGTCTTTGGATCTAGAGGAAGAAATGTTCATTTGTGATGTTCCATTAGTAGTTAATGTTCGGTAAGACAACGTTACTTTGGACTTTTAAGAGTTAAGGATCAGCCACTTAAAAAAGCATCCATTGTGAGATGTATTATGACGGGTATTATTTTCATTGATACTGGTTATTAAAGCATCGTTTTGATTTTTTCAGGTGGAGTGGAAATTTGCACGTTTATACGACAGCAAGACCGGGTACCGTCTCCAATAACCGGAGCGACCATTAAACTTGGTCTGACGGATATCGAAGGATGTGAAGCGGCTTGTAGTAATGATGATCCACCATGTCAAAGTCTGTATTTCCAACTTCCTCTGTGTTATGTATATAGCACGATACCAACAACAACTACACCACGGGCTGGTGCAATCTATTCACAGAGATCGTGCCAGGCGGAACCTGCAGGTAACTGTGGCTACACTTCTATCTCTGGGTACGCCATCTCTATGGTTGTCTTTTATAAGGGTCATCTGTAATGGTAATTAAATGGAGAAAAGGGACGGAGGGTGGGGTGGGTGTACTCTTCAAATCCTATGACTTTGTCGAAAAGCTCTTGTTACCAAGATGACACAGAGATAAATGTGGGCTAACAAATGGTGCAATTTCATTTCAATAATTCACTTTTTGGAGTAGCTGAAATAAACCCACGTGGTGGAAAAGGCGACTCATACTCTCCGCCCTGCATCCCTGATAAGGGGTGACCACGCTACAAAATCATAATGAATCTTCTCGGTCGATTAATTATGAATATGTAGATTTTATTTGAATTTACTGTTTCAGTTGTCAGTTCGTCTGTGCTAGAGCCATCAACATCCGAAACAGAAAGTCCATCATCAACAGATGCGAGTTTGTCTCTGCTAGAGTCGTCAACATCTCCAACAGAAAGTTCATCACCCACAGTTGCGAGTTCATCTGTGCTAGAGTCGTCAACATCCTCAAAAATAAGTTCATCATCCACATTTGCTGGTTCGTCTGTGCTAGGGTTGTCAACATCCCCGACATTAAGTTCATCATCAACAGTTACAGGTTCGTCTGTGCTAGAGTCATTTAATTCACCGACAGTAAGTTTATCTTCAACAGTTGTGAGTTCGTCGGTTCTAGAGTCGTTGACATCACCGACAGTAAGTTCATCATCAACAGTTGCGAGTTCGTCTGTGCTAGAGTCGTCAACATCATCAGCAGTAAGTTCATCCTCAACAGCTGCAAAATCGTCTGTGCTAGAGTCGTTGACATCACTGACACTAAGTTCATCGACAGTTGCGAGTTCGTCTGTGCTAGAGTCGTCAACATCCCCAATAGTAAGTTCATCATCCACAAATGTGGGTTCGTCTGTGCTAGAATCGTTGACATCCCCGACAGTAAGTTCATCATCAACAGTTGCGACGTCGTCTGTGTTAAAAGCGTCAACATCTGCGACAGTAAGTTCATTATCAACAATTGCGAGTTCGTCTGTGTTAGAGTCGTCAACATCCCCGACAGTAAGTTCACCATTAACAGTTGCGACGTCGTCTGTGTTAAAAGCGTCAACATCTGCGACAGTAAGTTCATTATCAACAATTGCGAGTTCGTCTGTGCTAGAGTCGTCAACACCCCCAACAGTAAGTTCACCATCAACAGTTGCGAGTTCGTCTGTGTTAGAGTCGTCAACATCTTTAACAGTAAGTTCACCATCAACAGTTGATATATGGCTAGAGTCGTCAACATCCCCAACAGTAAGTTCATCATTATCGGTTGCGAGTTCGTCTGTGCTAGAGTCGTCAACATCCCCAACAGTAAGTTCATCATTATCGGTTGCGAGTTCGTCTGTGCTAGAGTCGTCAACATCCCCAACAGTAAGTTCATCATTATCGGTTGCGAGTTCGTCTGTGCTAGAGTCGTCAACATCCCCAACAGTAAGTTCATCATTATCGGTTGCGAGTTCGTCTGTGCTAGAGTCGTCAACATCCTCAACAGTAAGTGCATCATCAAAGGTTGTGAGTTCGCCTGGGCTAGAGTCATCAAAATTTCAAACAGTAAGTTCCTCATCGCCGGTGGAAGAATCGTCATCACACCTTGCTGAGTCATCAACCTCATCATTGATACCAACATCTAACGCAGGTGAGATTTAAGTTACTTTTGCAATGAATACAATCACCATCAAGCTTTGTGCATGTCAGGAGTGGTTTCTATAGGAACCTATAACTACAATTCATAATTTCTCCTTTTCGCCCCTTCTAAACACGAAAGTCGAAAAGTAAACGCTACGTCAAAATGTGAGGCGCCAACACGCTATACAAGCCAAAATCATCCCGAAAATAGGAAATTAAAAAAAAACACACAACGGTAATAGCGCCCCTTGTTTTTTCCCAATTTTTGGGTTTTTATTTTCGACATGCATTTTGGCTTGTAAACCGTCTTGTCGACTTTCGGCTTAATCATATTTTTTGTATTTATTGATGTCAGTAAGAAGGCGACAAGACGCATACCAAGCCAAAATGTAAATTAGGAAAAAAACACACGCGCTACTAACGACACATCATTTTGTCTTGCTATGTCCTTTTTTCATATCCAATTCTCTGTGCCGAAATACCCCCCCCCCCCTGTCATATGTATAGCTAGGTGAAACATACCACCTAACTCCTTTATACGAAATTAGAGAAGCGAGCTTACTCCTTATCACGTATAAACTGGTAGTTCAGCTATGATAGATGGCGAGTGTATGATGATGAACGAAGTCAAGACGTTTTTAGAAGCGACATGCCTCATGATCAAAGTCCCCCTACATATTCGCACACCCGCAAAATGAATTTGGAGAACAACTGAAATGTTAGTCCATGTATGGTTTATGGTGTGTGGTATTTATGGTGTGTGGTAGTTTAGATAAAACAAAGTCTTCCACACGCCATTCGGGCTATAAATGAATAAATTCTATGATTTTATTTTTATAGTTTCAAATTCGTCCATGCAAGTGACATCATCTTCTTCAACTACAGAACAATCATCCACACCAACTGCAGCATTCTCCTCATTAGTGTTACATTCCCTACCCACTTCACCAACTTCGTCAGTGGGAGCAGCCTCATCACCAGTTTCAGAATCATCCTCATCAGTGACCTCTTCATCAATAGTTGAATTATTATCCACATTAGCTATATATTCATACGCAACAATGTTAGACTCACCACCGCTTGAATCAACACCCGCATCCGCATCAGATTTAACAACCTTCGCACTAGTTGAAGTGTCACCCGAACGTGTTTTAGCTACATCATCTGTGGAGATGTCATTATCGCTAGTAGCAGGTTCGATTGAAGGATCCTTCTCACCCATGTTAACGTCAACACTAATTGTGGCAGCAAACTCACCAGACGATGCTTTATCACCAGCATATTTAGTCACTGTGGAGTTGTCACCAACTGTAGCATTCTCCTCATTAGATTCAACATCAATTTTATCAACAGTTAAAGCCTTATTCACAGCATCAGATTTAACACCATCCGCAATAGTTGAAGTGGCATCCGAACCCGTTTCCACAACCTCATCATCATCAGTTACAGAATCGTCTTTATCGGTGACATCTTCACCAACAGGTGAAGGAATATCCACATCAGATGTATCTTCATCAATGTTAGATTCATCGCCGGTCGAATTCCCATCCACATCTCATTTAGCATCAACCTCACTAGTTGAAGTGTCATCCGAACCCGTTTTAGCTGCATCATCAGCGGGGATGTCATCATCGCTAGTAACAGGATCGATTGAAGGACCTTTGTCCCCCATGTTAACGCCAACACTACTTGTGGCACTGACGTCATTAGATGATGCTTTATCACCAGTAACTTTAGACTCTACTCCATCACTACCCGAAGTGTTATATTCAACAATGGTCACGTCATCACCAGTAGTAACCTTAAAATCTGTATTAGTAGTACTTTCATCGACAGTTGAAGGATTAACATCAGCGTTAGATTCGTCACAGATTGAAGTATCATCCGCATCAGCAACATTTGAAACATCATCCGTATGGACTGTAGCTTCCTCACAAGTGGAAGCATCTTCTCCGTTAGTGGAGGCTTCCGTTGAAGGGTCATCTTTGACAGCTTCAATACAAGTTGTAGAACAAACCCCATCACAAATTGGAGCACCGACCTTATCGTCATTAACATCTTTATTAGGCGAGTTACCAACTACATCAGTGTTAGGCGAGCCACCAACATCATCAGTGTTTGGTTCATCAAAGGCTGAATCACCACGTTCATCAATGTTAGTTTCTGCACAATTTGATGTGTCGTCCACAATAGGGCAAGTTTCATCTCCATTTGGATCATCAGCTAAATCAAAACAAAATGAAATTTTGCTTTCATCAGCGTTTGCTTCAGCTGAGATTAAAGCTTCATCTGCACCGGTGTTAGCGTCGTCATCGATTCAAGCTTCCACGGCACTAGTGTTAGCATCAACACCGATTCAAGCTTTATCTTCATCAGTTTTAGCTTTATCACCAGTTGAATCATCGGCAACTTTAGTACTAGCTTTATCACTTATTCAAGCACGACCGCCATCAGTGTTGGCTTCATCGTCGATGGACACACAACTCTTATCACTGTTAGCTTTGTCACAAGCTGTATCAGTATATGTATCAGTGTTGGCTTCATCATCGATTCCCGCATCAGCGATAGATCCATCAGTGATTCATACATCGCTTTCGTCGCTGTTAACTTCATCTCCACTTGAAGCATCGTCATCACTAAAAGACATATCAGTGCTAGCTTCATCACGTATTAAAGTAACATCCATGTCGGTTTTAACAACATCGCAACAAGTTGAAATATTGAATTCATCAGTGTTAGCTTCGTCACCGAATCCAACATCCCCCTTATCACTGTTAGCTTCATCATTGATTCAAGCACAGGCTTCGTCCGTGTTAGTTCCATTAACGACTCAATCATTATCTGCTCCAGCGTTAGATTCATCTCCGATTGAAGCCTTAATTGCATCACCGTTAGCTTCTTCGTTGGTTCGAGCATCATTTGCATTAGTGTCAGCTTCATCATTGATTCCAGCATCACTCTCATCGGTGTTAGCTTCAGCTCTAGTTGAGACATCGCTCACATCAGTACTAGTATCATCACGTTTTGAAGTAACATCCACGTCGATTTTGACGTCATTGGCCTTATCTTTATCTCCATTTGAAGCGTCGCCAACATCAGTTATTGAAACGTCAGAATTAGCTTCATCACTGATTGAATTATTACCCTCATCACTGATTGAAGTAATATCCACATCGGGTTTGGCACCATCGGTGTTATCTTCATATCAAGTCGAAGCACCGTCTTCATCAGTGTTAGCTTCGTCACCGATAAACCCACTATCTACGTCATTGTTAGCTTCGTCACCAATTCCAGCCTTATCTGCATCGGTGGTAGCATTATCACTGATTCAAAGATCATTCTCAGCATTGATTCAAGCATCACCCTCATCTGTATTAGATTTATCGCAACTTGAAGCATTACCCACATCAGTATTAGTTTCATCACTAATTGAAACACCACATTCATCAGTGCTAGATTCGTCAAAGATGGAAATAACATCTGTATCGGATTTAGCTTCATCGCCGATTCAAACATCACACACGGATGTACTAGCTTTATCATTAATTGACGCACCGGTTTCATCAGTGGTAACACCACCACCATCGTTGTTAGCTTCGGCTCTAGTTGAGACTTCGTCCACATCAGCGCTAGTTTCATCACTGATTGAAGTCACATCCACTTTGGTTTTGACAACATCGGCCCTATCTTCATCTCCGCTTGAAGCATCGCCTAATTCGGTGTTATCTTTATTACAAGTTGAAGTATCGTCGTCATCAGTGTTAGCTTCGTCACCGCTAAACGCATTATCTACACCAGTGTTAGCTTTTTCACCAATTCCATTCTTATCTGCGTTAGATTCATCACCACTTCAAGCAGCCACGCCTACTTCAATGTTAGTTTCATCACTAATTGAAACACCGCCTTCATCAGTGCTAGATTCGTCAATGATTGAAATAACATCTGCATCAGATTTAGCTTCATCACCGATTCAAGTATCCTACACGTCTGTACTAGCTTTATCATTAATTGACGCACCGGATTCATCAGTGGTAACTCCACCACCAGTAGAATCATCGACAATATTAATTTTATCTTCATCATCAATTGAAGGACCTCTTTCACTAGTCTTATCTCCATCAATGATTGAAGTTGCAACGACATCAATTTTAACTTCATCGTCAATTCAAGCTTCATCTGCACCACTGTTCGCTTCATCGTCGATTCAACCGTTACCCCCAACCGTTCTAGATTCATCATTAATTGACACACCACCTTCATCAGTGTTAGCTTTGTCGTCAATTCAAGGTTCAACTGCACCATTGTCGATTCAGTCTTTATTATCATCAGTTATGGCTTCATCGCCAGTTGATTCCTTGGCCACATTAGCGACCCCAGCATCAGTGTTAGCTTCATCATTGATTCAAGCATCACTTGCATCTGGGTCCGCTTCACCCACACTTCAAGCATCGCCAACACCAGTGTCAGTTTTACCAATAACTGAAACATCAGTGCTAGTTTCATCGCTCAAGGACACATCGGTTCTAGTTTCGTCATTAATTGAAACATCAATGCCATATACTCCACTGGTTGAAGTAATATCACTGGTGTTAATTTCGTCACAAGAAGAAACATCGCCTTTATCAGTGGTACCTTCGTCACCGAATCCAACATCGCCGCCCTTAACTCGGTTAGCGTCATCACAAGTCGGAGCCTCGTCGTCGTCAGTGTTCATATCAACACTGATCGAGGCAAAAACTACTTCAGAGTTAGTTTCACCACCGATTCCAATAGTAGCTGCATCCGTGTTGGCTTCATCATTGATCCCAGCACCCCTCTCATCGGCGTTAGCTTCAGCTCCAGTTGAGACATCGCTTTCACCAGTGCTAGTTTCATCACTGATTGAAGTAACATTGGCTTTGACATCATCGGCACTTGTAGCATCGCCAACACCAGTAATTGAAATGTCAGTGTTAGCTTCCTCAGATATTGAAACACCTGTGTTAGTTTCATCACTTATTGAATCACCATCCTCGTCACTGATTGAAGTAACATCCACATCGGTTTTGACACCATCGGTGTTTTCTTCATCACAAGTTGAAGCATCGTCTCCATCAGTGATAGCTTCATCACCGACAAACGCATTATCTACATCGGTATTAGCTTTGTCACCAATTCCAGCCTTATCTGCTTCGGTGTTAGCTTCATCATTAATTCAAGCTTCTCTCTCATCTGCGTTAGATGTATCTCAAATTGAAGCATCACCCACATTACTAGTCGAGGCACAGTCGTCATCACTTATTGACGTACATCCTCCACCAGTCTTAACTTCATCACTATTTGAAGCACCGTCGTTATCAATGTTAGCATCATCACCGATTGACTTATTATCTGGATCAGTGTTGGCTCCATCAGTGTTAGCTTCATCATTGATTCAAGCATCCACTTCATCGGGGCTCGATTCATCTCCACTTGAAGCATCGCCAACAATAATCGAAACATTAGTGCTAATTTCATCCTTCACTGACGCATCGGATCAACTTTCACCATTAACTGAAACACCAGTGCTATTTTCATCACTACTCGAAACATCAGTTCTAAATACATCAATAGTTGAAGTAATATCCATATCGTTTTTGTCATCATCGGTGTTAGTTTCGTCACAAGTTAAAACATCGCCTTCATCAGTGTTAACATCATCACCACATCCAACATCAACGCCCATAACACGGTTAGCTTCTACACAGACAGAAGCCTCACCGTCGTCATTGTTTACGTCAACACTGATTCAAGCACAAACTACGCCAGCATTAGTTTTATCAACGATTCCAAGATTATCTGCATCCGTGTTAGCTTTATCTCAAGTTAAAGCATTGTCTTCATCACGGTTAGCTTTATTACCGAATCCAATATTATCAATATCAGATTCATCCCTGGTTCGAGAATCATCCATACCCGTGCTAGATTCGCCACAAGCATCATCCACATCCGTGCAAGATTCATCGACCACACCACCAATCGAAGAACCACTTGTATCGGTGTTAGCTACATCACCGGTTGAATCATCATCCTCATCAATGTTTTTTTCAGCACAAGATGACCTGTCATCACTGTTTAAAGCACAACCTTCTTCACGGTTAGCCCCATCACCGATTCACACATTATCTGTACCAGTGTTGGTTCCATCACCGATTTCAGCATCAGTATTAGCTTCTTCATTGATTCAAGCATCACTTTCATCGGTGTTAACTTCATCTCCAATGGAAGTCTCGCCAATATCAATGCCCGTTTCATCATTAATTGAAACGTCAGTGCACGATTCGTCACTCCAGGAAACATCAGTGCTACTTTTATCACTGATTTACGTAACACCCACGTCGATTTTAACATCACCGGTGTTAGTTGTATCACATGTTGATGTATTAACTTCATCAGTGTTAGGTTCATCGACGAATCAAACATCATCTGCATCGGGTTTAGCTTCATCACCGATGCAAGCTACATCGGTATCAGTGTTAACTATAAAAACATCGCCCAAATCCGTGCTAGAATCATTATTAATTGACGCACCACCTTCAGCAGGCGTAGCTTCAGCACTAGTAGAATATTCGGCCACATTAGTGCTAGATTCATCACTGATTAAAACACCACTGTCATCAATGTTAGCCTCATCACAAGTTGAATCATCATCACCAATAAAACTAGTTTCAACACATGATTACGTGTCGTCCTCAATAGTGTTAGTTACATCACCAGTTGCATCATCACACATTGAAGCATTGCCTTTATCAGTGTTACCTTCAACTGCACCAGCATTCGTTTCATCCTCGATTCAAGGGTTGCCACCATCAGCTATACCTTTGCCATCATTTAAATCATCGGTCTTATTGGTACTATCTTCATCACTAATTAAAGAAAACCCGTCACCAGTGTTGGCTTCATCGCGTTTTGAAACACCACCCTTGCCAGTGTTCGCTTCATCGCCACTTGAAGCAACGTCGAAATCCTGTTTAGTTTTACCACTGTTAGCTTCCTCACAAGTGGGAACTTCATTCCCGTTAGTGGAAGCTGACAGATCATCTGCAACAGCTACAATACAAGTTGTGGGAACCACAGGTGAAAGGTTATCAAAAGTTGTAGAAACCACACCTCAGGTACCGTCTTTATTAGGCGAGTCACCAACGTCATCATCCTCAAAAATGTTCGTTTCAGCACAAGTTGACGTGTCGTTCCCAAAAGTGTTAGTTTCGTCACCACGTGAATCATTACAAATCGAAGCTTTACTTTCATCAGCGTTGGATTCATCACGGAATCAAGCTTCAGCTGCACCCGTGTTAGCTTCAACATCGATTGCAGTAACATCGGTGTTAGTTTCATCACAAGCTGGAGCATCACCTCCATTAATGATAGTTTCATTGCCGATTCACGCATTATCAGTGATATCTGCATCAATAATTGAGGCACCACTTTCAACAGTGTTAGCTTCATCACCGGTCAAAGAACATCTTTTATCAGCGTTAGCTTCAAACCCGGTTGAATCATTGCCTAGATCATTCATTCAATCTTCACCTACTCCAGGGTTACCTTCATCATCGACTCATGCGTTACCCTTATCAATTTTAGATTCATTACCAGTTGATACGTCGGTCACAGTAGGGCCAGTTTCGGCGCTTATCGAAGCAGAGGTGCCGTCATTGATGTTTGAAACACCACCCTTATCACTGTTAGCTTTATCCCAAGCTGATGCATCGCCTTCGTCAGCGTTAGCTTCATCACCGATTCAAGAATTATCTGCACCGATTCCAACATCATCTGCATCTGGTTCAGCTTCATCATTGATTCAAGCATCACGCTCACCGATGTTAACTCTACATGAATCATCGCCGACATTAGTGCTAGTTTCCTCACCAACTGAAACATCAGTGCTAGTTTCCTCATTTATTGAAACATCAGTGTTAGTTTCTTCATTATCACTGATTAAAGCATCTTCGGTGTCAACATTAACCATGTCATTGAGGCGAGCACACTCGACTTTTGTGTTAGCTTCATCACCAGCCCAATCGTCAGCCACATTAGTGTTAGTGTCATCACTAATTAAAGTCCCAACCCCGTCATTGTTGGCGTTATCACTATTTGAAGTACTACCTTCACCAGCCTCAACCTTAGTTGACGCACCGTCCTCTTCAGTATTGATTTCATCACTGCGTGAAGCATCAACTGCATCAATGTTGGATTCATCACTAGTTAAATTAAATTCCTTACAATTTTTGGTTCCATCAACAGTTAGAGCACCGCCGTCATTAGGTGAATCCCAATCAGTATTAGCTCCATCCCCGGTTAAAGCTTCAACCACATCGGTATTTCCTTCACTGGCGGACGCATTACCCTCACCATTGTTAGTGTCATCACTTATTCAAGCACCAGTGTTACTTTCATTTC
Source organism: Patella pellucida (assembly GCA_917208275.1). NCBI lineage: Eukaryota > Metazoa > Mollusca > Gastropoda > Patellidae > Patella > Patella pellucida. The sequence goes on from OU795043.1 coordinate 54,269,011, forward strand.
CAGTTGAAGCATCATCTGCATCGGTGTCGCCCTCGCAAGTGTTAGCTACATCTCCACTTAAAGCTACAGCGTCAGCTTCAGAGAATACATTAGTTTCCACAATGATTATGACAATGGTGCACGGAACCACCTCGGGAACTATTTCTTCCGGCGCAGCTTCCACTACTGATCCACAGTTTTCAGGGATAGTTTCAGCATCTGCCGTTACAACACAATCCACGACAGTTGAACCATTTAACATTAGTAAGTGCGCTGACGTTTCTAAACAAATTGAATGGTCCTTGGTAACTCGGACGTCCAAGTATGGCATTTTAGAATCCGGTTATGGAGAAAAGGTCAATTTAGGAGGTTGCAGTTAGTATCCTATTCTAGTAATTGATTGGATTTCTTAGGTCTCTATCGCGGCCAAGAATACGCGATATTTTAATTTTTGTTTTAATCAATGGAGTACCGTTTTCAATGGAGGCTTAAACACCGATTGAATCCATGTCAGGTTACGATAGGATTGTCCCAATGAAGTTCACGATCTGCTACGTGTCGATACGCTCGGATACGTTTCTATACGCTCGGATACGTTTCTATACGCTCGGATACGTTTGTAACGACTGACCTCAATATGTGACAAAGCAGGATATAGCAGCATACAGCCCCCCCCCCCAAAAAAAAACACTGCGCAGCCGATCGCTTTAAGTACATCAGTGCCACTAGCAATCGTTATGTAATTGGGTCTGGAAATAAACTTAAGATAAAGAAATGTAGTCCTTTATTTTAGGTGAACTGTCTGAATTACAGAAGAGTGTTATTGGAGCATCCGTTACAGGAGTTCTGTGTGTTGGTCTTCTCGCCATACCAATTGCAGTTCTAGTTTATGGTTGGTAAGTAGGTTCATTTATTTTAGAGGAGTTTGATGGCCGAATGGTTATTAGCAAGTGCGTGCTGTATCATACGGCCTGTCATTGAGTCAACTGACGTGGTTTAGAATACCCGGTAGTACGTGACATGGAGTAGGGTCGCCTGTCCAACATCGTGGGTTTTCTCCGGTTTCCTTCCATTGCTAAAAAGACCTATACTCGCAAGCGAATTATTGAAATAAAATTAAAATAATTATGTTAATCCAGAAATGACATAGTTTGTGTCAAGTGGACGTTAAATCCCATTTATCTCTTTCTCTCATTTATTTTAACGAAACAGATCATTCCGAAACGATGCCCGGGTTTTCATTTCATTAGATGGCTCCTTGCCAGGACCCCGTCATGCACCATTAACGAGAGGGAAATACAGTGGAATGACCAGAGGACTTTCTCGGTCAACACCGGGAGCTAACTAGGCACCCGACTCTAATTTACTGGAGTATCATAGGCCATTGTAGATGGGTTTATATAGAAATGAAATAACTGTTTCATTCTAGAAGAGAATGAATGAAATGGGGTTTAACGTCCTACGCTTAAGCACCTTACCTGGGCCAATTGAAGACGGGCATACGCCAACAGTGTGCTATGAGGGAAATTTTGCCCGGGCAGCGGCGCTACGGCCTACTCTTATATCGAATTCCAACTGCCAAGGGATCTTTTACGTGCACTCCAATTTGTACACGGGACCTCGGTTTTTCGTCCCATCCGAACGACTAGGCAGCTGTCCTTGTCAGGCCCTCCTTCTGCATCACGCCGGAAAATCGAGAATTCTAGAAGAGAACAGGTGCTTTACATCTTGCATAATAATAATAATAATAATAATAATAATCTCGTCATTTTACAAGGGTAGCAAATTAAGCCTGAGGCTTGTTTTCAATTTGGCCCTTGGCACAGATCGTGCGAATGATTTCGATCATTACTGCAGGAGGAAACCGAATAACTCGGGGGAAACCTGCCTGATCGGACGGGAGACCGAATATCCCTCTCACTTACAACGATAAAGTTCTTGCCCTGAGCTATATATCTTGTATTTACTTCTCCTATCACTTGTATTCTATACCTGTTGATTCATTGTAATAATCGTCAATATAACTAGGCAATTTCATGGAGGATACGACAACAGTTCTTCCATAAATATCATTGAAAAGAATAAGTCACTTTTAATAATTGTTTCATTCTTGGGGAGAACGTGTATAATATTCTATAAATAATATTGAAAAAATTAAGTCACAATATAACTAGGCCATTTATTTGAGGATACGACAACAGCTCTTCCAAATACATTATTGAAAAGAATAAGTCACATTAAATAACTGTTTCATTCATGCAGAGAACTTGTAAAATATTCTTCCATAAACATCATTAAAAAGGATAAGTCACATTATTTTTAAAATAATAACACCTCAATATTTCAGGAGGAGGCGGAAGACAAACTTTGATGAAAAGCAACCCGCCAAATTGTTTCACCCATCTCCACAACACAGCACGCTATCTGGAATGCACGCAGGTTTAAACGGATTTAATTCGAGTACCAAGAACCATTTGCCAAATCGATCACACACCTCTCTTCCAAATGGCGATTTAACGTCGACTTCTATACAGACCAGAATATACACCCCCGATCCCGATTACGATATATTTGATCTCGATGTTAACGTGTAGCTGTACGGGGCGTATAATACCCTGATCGCTTTTATTCTAATAATAACGTTTAACTATGCGAGGTACACATAGCCCCTTATAGTGGCGTGTAGCTATGCGAGTCGTGTGTAGGCCTTAATACTGACGCGTAACCATGCGAGTCGCGTGCAGACCCTTATACTGACGTGTATAGACCTTAATACTGACTTGGCTTATATAGACCTTCACTACTGACGTGTAGTTAAGCGAGGCGTATATATAGTCCTTATTAGTGACTTGTAGATACAAGGGTCATATATAGACCCCAATACTGACGTGTACGAGGCTTACATACGCAGTGGACGCTTACGGCTGGTCCCCGGATCCATTCACTTGATTTGATAATTGTTTACTATTTGCAATGTCTATTTTCTGTCTTGTCCGCAGGTTTATCTTGTTTTGCGTGTAGTGCAGTACTCCTGCATTTACTAATAGACTATGATACTGACGTTGGGCGATACGAGGCTTACATAGACTATGATACTGACCTTTGAGCTATACGAGGCGTGTATATAACTCAATACTGACGTGGAGCTATGCGAGGCGTGTATATAACTCAATACTGACGTGGAGCTATGCGAGGCGTATTTATTCCTAATTAGCTGTGCGAGGTGTATTACTTACTGACGTGTAGCTGTACGAGGCGTCTAAAAAACTATAAAACTAGCGTTGGTGTGAAGCTGTACGGGTCGTAAATATAATGTTGGAAAAATAGACAGTCCCTTGATTTAAGTCAGGAATTAAAGATGCAGGTTAAAGGGACATGACGGGCTTACCAAAGGATTTTTTATTATCTAAAATATTAATTTCTCCGTTATTTCACTCTGTGATAAATTCGATACCGGTACTTTTATTTTTGTTCTCTCGGCGTTATTGAGTTCTGCGTGTGAGGATACTTGTCTTCTGATGTTTCGTAAAAGGTGACTTTAGAGACAAACGTTTCCCAAAGAAATCATGGATGGAGTTGTTAAGATGCTATAAAGTGCATCTTGTACATACTTTAAAGCTTCATATATGTCTGCTGATTTTAAATATAGGGTTAAATAGATTGCTATATTTTTTTTATTTTAAAAACTCCAATCATTATACATTAGAATCAATTCACTTGTTTATTTTTTGCAATGTCTATTTTCTTTCATGTCCGCAGGTATATTTTTGTATTATGTGTAGTGTGGTCCTCCTGCACTTACTATTAAGTATACCTTTAAGAACTATATCCAATCTTTTCTGAAGAAAAGTAATGCCTTTTAAATCTTTTAAGTGACTGCTTCGCTGCTTAGATGGGTTGTGTTATCTTCCTTGAAAACATGGGGCGGGTTGGGATGGCCTAGTGGTCTAGATTGTCGCGCTTCGACCTCTAGCTGGCCGGTCACCTCTGGATTGCGGCTGTGGTTTCGCGCCCTGGTGTGAGCGTATGTGGCATGGAGATAGGGGCGCCTTCTCAACCTCGTGGGTTTCCTCCGGGCACTCCGGTTTCCTCCCACTGCTAAAGACTCCTACGCGCAAGCGAATTATTGAAATAAATTTAAAACCATATAATAGTCCCGAAATGAACTAGTTGTGTTGAGTGGACGTTAAACCCCATTTCTCTCTCTCCCTCTCCTTGAAAACATGGGGCGGGTGAGTGTTTACGGGATTATTGAAAAAAAGGGCCTCTATCACATTTGTGGTATGGCCTGTTAATCTGTCGTGTAATATAGGTAGTTCATGTTATATTTACATGACGCTGGCTCGCTACCCTGCTGGCGGTCGGAGGTTCGATCTCGGTTTTGGCCGAGAAAGTTCATCGGGATTTTCCGACGAGGTTTCCCTTGTCAGTGTTGCCGGACTATAGGTCTGTGACAAGGGCAGCCATGTAGTCTTTCGTCCCCGTGTATAACATTGCGTGCACGTAAAAGATCCCTTGACAGTTTTAATTCGGTATAAGAGAAGGCCACGGTGCCGCTTCCCGGGCGAATTTTTCCTCATAGGACACTGTATGGCGTATGTGCGTCTTCATAACCAAGCAGAACAGTAGGACGTTAAATTTCATTTCATTGCTATTCATTTCTATGTTTGATGTCAATTTCAAAATAACCATGAACTTTTCTATGTCGAATAAATCTTCACACAGAACTAATACCACAAATTAAACCATTTTGTACGAACACTTGCCGAACTTAATGAAAACCAGACCACTGAAATGTCGATAGAGGACTAGTAAATGTATCTAAGGGATGGATTGAAAAAGCTGTCTCAAATTTTCTACACAATATATCAAAAACACAGATGCACCTATACAAATTTGTATATTATGGTATTATTTGTTTTGTAATCAGTTAATGTCAACTTAAAGCGAGAATTTCAAATTTTCTAAGAAAGTAAAACATAATTATTTCTAAGTCTTTTGCTCAATAGGTTATCAACTCACTATTATACGCTCATGGGCATTATTTCCCACCCTTAAAAATCATTGACACAGGAAATAATAGCATAGTTACCTCACATGTTTTCCTATTGGCTACATGGAATAGCCATCTAACAACGTTGGAATTTGAAGTTAAAAATGATATTTTTGCCAATTTCGCAGCTGCCAATAGTGAATTATAGGATTAATACGATTGCTAGGATTATTCTTTAACAAGGCGGGACTGTTTATGGATACTATCTACTGAAGGCTTTATTTAATAAATTTTAAAAATATAACTTGAAAATTTGAAATTGTAGCTTTAAGTTAAAAGGTTTTATAGCTATTATATTTAATTAATTTAATATTATTTAACCATCTGATTAAAATACAGATCTATATTTCGTTTCGCCTTTTTTATACCTTCGATAGGTGTCATTCGAGCGGCTTTTGACCCTATGACGACAGATATTGATTAATCAATCAGCGTTGACGTTTCCAGGGTTTACCCACAGTTCCGCACAGAGCACGCCAAGAACTCGTCGTAACAGACCGTTTCATTAGCTAATTCCTCACATCAACTAAAACGCACGTTATATAACAACTCCTCCGGATCATAGTGTGGTAAAGACAAAGTAAAGACGAAATTTGGAACTATAAAAAAAAGGAAACGAAGTAGGATCTGAGTTTCAATATTAAGATTTGTGTGGGTAATTATAGTTAATACAGTAAAATTAATTCATTATATATAATCTACTAATGTTTAAATCAAATAAAAAATATGTGGGTGATAATTAGTATTGTTAATTTATTATAGGGGCCATCCATAAAGTACGTACGCTTGAAGGGGGGAGGGGCGGTGTCACACCAAAAACGTAAGGTGCGTAAATTCATTGGCAAAACGTACGTACAGGAGCGTAGAGGGGGGGGGGGGTGTCTGAATTTATGTGGGGGATAATTGGTATTGTTAATTCATTATATATAATTTACCATTATTTTAAAAAATTTATGTTGGTGATAATTGGTATTGTTAATTCATTATTTATAATTTACTATTATTTAAATAAATTTATGTGGGTGATAATTAGTATTGTTAATTCATTATATATAATTTACTATTATTTTAAATAAATTTATGTGGGTGATAATTCATTCATTGGTATTGTTAATTCATTATATAGGCCTCTACAATTTACTATTATTTTAAAAAAAATTATGTAGGTGATAATTGGTAATGTTATAAAATGTTTAAAAGTCAATATTTATTTCAATGTAAATAAAAATAAGGTGGATAAAATGGATTATGTTAATATACCTGAATACACTGGGGGTATGTAAATTGTATTAAATAAATTATATATGGTTTCTTTACTATGTTTTTTAGAATCCCCGGTTGTACGTGACGTGGTAAGGAGTATGGTCGCCTGTCCAACCTCGTGATTCCGGTTTCCTCCCACTGCTAAAGACCCCAACGTTCAAGCAAATTGTTAAAATTGAACCATTGGTTACTCCCAAAATGACCTAGTTTGTGTCGAGTGGCTCTCTCTATCTCTCTCTCTCTATCTCTCTCTCTCTTAGTGTGATCTCTCTCTCTTATTATGATTTCGGGACTAACATATGATTTCATTTTATTTCTTTATCCACTCATATTGACTTCCGGTCGCCAATTGGATTAACGCGTGCGTGTTAGATCACGTGGTCTGTCATTGAGTCAAGTCACGTGGTACATGGCAAACAGTAATGTCCGTCTTCATTAGCCCAGTAGAAATAGAACAGTAGCACGCTAAACCCAATTTCATTGTATTATATTGGGACCAGAGTCGTACATAACGATTTTTGTTTGGGTGGGTGTGGGGGTGTCTAGACAAAATGCGACCGACTGATGCACATACCCCTTACTATTGACGCAGTCAGAAGCCGAGCACCACAGTCCACAGGCGCGAATTTTCTAGGAGCCATATGTGCAGTAGAGGATCTAGGAGCTTGGAATAGGAGGTGGGGTTGGGGAGTGGCGGTTCCAAATCTAGTGCGCCATTCACAAACCAACCCCACAATGATCGTCAACAAAATACCGACTCTAACACAGATAGTAATGTATAAATAAGTTGTTCGCCGAGAAGCAGTTTTATTTAAATTGACATAAAGTGTCTGTCGAATATGATGATTGTGCCTATAACACTGAGCAATCTGAGAATAGTTTGAAAAATTGAGTCAATATCCTGGCATTTGAAGTCATTGCTGGGAGAATTTCTTGTGGATGAGAAGACCAGGAATCTCGAGATCTGTCCCTCTCGATTCTGCCTGTTTTGCAAGAGTTGACATAACATTTGTATAGTCTGACACCCCGCGACCAACACACCAGTGGTAGGCTACTACGAACTGAGCAGTTCACTATTAGTAAATGCAGGAGGACTGTACTACACGCAAAACAAACAAAAAAAAAATCTACAAGATAAACCTGCGGACAAGACAGAAAATAGACATTGCAAACACTAAACAATTATCAAATCAAGTGAATGGATCCGGGGGCCAGCCGTTAATATGATAGAGTTGAGCCAGTATTAGACAATAGAGGAGTGGAAGAATGAAGTTATAATGGAATCGAGGGCCGCAGACATATAACCGTATTTCCTCTAATAAGCGCCCCGGCGCTTATTTCTTTAATAGCAAATTGAATTTAGGGTAAAGCCGTCATTTACCATGGACATTTACCATGATCAAAAGCAATCTAATGTCTATTAGAGACCCGGCGCTTATTGGAGGCCCGGCGCTTATTTTCTCAACTACCCTTGACCCCCCGGCGCTTATTAGAGGCCCGGCGCTTATTGGAGACCCGGCGCTTATTAGAGGAAATACGGTAACCGCGCTTTAAATTTTTGGGGACTGGGCCTGAAAATGTTAGTCAATGTCATGGCAAATGGAACCAAATTCTCGTTAACAAGAGGATAAGAAATGGCACATACTCTTGAGGCCTGTCTGTCAATTTTCCCTGGCCTACTTTTTTTGAGACCGACTATTTTTGTGTCATGAGGGGAAGACGTTTCATAGAATAACATACCCACAAGAGTGACAAACATCTTTATTTTATACTATATATATATATAGTTGTGTGTGACTGAACTTATTTTGAGACAGACTATTTTTCTCCCTGGGGGGAATTGTGTTCTTAGACCGACATATCCACAACAGAATAAGAGTGAAACACAACATGTTTTCAAACACGATAAGTTGACAAGGTTAGCGTGACGTATGCAGTGAGCCCTTATTTTGATACCGACTGCTCTTATTTTGCGACGACTATTTACGCCCCTGATTGGGACGATTTCGGGGGGGGGGGCTACTGACCATCCCCCCCCCCCCAACCATTTTTCGCTTTTTTGAGCTTTTGGCGACATTTTATTTTCACTATTAAAAATTACTGCCGGTGCTAAAGCCCCCCTAGCCCCCCCCCCCCCCGGCTCCGCGGCCCCTGATTGGTACAGAGAGCAGGCTTATCAATTATTACATATTACCTGCTGTTCAGAACTATTGACCGATCCGTTACAAAGGGAGATAAATCCAAATAGAATTCAGGGACGCGGATGTAAATTATCTTGACAAGTCGGCATCTTTCTATAACAATGTCAATAATACTTCGAAACGTGAGTTCAAAAATATTTTAACATTGTTAAATTTAACAATTATAATTCTAGTGGTGACAAACCTCCCTAATTGTACGCCTGCTCCTCTTGTCACGTGCCCTGAACACCGAAACAGACGAACAATCTACATACTTACACTGAGCCAACTATGTAATAACGTTTCAATGCAATGGCCTTTATTAATTGAACTGGATATAGACACAATTTTATCTATGAATTCAATTACAGTTTCTTACCGGGCGACATTTATAGCACGTTTAGTGGGCTAGAAGCTATATAAATTAACATGTTGTAATATTTAAATAGCAGTAGGCCTAATTAATTGTATTCCATAGCATAGTGCCCGTCCTGTGTTTCACATTAATGGGGCCTAGCATATCACTATTGTTTATTTTAAATCAATAATTTAAATCAATATTCCCTGTCTCTCTCTATATATACCCTGGTCACCTGGTATATATAACGCTATGTCTGCTGTTGTTGGCCATCCAAAGTAGGATTACCAATCAATGTATGCCAAGGGTCGGATTAAAGAGGATGGGGTGTATGGTGCAGCTAGGGGCCCCAATATTAATTCTATGTATTATATAAAGCATGTAATTTAATCATGTAGGTTGTTCTTTATTGTGTTGCATGGTTGCCCCTTATACATAATGTAGGATTTTCTTTATTGTGTTGCATGGTTGTCCCTTATACATAATGTAGGATTTTCTTTAATGTGTTTCATGTTTGTCCCTAATACATATAGGCCTATCTATCTTAACTATCTACCATTGAGACATGTAGCCTACAAATTGCATTTCGTAGAGTATGACGGACAATGGCGAGAATATATAATATACCCCTTTTAACCAAGGGCCCCAGTGACACTTTAAGCCAGGGAGACCCCATTGTTAGGTGTATTCGACCCTGATACCTGTTGATACAAGGCCCACATATATCTGCAGTAGATGTAATTGTCAGTGAACCAGATTGAAGCATGTTTCACATGACGTGTAAAGTAAGCGATTGACAGTCGGCGGTCGACCTACTTCTCTATTGTTATCATGTTTACAGGTGTGACGTAGGACTACAATCATCGTAATAGTTTAGTTATACGCGATGTGTAGAGATTATGGAATTTAATGGGGTTCAATGCAGGGACGTCTTAACAGCATTATAGCTCCGAGAAAGAGAGAGTGCGAGAGACACAGAGATAGAGAGGGGGGCAGGGAGAGAGAGAACGAAAGACAGGGGAAATGGAAAGAAAAAGATAGAGAGAGGGGGCAGGGAGGGAGAGAGGGGAACATGGAAAGAAAGATAAAGAGAGAGAGAGAGTGGGCAGGGAGAGAGAAAGAGGGGTGGGCAGGGAGAATAACGACATGTCCAATTATTTGCCTGAATATTTTTCAACATTATGATTGTACAATTTGATAGTTTCAGAAACCACCGTGAAATCCGGTATCCGCCATGTGTGCGGTACAAGAACGAATGATCCAACCAATGCAAGCTTTAGATGTACCAGTGAAAGGAGATGGCGATTTCGTCAGTCCAGATGGCATCCAACACATAGACATTGGTACAGCTTTATCATTATGGTACAGGGAGCTCAAACGGGTTGGTATGAAAACCAACTCACAATTCGCATTTCATTTACTCGAGGTCCACACCAAATATTGTAGATGGCCTTGTTGTAAAATCCAACCAAAGAAGTTATTTCCGTCGCTTTGCCCAGGCAGCACCACTAAGCCGACATCGCAAGCCACTTCACGTCAGAAGAAGACAGAGACTTATAAAGATGGCGTGCTGGATTCAAACGACCATAACACAGAGAACACGTGTCTTCAAAAGGAGACAGTTTCAGTCGGGTCAGGGTTGCTGTCACAATCAGTGGACAATAGGCTAGGGGGTTATGATGACGAGGAAAACGACGATGAACATGACTATGTCTCTGCTATTCTTGATGAAGACCACGACCAATTTACTAATTCATCTTTCAAGAAAGAGGCAGATAAAACCAGAAAATCCGCGGATTACAACAAATCCCCTGAAACACTTAATAAACTTGTTACAGCAAGTAATCATGGAAACGACCGTGCTTATCACCAATCCCCGGATGATAACGGGGACAATGGACACTACCTAGTCAATGACAGTTCCGACCCTGTTAAAAAATCAATGGAGGGTAAGTTTAATGTTTTTTTATATAAAAATACAAACAAAATACATTTGGTGGGTTTAGATATATACCAATTATAATCCCGGTCTCTAGGATACAGGTAAAGTCTGATTACCTCCCTTTGCCCCATGAACTTTTTAAATCTTAGAAACAGCCCCAACATATGCTGCCGAAGGAGCGCAACAGTTTTTGTGTAATACATACACCATCCTACCGGTACCCATTTACAGCTGGGTAGACTGGAATGCAGGGATGAAGTGTCTTATTCAATGACACAAGAACTCGACGCACAATTCGGGTCTCGAACCTGCAACCGTTAGGTCACAAATCCTACTCTCTAACCGTTGCGCCAAATCCGGGACTGACATGTTAAGATTTTATTATAATAATTCGCTTTCGCGTAGAGGTCATTTAGCAGTGGGGGCAAACCGAAGGACCCGGAGAAAACCCACGAGGCTATACAGGCGACCCTCCTCCTTGGCACGTGCAAATCCTGGATAGAACCACGCAATTTGACTCGATGACAGACCTTATGATATAACGTGCCTTCCTTAAACAAATCAAGGCCATGTTGACATGAAATGATACGGGGTTTAACGTCCTTCTGTTCTGCTCCGACTGGGCTAATGGAAGACGCCATACAGTGTGCTATGAGGGAAACACTCGACATCCAGGTAAGCGCACAGCCCATGTTGACTTGTTTTAGTAACCGGACCAATATCTCTTGCCGTATCATACGCGAGACCGTGAGCTCTTATCCTTTCTGGAATATTTCCTATAGTTTATGTTAGAACTGTCAAATCATCCAGGAGGCATTCACAGTGGAAAAGTTAGAGCGCGATTCCGTCTTTAATTCGTCCACTGCATGTAATACAATACTGTTAGCATTCTCCGGTATTTCTTCGGTTTCCTTCCATTTCTGAAGACCCCTACGCGCAAGCGAATTTTTGAAATAAAAAAAATTGAACCACATGTTAGTCCCGAAATGACCTAGTTTGTTTCATGTGGGCTAAATATCTATCTTATATTTTATTTTTCCATCTTTTTTAGCGGAAGAACAGTCAGAGAAGATGACTTGTGTCTTCCCAATTGATGTTGATTGGAATCCCCTCATTAATAACACCAATACTGGTTTTGAGAATGGTCTGGATATTCCGGACTTAAATTGTCCAGACGTCAAAGATAATAATCTGAGAATAGTCAACAACGCTATCAATGATAATAATGTAAATATTCCAAATTTTACTGAAATACTTTCTACCGACAGCGCATGCGTCAAAGTAAGAGACATTAACATGCAAGATAAAGGAGATATTCGGGCTATAATCGGTCGGAGTAGTGTTAAGACCAATCAGAGTAAAGATAGTGGCTGCGTCATTAGCTTGCGCCAACCGGTAAAACCAACCAAACTCGTAAATATCTTGAACACGTTTAACAAATACGGTGTCCTTGAGAATAAAAATGTTAAGGTTATTGCAAACGATTCAAAATATGTGTTTCGGGAATACCCCAGAAGTCCGGTTACTAATAATAGCTCAACAAACAGGAAGACGTGTTTAAACCGTGATATGAAGGCCGTTAAATTCCTTCCTCGTTCTAACCCGAACTTAAATAACTCACAAAATGCTGTTAGTGAAGTTCCAGATGTCGGCTGTTTAAAATATTCTATTATAGATCCGGTTGGTGCAGAAAAACAAAGCTCCATTGTACATGCCCGCTCAGAAAAGTCCCGGAAGTTACATATAAAGGAGTCTATTTTTACAAATCGTGACCATATTTTTAATACTAATTATGTCTGTGAACAAGATGCAACCCACAAAAGTATTAGTCGAAATGGAATTCCCAAGACATTTAAAATGGAGATAACTAAGAAATCAAAGACGGTTAGCAATTCGTTAGTAGCAATGATACTTGAAGGCAAATTGCGCGAAAGGAAACATCCTGAAGTTCCCAGATCTTTGGATAACAAAGAAATTGAATATCATGAAAGCCCCAAATATTCGGATAATAAACAGGAGCAGATAAAATCTTCTCCTACCGACCCCCGAGAAAATGTGACTGGTTCAGTGGCGGTCCGTGTTGACGAGATTGAAATCAGCCCTACAGTAAAAACACAAAACCCTTCTAACCAATTAAAAGAAACGTTTAGTGCCAGTCCCGGCTCACCTGTATCAAGTTCTGACACTTTTGATTGGACAGACGTTCGACGTCATAATGTGAATGAAGTCCATCCTATTGACCAACTCAATGAACTTTGCCCTCTGACACCTGTGTCCCATCCAGTTACAGTTGTTGCCAGTCGTGAAAATTTTCTAAATAAACCGACCAAAACGTTTAGCGCTGCGGTGAACGAAATATTTGATAGCGGCCAGGAGGAAGTTGACAATTCGCTGAACGACAAATCCCTAAATCTGATAAATCCTAAATGTATATGCAGTCCCGTTACGGAGACGGAAGTGGACAGTGGTAACCAATCAATGAATACGCTTAGTTTCAATCCACCCCTTCCAATACGTGTATCGCAATCCACTACTTCTGCCATGGCAACGGGTGATACTATTAACGAGGCTAAAGTTGAACTCTTGTGTTACAAACTAGTTGAAACTCTTCCCTCTAATCCCCCCATTCCACAACGTGTATCCAGTACCACTCCCGCTTCAAACGTTCAAGTTGAACCCAACGAAAGCCTTAGTGACAACTCCCAATCTCCGAGCTGTACATCACATACGGCTACTGCTGCTGTGGCTAAAACTGATAATGTTGAAAATTTGATTACTCAACCACATGAAACTTTTAGTTCTATCCCTTTCCTTAGAAAATATGTATCCGATACAATTTCGGGAATTTGCCCTGGTTTGAATCTGCGGTTACACAAAGACATACGCATCAAAAACAGAATTATTAAAAGGAACAGCATGGTTCTTAAAAGAATAAGACACGCTAAACAGGTTTTGATGAAGGCAAACTATCGCCATGTCAAGGTCGTGCGAGTGAGTAGACCACCAGTGGTATCCAACCAAGAACATCTTATGAAGGGAGATAACCCTGCAAGTCTTGATACACAAACAGCTACAGGTGTAACCGAATGCTTACGTATTTCCGATCCGTCTTGTCGAGATATTGCTAGTGGTCTAGTTATCTCTGATGCTTTACCTGATACAGATACCACTGTTGATCAACCCGGTCCGGATATCGCTTGTGATCGGCCTTCTACAGATACCGCTAGTGATGTACCAGGTCCGGATACTGCTAGTGATCCATCTGGTCAATATACTGCTGGTGATCTACCTGGTCCATCTCTACCTTGTCCGGATACTGCTGTTGATCTACCTGGTCAATATACTGCTGGTGATCTACCTGGTCCATCTCTACCCTGTCCGGATACTGCTGGTGATCTACCTGGTCCGGATACTGCTGGTAATCTACCTGGTCCATCTCTACCTTGTCCGGATACTGTTGATGATCTACCTGGTCCGGATACTGCTGGTGATCTACCTGGTCCATCTCTACCTTGTCCGGATACTGCTGGTGATTTACCTGGTCCGGATACTGCTGGTGATCTACCTGGTCCGGATACTTCTAGCGGTCTACCAGGTCCGGATACTTCTAGTGGTCTACCTGGTCCATCTCTACCTTGTCCGGATACTGTTGATGATCTACCTGGTCCGGATACTGCTGGTGATCTACCTGGTCCGGATACTGCTAGTGATCGTCCTGATCCAGATACTGTTAGTAATATACATAGCCGAGATACTGCTAGTTATCCACCATATGCAGATTTTACAAGTGGCCTACCCTGTCCAGTTACTGCTCGTGAGCAACCTTGTAAAGATGCTGCTTGTGTCCTACCTTGTCAAAATACTGCTAGTGATTCACCCCCGCCAGACATTTCTAGCGATCTAACCCATCCCGATACTGCTAAACCTTGTTTAGACATTATTAGTGTTCCACCTGGTCTAGATACTGCGAGTGTGCCGTCGTGTCCAGATATTGCTAGTGATCCACCTTGTCCAGATATTGCCAGCTATCCACCTTGTCCAGATATTGTTAGCGATCCGCCTTGTCCAGATATTGCTAGTGATCCACCTTGTCCAGATATTGCCAGCTATCCACCTTGTCCAGATATTGCTAGCGATTCACCTTGTCTAGTAATTGATTTTGATCGATCTCGCGTAGATATCGCTGATGATCCATCTGATCCAGACACTGCTAGCAATGCACGACATCCAGAGACTACTAGTGTTCCACCTTGTCCAGATTCTGGAAATGATCCACCTCGTCCAGATTATGGTAGTGGCCCGCCTCGTCCAGATATTCCCGGGAAAGTTCAGTTAACAAATGTGATATACGAGGAAACCTATCTAGACAATGGCGATTTAGTGGTGGATCCGCGGTTCCTCGACGTCAGAGAGGAAACAATTTTAACTGCAGAATTTTACCCGGAACATTTGGAGTTATCAGCCCATATTCGACAGAATTATCAGATCAACGAGAACCCGATAAAACAAAAACATGTAGGATACAAAATCAGAAAATTGCGAGGTAGAAAATCTTATTCTTGTGATTTCTGTGCCATACGTTTCTCCACGTTAAAAGATATTCAAAACCATATGAGGGAAAATTACGCAGATTGCGGAAAGGAGCCCGACATTGCGTCATCACCTGCACGAGAACAAAACGATCAAGAACTCGACTGCAAAGAGGAAACTGAAAATCAGGACAAAAGAATTAAAAGGTCTTATGTATGTGAGTTTCTGTTCTGTGATGATAGTTTTACAAAGAAGAAAGATTTAAAACAACACGTAAAAGAACAACATAGTTCCGGGTTGAAACGCCCCTCAAACAAATTGACCCCGCAAGTGACCTTTCCTTGTAATGTGTGTGAAAAGAGATTCCTGAAGAGGAAGAATTGGTTAATCCATACGAGACGACATATTGATCCCGACTACAAAATACCCAGAACTAAGGTTGCATTCAAATTTAAAAAGACGAAATCCTTTAACCTAACATGCATCCAAAAACAGGCGATCTCGCATGGCAAAGGCACAAAAATGTTACGTACATATTATTGTGATTTTTGTGAATTCAGTTTTACAAATAAACAGCTTTTAACAGTTCATCTAAATGAAGATCATCACCGGGAGAACCCTCGTAAAAATAAGACAGTTAAGACCTACCATTGTAAGTTTTGTGAACTCAGTTTTATAAAAAGAAGCGCATTAACAATTCACCAGTCAGATGCTCATCCGTCAGTTAATGTTGAAACAAAATCTCAGAGTAGACAATCTGCTCAAAAAGGCGTTAATCGCAAACCGAAGACGATCAAGACCCTTCACTGTAACTTTTGCGAATTGAGTTTTATAAAACGAACCGCGCTATCCATTCACATGGATGAAGCTCATGGGTGTGCTGAAAAAGTTGCACCTAAAACCACCAAGACACATTATTGTAACTTTTGCGAATTGAGTTTTATGAAACGAGGCGCGCTGGCCATTCACATGAAAGAAGCTCATGCGCATGTTGAACAAGTTGTAGCTAAAACAGCCAGGACCCTCCACTGTAAGTTTTGCGAACTCATTTTTATAAAACGAAACCTGTGGACAGATCATATGAGGGAAGCGCATCGGGAAATTGAAGGGCCGTGTCAAAAGGCAACCTCTCTCGAAATCAAGGGATTCAAAAGGCAACATTGTCCTCATTGCGGATTAAGCTTTATCAAACGGGGCGCTTTGGCGATTCACATCAGGAAATCCCACCCGTCCGTTACAAATAGATCACTAAGTGAAAAGGTTGTACCTAAGGCAATCACTCGTAAAGTTAAAGCGAGAACCACGCACCATTGTAACTATTGCGAATTAAGTTTTATGAAACGAGGTGAGTTGGCGGTTCATACGATCGAAGCCCATCCGTTCATGAATATAGAAACTAGACAGCTCAACGAACCGGGCTCAGCTAAAAGTAACACTCCGACAGCCAAGAAAACGGGTACACAGTATTGTAACTATTGCGAATTAAGTTTCATGGGTCGAGGCGAGTTGGCGGTTCATACAATAGAAGCCCATGATTTCTCTGATTCTAAGACACCACTTAACGAAAAGAGCCCAACTCGGTCGACAGAAAGTTATCCAACTCTAGACAATTGGGATGAGCCACCGCATAAAAAATCGAAATCCTCAAGGACAGAATGGACAACGTACCATTGTCATCTTTGTGAATTGAGCTATGTAAATAAACGCGATTTATTGGACCACCTGTACGGCGATCACCAGATTTCCCAAAATGAAAGAGTTAAACCTAAAACCTGCCCGAGCAATCGAAGAAAGAAGGAAGTAAAGAAGCACGTTTGTGTTATTTGTGATACTATTTTTACTCAGAAGACTCAACTAGTCGATCATCTAAAAAATGTTCATGTGTTAACCTTGATTTCGACTGATGATTCCGAGAAAATAACCGATTCACCAAAAAAGAAACAGTTCGAAATATTCCCTTGCGAACTTTGTGAGCTTCGTTTCCACAAGAAGGGGATGATAAAGCACCTTCTTTCAGTTCATTCATCCAATGCGGGACTTGAAGCAGCTGTGAGCAAATGTAAGAAGGCCGGAAGAACCAGGGAAGCCGTAACACACTTTTGTAAGTTCTGTGAGTTAAGCTTTATCAAGAAAAGGGAGCTTCTCGTCCACACTAAGGAATGCCACAGAGTAAGAAGGTTACTAAAGTGTGATTTTTGTGAAGAACAATTTTCCAAAAGATTACAATTGACCGATCATGTAAAAGAAAGTCACCCAGCTGTGGTGAATCTCAGTATCATTACTGGCGAGACTGATGGAGTTCCCGATACACTTGAACGGGATTACGAGGTAATCGGAGAAATCCAGATCAAAGATCGTAAAATATTTTCATGCGATTTCTGTTCTTTTATGTTCATTAAACAAAAACACCTGATTGCCCATTTGAAGGAGCATCACCAGGACTGTCAGTATCAGTGTGGAGACTGCGGTAAACTCTTTACCAACAAGTCCAGGTGGAAGACTCATCTTAAGCTCCACCAACCAGATCCAAAGTTTAAATGTGGTGATTGCGAGAAGGCTTTTCCATTCTGTCATATGTTAAACGCGCACAGAAAGCACGTCCACGAGCAAGTTAAATCTCACCAGTGTCATTTCTGTGGAAAGCAATATTCTACAGGAAGGGTCTTAAGAGATCATTTGCTTATCCATACCCAAGAACGACCATATGTTTGCAAATTCTGTAATAAAGCCTTCACCCAAGCCTTTAACCTTAAGCGCCACATGTGGACACATACAGGCGTTAAGCCATACAGCTGTGATATTTGTTTAAAGTCGTTCCGTGGTTCCACGGACCTGAAGCGTCACCGACTCATCCACAATAGCCTAAAACCGCACCAATGCGAACTTTGTGATTTGGCGTTCAGACAGCTGAGTCATCTCAACACTCACCGGAGAAGCCAACACATGCGCAAAGATCCCTTTTCTCTGTGAATAATAAAACATATAAATGCATTTTATTCTTATTACTTACTACCAAGGGTTTTGCACCTGCAATTTAAAGGTGCTAATAACTTTGATGTAAGTGAACCCTTTTGTAGTCACCCTACTACTGTGTCACCAGTCCTACTGTGTGTGTATGTTGGCTAGTCAATCTACACCAGGGCACTGTTTCTCGACATCTTAACTAAAGATCCAAATTTTAGTAGATACTTCAATTTTGATTGGCTAGGCACTAAAATCAGTCTATTATTATCCAATCATATTACTTAACTTTGGATTTAATCTTAGTTAAAATTTCGTGAAACAGGTACATGATAAACGTCGTCCGCGGAACAAATTGTTACAAAAGTTTTTTGTTATTTCTAGTGACTCATGCATAAATAAATTCGAAGTCCAAAAAAGGAGGGAGATGGGGTCAAATCCAGGAATGCCGACTGTCTACCAAAACACGCTAATATCTCCAAACCGTCTTAACATTGACGACAACTCTTAGTAATATATTATAGTATAGCAGACTCAGCACTGTGGAGTATCTGTGTGTTAGCCACTGTCACAGGGGCTAATACAACATACCATACGGTGAGCTATGAGGGAAATTTTGCAAGGGCAGCGGCAAAATGGCCTAATCTTATATTGAATTCCAACTGCCAAGGGATATTTTACGTGCACGCCAATGTTTATACGGGATCTCAGGTTTTACCCTATCCGAACGACTAGACAGTTGTTCTTGTCAGGTCCCCCTTCCTGTACCAATGTCAAGGAGAAACCACACCGGAAAATCCCGATGAACTTGTTCGGCCAATGCAGGGATCTAGCACGCGACCTTCAGGCTAGCGAGCTAGCGTCTTCCCACCTTAACCACCGTGGCTTCAATATCTAAAGGGAATATTAATCGATAAATGGTTCAAGGCAGTTTATTGTTTTAAAAAAAATTAAACTTGACAACAGTTGATTCTCCTGTAGCAATATGAATAAGTCGGAGCCACCCGTAATTATTAGGTAAAATGTTCTATAGTAATAAAGTAAGTGTTTAGGGAGATTTTGCTGTGGCCATTCACTTACTTTAATGCAATGGAATGGGGTTTAACGTACTCCCTTTTTGCACCAACTGGGCTATGAAGTCGGGTGTGCTATGAGAGAAATTTTGCCACGACAGCGTCCATCCGCATAAAAGGCTTCAGCCATACTTGAATATATTTGAGGTTAGTTTTAGTTTGTCGATGGCCCAGGTGGATGGAGAGCCAGAGCCCCCGCGCGAAAGCGGGTTGAGGGCGGGGGAGGAGGTATGGGGGCCTGCCCCAGAACATATTGAAAAAGAGATGCAGCCTGCTATTATTTCAGGCATTGATCGTCGAGATAATACAAGCTTATCAGATACTGCCTGTAGCTAAATCACTAGTTTATCCGACCCTAGAGAGGAAAGTGACAAACGAACGAAGTGAATGAAACAAAGTGAACGAATATTCTCGCCGCGTTTGACCTATACCCCAAACATACTCAGAAACCACAAACAAACAAAAAAACAAACAGACATTTGATAAGTTATTGTCAACCCTGCACACTGTACAATCATCGTGTATCCTCGATTCTCTCAACTAGGTTGTGAAATGAAATGAAATGGGGTTTAACGTCCTACTCTTTTGCACCTAACCTGGGCTAATGGAAGACGGGCATACGCCATAGAGTGTGCTATAAGGTATTAGATGAGAGAGAGAGAGAGAGAGAGAGAGAGAAAAATGGGGTTTAACGTCCACTAGACGTACCCTCGGACGTTAAAACTTCTTTTAGATTTCTATTATTCTTCGTATATATCAAATAATTCTTCAGATACAACATATGCTAAAACATACAAATATTATTTCAACTGACAGCTAATTGTCTTTGGTAGAAGCGGAGAGAAAATAAAGCTATTTCACACATCAGACAGCTGAGCGATTGAAGTTGGCTGGCTGTTCGAGTATCTATTAGTTTGTTATGCTTTGGTGGAAGCGGACAGAAAATAAAGCTATTTCACACACAGGCCGCTGAGCGATGGAAGTTGGCTGGTTGTTCGAGTATCTATTAGTTTGTTATGCTTTGTTTAAACTTTGAATGACGAATTTGTCGTCCAGTTACTTTTAAAATAAATTAATTAAAAACAACAAAATACGGGTTGTGTCAAGTTTACAATAATCAGGTTATGCGGTGGATACATTAGGCTAATCCTTCGCCCGAATCACACGTCACATGAAAAAAACATGACAGCGACCATGTCTTCAAACAATCACGTGACCACTCAATATGATTGGATGGTGAATTTTACAATCGGGCGAACTAGGCGAAGATAATTGGGCCGAATATATCAAACATTAATGACAATGGACACAATATTTGAATTTCGAAGCCGAATAATTCGGCTGGTGTGGCCATCGCCGAACGTGCAGTTTGTTTCAAATTTCAAACGTACACTCTTTGTCACGTTTACAACAATCAAGTAACGACACGTAACGTACACTATGTAACAAGTTTCCAACAATCACGTTTCGTACAGTCTGTTTCAAGTTTATAAAAGTGACGTAACGTACCTGTTGTAAACCCACGGGTTTAGCTACAACCACATTAAACACTGGCCATTCATCTACAATTATTTCTATTTCCGGTATTTTCTCTCTCTTATAACTCTCTATTAAATGTACTATCTGAAGAAATAAATCAAAACAAAATAAGGACAGAGAAAACCCATGGGTTATGCGCGTGCGAGAGAGAGAGGGAGAGCGAGAGAGAGGAGGGGGATGTCCACTCGACACAAACTATGTCATTTAGGGACTAACAGGCGACCCTACTCTTTGCCACGTTCCATCAGGGAATGGAAACCTCGTGGTAATGCGAAATGACTTCAGGGATGATATCAATATGAGATGTGCTATATGAATATTCATATACTCGCTTCCGGAGTTAGTCGAGCAAGTTCCTCGGGTTTTTCCGGCATGATTTCCCTATCAGTGGTGGACGAAAATCCGAGGCCCCGTGTTTACATTGGTGTGCATGTAGATGATCCCCTGGCAGTTGGAATTCGATATAAGAGTAGTCAGTTGTGTGGCTGTCCGAACACAACTTCCCCCATAGCACACTGTATGGCGTGTGCCCGTCTTCATTAACCCAGTCGGAACAGAACAGTAGGACGTTAAACCTTTTATCCTGTGCTGACGTCTGGGGTGGGGAATCCTTATCTCTTTAGCTCACTCAGTAGGGGGCGGGGGTAGTGTGAATCCCATGCCTGGAATGGCGAGTCCGGTCCTTGGCGGGGTATCCTGTCCTATTTGTTGCCCAAAGGACCTGGGGTTACACCTGCGTCTGGAGGGCCACCTATCGGAAGGCAGAGAGATATAACAGCCGACCAATCACGGCTTCCGAATTATAAAAGTGTTGCTTATCTCCCTTGGTTAAAACACAGCCATGCTTAACTCCCTTGGTTCAAACACAACCTGGCTTAACTCCCTTGGTAGAGTCGATGTTATCATTCAAATTATTTACCGCTATAACTACTTATTAATATCCTCAATGTCAATTAATACCAATGATCACTGGTCACTCTAATCCTTCATATGTACCTTGCCTTTGATCTTGTTGTTTTCATACATGGTTTCTGATATGTTGTTATGGCTTGTCTATATATACATGCCCTACATATTTGTTACTGTACTTGCTTGAAAACATTGAGAGAATACTCTTTGAAACGTCGCCTAAATAAATCAGTAATTGTCCTTCCATGAGTGTGTGTTAAAGTTTATTATTCGAAATGTACCTTTTTATGGTTACAACGAATTATTTAGGTCACCCGCAAATTTGCTCAAACGTCCGACCTCGTTAGAAATCAACATATTTACATCTTGGCGACCTTAACGAAATCTGCAGGCGGTCTTAATATTTAGTTTTGACCCAAGAGGACACATATAAACGCGAGTTTTACGAAAAGGATATATAAATAGATAAAGATATAGCTCACTTGATTGGCGGCGACATAATCTTTCTTCAAATGATCCAGTAATAGATGGTATTCAGAATGTTGGAGTATAGTTATCAGCATACTTATAAACACGTCTTTCACGTGATCTAGGCTTTTACGTGTCCAACATATACTCGTATACTGATATCACTCGGCAAACTTTGGTAGATTCCGGTACCCTACATCTAGCCTCAGCTGTATGACGGGAAGTAGGCCACGACGTGTCTATACATACGCCCGGGCCGTATCTAGCGGGGGTACAGGGGGTACAGTGCACCCCCATTAAAGTAAGACGCACCTAGCAATTGCGAACCCCCCTCCATAAAAAAATGAGAGTCTTTCAATTATAAAATGATACACTTGATTATGATCAATATCAGTAACTTGGACATTATATTGGCGCCCTACCACTCTGCTGCACCCCCACTTTTAAAATCCTACATACGGCCTGAGTACGTCGTATTTATTTAGGGTACTGTGTTTCGCACACCTGCACAAGCTGTAAAGGTTAAAGGTCAATATAATTGAGATAATGTTTAATCTCGATTGTCATGACGTTTTATTTATGCCATGGATGTAAAGTAGTGTATCTTTCACGAAAGGAACTTTCAGTTACAATATGAAACAAAATAAAATGGGGTTCAACGTCTAACTGTTCTGCTCCGACTGGGCAATGAAGACAGCCAAACGCCATACTGTGTGCCATGAGAGACATTTTGCCCGCACAGCGGCCGACTCATATATCGAATTCAATCCCCTGGCAGTTGGAATTCGATATACGATATACGACAAGGCGATAGACCCGCTGTTCGGACCATCATTATAAACATCACATAAGAAAACAGTTATATAAAAAATTACCAAAAAGCATACAATGACTAAATAATATAATATCATAATATTTTAATAACACAATGAAGTAATAAAATAAATAGTTGAACACAGAAACGTATATACATTCTATAATACAAGTACAGTATGATGTTGTTACTGTACAAATTATCTGGCACCCTGTCTGCGTGTAGAGTGGGTCAGTCACGTGAGGACTTACCGTTACCGATGCAATGTGTAACCAGCACGTGCTTATGGCCAGGTGGGTTATGTTTTCATCATCTTCCTGAAGCAACGGCCGCGAGTTTAACAACTTCAACACTTGGCTATTCCTAAACTTTTACGCTGGTTGTGTTTACACGTGACTAATTAGCATTCAAATCATTGTCCAATCAGGGGTCGTGGCACATAACACACTCACATTGTAGCACGTGACTGTAGTAAACAAATATGGCAGCCTCCACAGAAAGAGAACGAGACAAGTTTACAGCCGTTGGAAGTTCTTTTTCAATTGAAAAACTCACAGAAAACCAAAAAAAAAAAGGCAATTGAAGCAGTTTTAGGACCTTGACATTAATCGAACCTTGACCTTTGCATCTCGATTGTCACATAGACATTTTATTTAGAAGCGCGAGACTTTATAATCGTGACGGGTTTTTTTAAGGAAGGATAAATAAAATAAATTGAAAGTAGTCTTATTTTTAGTAACTCATTTAACGAAGGAATCTGATTGGATCACGGTTGGGGCCAGTACCCAATCAAATTTAGTGCCGAAAAATGTAGAATGTTGAGTGAAGGGCTTGATAAGCTGTATGTAGTTCAGGCGAGATCAATCCTTCTATTGAAGATGTGTTTTCATAAGATGATAATCCTTGTAGTGTTTGCTTGATTTGGTATAATCGAGTCATTATTTCAGGAATCTGAGAAATAAAATTAACTGGAATGTGGTTTAACGTTCTATACTGGGCTAATCAAGAATGTGAGTGAGCGAGATGTATGATTAAATGAAATGGGGTTCAACGTCCTACGCTTAAGCACCTAACCTGGGCCAATTGAAGGCGGGCATACGCCATACAGTGTGCTATGAGGGAAATTTTGCCCGGTCAGCGGCGCTACGGCCTACTCTTATATCGAATTCCAACTACCAAGAGATCTTTTACGTGCACTCCAATGTGTACACGGGACCTCGGTTTTTCGTCTCATCCGAACGACTAGGCAGCTGTCCTTGTCAGGCCCTCCTCCTGCATCACTGACAAAGGGAAATCACGCCGGAAAATCGAGGTGAACTTTCTCGGCAAATGCAGGGATCGAACACTCGACCTCCAGACTAGCGAACCAACGCCTTATCCACTTAGCCACCGTTATCCGGCGAGGTGTACGAGTTGACTATTAATTAGGATACGGGGTTCCAAGTAGATCGACAAAAATAATGCCTAATGGTAAAATTTAATGGTAAAATTCTGACATAAAATAAACTAAACTACATATCTATATTCTAAACAGAGACAGTATATGTGAGCAGTAAAAAGTGGGGATAACAAAATATAAATATGCAATAATCTCACATAAAGTTCACAATGACTTCTGGATCAGTGTCAATTTCATAACTGTTAAATCCTGTGGTGAGGTTGATTGCGTTTTGGGGTGTTGAAGTCAGTATTCCAACATCGAATAGGGATTGTTGACGGAGTTCGGTGTAAATTAACGGCCCGAGATTACCGGTAGCATTTCGCGGTGTAGCATTAGGTCTGGTATGTTCGGTCTGCGGTTTATGAATTAATTGATGTTCATCAGATCGAATGAATTGACTCAAATCTCCTTCTGAGTTAGGGGGTAGGGATGGGCTAGTGGTATAGAGTGTCGCGCTTCGACTCATGCTGGCCGGCCACCTCTGGCTTGTGGCTGTGGTTTCGAGCCCTGGTGTGAGTGTATGAAGCATGGATATAGGGGCGCCTTCTCAACCTCGTGGGTTTCCTCCGGGCACTCCGGTTTCCTCCCACGGCAAAAGACCCCTACGCGCAAGCGAATTATTGAAATAGAATTAAAAAACTTTGTGTTAGTCCCGAAATGACCTAGTTGTGTTGAGTGGACGTTAAACCCCATTTCTCTCTTTCCTTCGTAGTTAATGACTATCACCTCTAAGTGGCTTTACATGAATTCGGCCATCATATGTCCAGCATTTGTATTAAATTTTTTTCAACTTGAATAACTCCCTTGTTCTTTTATAGAGTAGTGATCGTGTTTTTGTCAAAGCTTCATTCACATATACTTTTGAATTATTGGCTAGGTTGAATGGTTTGAGATTACGTTTTGTTGCCATATACTGATGCGCGATCTCCATAACTTATATAAAACGTACTAAAATGTCACGTATGTTACCAGTGCCTTTGTGTCCTACCCGATGAGTGCGCCCTATTTGCTCCTTGAATATTGGCGACTGTTTTTATCTACCAAGACTGTTTATTAATTTTAAAATAATATCGTCTGTATTTTAATGGGGATTTTCTTTGATACCTTTGATCTTTAAACTTGAACTTTTTGCTATCTACGTGTCCCCCTCAGTCGGCCATCTTGTTGAATTATTAGGGCTTGCATTAATAGCTTAGTCATTGCTGGTAACCGCCTAAATATAATATACAGCTTGCTGGGGGCTTTAGAGAGACTCCCCTCCCCCTCCCCGGCCCCAGTGAAAAGATATCTTCTAGGCTGCACACATCTGTCAACTCAACGTATCGGGTATTCTTGTATCAACCCTAGCATAATGGGGACCATAAATTCAATTTGCTCCATTATCGGTCGTTCTAAAGTGTTCCCTTTTGGTGATCCCAAATACCCTCGCCCCCTCTCCGAAAACAAAAAAAATATAGCCCATCCCCACACCAAAATGAACAAACAAAACCCGAACTAAATAAAAGAAAAGAAGAAAATGAAGTAATTTTAAGAAGACATTTATTTAACTGTTCATCATACCGGATATTACCATTCTTCATTTCTACGTCAGGTTTCAATCTTAACCAACTTTCTACAATAATAAAGGTATATCGTATAGTAATCAACCTGTCGTTAAAGGTTCAACATACCATGTATAGTAGAGTGTTCAACTGTCGTTCATCAAATAATACAAAAGTTATTTTCTACTAGATGACCATGGTTCTTTTCACCGAGACTAGATAATTTCTCTCGGTGTAAGGATATAGCTATCGATAAGTTCATACAAGGTCAATAAATCCGCGGTGACACTGTTTAGAAAATAAACCAATGGGTTTGTTTACCAGCAAATCGAGCGTGAATCAACTCAGTTCGTACTGAACAATTTTTCAGTGATATGTATCAACTGTCTTCACACATTCGGTTTATAATTAGCGATACACAGGTACAGTGGCAAATGTTCTACTTTACAGACTGTTACCTCCGAACTACCTCCGCACTAAATCCCCGATTTGGGTACTTGTAAAAGACATAGTACCTGTGCGCATGTCATTAAAAGAAAACTAAGAGCTCGAATGTACCAGGTTTTCAAGATATCGGTGTGCTATACAATGTATATTGTGTCATTTACTAGACTATGATTTACTTCAATCCAGGGCCGTCGGAAGCAATTCTTGATTGAGGGGGGGGGGGGCTTCCATTATAGGTCCTTATATGCGAGGGTCCAGGGGCCGCCATAACCTGGAGAAAAGAGTACTTGCGGCCAAATTATTTGGTGCCCCCCCCCCCTATTCCGCCAGGCTTCAATCCTAAAGAGTAAAGATACGTACACTATCAAATCAATGCAGGACAATGAGATTGAGAGATATATTTTGTGATAAACTGAACCAATGACATTCAGGGATAAAGTTATAGTGTACACCAAGACCAACAAAAATCCAAATTATCCTACCCAACCTATTTATTTCTTTCAGTCTGTATTAATGAACCCACACTTTCTCATTTCCTGAGTTCTATTAATCGGTCTTCTGCAGACACCGACTTATATACCAGATACTACAAAGCCTAAGGATTGCAACTATTGATAGTTTGTTCAAATTTTTAGTACTTTCCAATCTTAACCAACAAAGTCAACGAAAAAAAGAAAAGGCATTTTCCGACCGACCGGGGATTTATAACAAAACATATTTTACCTGATGTGTATTTTTAGTTCATCATTGCTGTGCTATTACTGCTCTGTGGTTTCATGTACTTCTGTTCAAAGGCTTTAGCATGTGTGATGAAAGTCTTGGCTCCACCGCACATACTCTTAACAAGACCATAAACCATCATCTTCTGTCTTTGTTCAGGTTTGAGTTTCTGTAAGAAATGAGCCTTGGCTGTCATGTTACCCATGAAATCGGGCATTTCACCTTCGAACATGTCTTCCATACCCGATTTCTGATCACCGGCTTCCTTCTTCAGCATTTTCTTCAACTCCATACCCATGTCATTCTGGCATTTACACATTTCGAGGAAAGATTTGGTAACCATCATTGCCATCTTTTCGTTGCCCTCGTGGAAGCTTTTGATCACATTTTTGAATTTTTCTGCGTGTTCCATCATTTCTTTTTTCTTGCTCTCAACATCATCTTCCTTATCCTCCTCCTCATATTTCTCGTTTTTCTGTTCCTTGTGTTTCTTGTACTCCACGAATTCTTCATACAACGCCTTTTTCTTCTCCATTTCATGCATTTTAGCCAATTTAGCTTTGAACATTTCAAATTCCTTGTATTTTTGGTACTTTTCATATTTCTCTTTCTTCTCGGCCATGGCCCATTTTTCATATTCGGACATACCGCCGTCCATTTTCTTCTTCTCTTCACCCCATTCCTGGGACAGAGCAACTGCCACCACGCAAGCTGAGAGAGCTAGTTTAAAAAACATTTCTATTCTGAAAGGGAAAAAAATAATCAAAACTTAAAAGTACAACTCACACATGGGAAACTGCATGTCAGTCGCTGGCATTGGGACGAAGCCGACTAACGCCTCACGATGTAGTTGAAATGTGTCACCTACAGTACAGATTCTTCTAATTAATGGTCAAGGTCCAACTTCCACCGAGCATAGATTCTAGACCATCTGTCTATTTATAGAACAGTGAATGCTTTAGTACATTTGTTTCATAAAATAAATGATTTTAAACAATAAGTTTAAGAGATAAAGACAGACATAGATTGGGTTCATAATAATAAACTGGCCAATACAAACTTTGTTCTTATAGCCGTACATATGTATCGCTGTACATACGATATAGGGGGTTGGGATGGCCTAGTGATGTAGAGTGCCGCGCTTCGACCTCTAGGCCATCCCAACCCCCTAGCCAACATACGATATAAACAAAACAGAGCCACCTATATAAAACCTGTTGGTGTACCTCTGTTAAATCCGAGTCTAGAGATGATCTGGGTTTGAAATATAGTTTTTTTAAATTAAATTAAATTAAATTAGTCATTTAAAGTGGAATTGTATATTGTATAAAAATGACAACCACTATCCGCGACTTGTACAACAATAAAATAAATTCATTGATGTTATATGCAAGTTGTTTTATTTAACTTTAACATGCCTATTCCTGGTGTTTTTTTGTTCTTTAAAATAAAACCAAGTACGAACAATCCAAACCATCAGACAAAATTCGAAGTCCTAAAAACAGTATAGGCAAAAAATGTGTAATATCGCAAAATAGTGTAATAAGCATATGGACTGTTCACCGTGTACAAAATACATGACGAACAGTGGTAACAGGTGTCCGGAAGAGTAAGCTTACCCTGCCTGGCGCCACACCCGCCATAGCTGCATCCAATCTATTAGGCGAAATGTCAGTCAAATAGCGTGATTGGCCAATGAACTATAGTATGCAAAATGCACGTGATGAACTGTCTTAACGATGTTGTAGACATTATCAGGGTGATAGTAACAGTATACGTGTCAATTAAAAATATCTAGAATAATAGCCGAGAGAGACACGTTATATTTACCAATCAAATCAATATGACGGCCATAAAACTTTTTAAAGGCCTTAATAAGTTTAGTGCGCAAGTATCCTTGTAGTAGAAGCTTAGATGACAAATGCCTCGATCTACTTAAAAAATCAGAATAAAAGGAACAAGCTCTCGTGTAACGAATTAGCTGAGACACAAACACTCATTTAGACATTTATTCACGTCTGTCATTATCTCTCTGTGACATCGGGTGGCGCTGATGTAAAGAGATTAATGATTCGATTTAAAAATAAAGACGCGAGAATGAGTCTCGTTTATTAACTAACGTTACTACGATAATAAAAAATCTATGTCAAAACTTTAAACCGTGATAACGTCGCTTAGAATAATGTAATTTGAATAAAATTTTCAATTTAATATTAATTATTCATGATCTATTTTTGAACTAATTTCAATGTTGATGATAAAATTTAACGTCACACGTCAATATAGAATAAAGTTTTAATCACAGATAAGCTGAAACATGAAAATAATTTGTACACCAACAGAAAATTGTTTGTACAAAAGTTTAGATTCTCATGGATATATTTAAAGACAATCCAATTAGTCCAAGAAGAGATGATAACCTGACAAATAATCTTTACTCGTTTTTATATACAGGACAGTATTCGATCTCGATATAGACAGAGATTGTTTATAGGTATTTTCCAGTAATTTTCCCTTGTCAGTGATTTAGGATCTGGCAATCAACAGCCTTTAATTAATGCTGCAAATAAACTCAAATATCCGTCTGCGTCATATTGTTTTCCATCATTATTTATTTTCATTACATATAAAATATCCACGAATTAATATTAAAGGACTAAATTTATTTGTTTGATTGTTAAAAAAACAGATGCTTATTTGCGATAGTAAACAAAGTTCCGATTATCCATTTGTGAATTATTAGACGACGATCTTGTTTCAATAAATTGAAAATCGCGAGCATCCGATGTTCTAGAGAGTCGATGAGGGCCTTGTCATGTTAATAAATAAATGTCTAATTAATGAGGCCAGAATAAAAACCCGCATTAGGCAATAAATCTGTTTACTCAAATACCAGCGTTAAAATTAGGCTTTAGTCAACGGGCTACATCATTAGCTTAACGTCAAACAAGAAAGCGAATCGAATATTTGTTTTTTTCTAGAATAAATTTTAAGAAAAATGGATTAGAGTTTTATATTTATGCACTCATAACAAAAATAGACGCCGAATTAGCCAATAGAAATACTGGAAACTCAGAACAATAAAAAATTAATCTGATGCACTTTAAAAGAGAAAGAATGATCAGTTCAAGTAAAGATTTAATATGTCGGCAATATCATGAAAAAAACCCCAATAATCCCGAAAAACTTTTAAAATAAAGTTTAAAGAAACCAAAAACATTATCAGGTTAAATAAAAAACTATGCATGCCCACAGCAGTTTTTAAACAAAATTGTTCAATTAAAACAACTTGTATCATAATTAAGAAATACAGAAAAAAATCCGACAAACGTTTTAAATTAAATTTCAAAATAACTCAACAATTATCAAGTTCAATAAAAATTGTGCATGTCGGCAGAAACTTTTAAAATAAACATTTCTTTAAAACAAAACAATTAAATAATGTGCATATCGGTATAATAATGTTTTTGGCGAGAATTAAATAGAATTATACATTCAGTAATTAAGGCAGTATTCGATCAACAACGACAATAAGTAAGCTCAATTTCCAGAAACCCTGGCAATAAAATTAAAAAAAAAACCCAAAATAAAAAAAATCCCCGATAAAATAGAAAAATCTGGTCAAATAACAATTTTGCTTTTCGCCATAGATATAAGTTTTAGTGAGAATTCCAGTTTACTATCTATGCAGTAAGTTAGTAGGTAAGTACATATTTGATCATAGCCGGACAGCGACGAACCGCGACAGTCACTGTTTCATGCACCTATACTTAAATAAATATATTTACCTATAGAGTTACAGTATGAACTTACCTTATGCTGGAGAGATTAATATCGTGGACACACTCCTAGTGACTAAAGCCTAAATCTTGGCAGTATTTATACCCAAGCCAGTTCTAAAGGCCTATTATTTACAATATGACATGGCGAAATCTGTCTAATTAATAAATCGATGACGAATATTTTCTATGTTTAGTAGAGCACATTCGTGTTTTTATAAAGGCAGAAACTATTCAAGGTCTTGACCCTGTATTTGCTAACGGATTATCAAAACGTTGTCCAACAAATTCAATTGTTCCTTAAAGGCCCAATACCACTCTTGTTGTAACTGAATAATATGCCCCAATCATTATTATGGTCAAAAATTGTACTATTTTACAATATTCCAATTAATAAATGATACAAATTTCATCTTAACACACCTAATTTTAAAAATTGGAATAATTTAACTACATGGTAATAACATGGTTTGAAAAGCTTTACGTAAACACTTTCAAATGCAACTTGGATTGACATATTTTCGAACCATCTGGACAAGTAATATAGGATGTAATGGATAAATTACACAAAAGGTAGGACACTTAAACATCTAGCAGTTAGAATAAGGCTATTTTTTTCTGGACCTGTCAAGCCAGCAAGAGTGGTATTGACCCTTTAAGTGCAAAATATTTACGGGCCCGTCAAGATAATACTTTTGAGTTTAACATAACATGAAATGAGGTTTAACGTCCTATTGTCCTGCTCCTACTGGGCATACCCCATACAATGTACCTTTAGAAAAATTTTGAACGGGCAGAGGCGTAACGGTCTACTTTTATATCGAGTTACCAGGGATCTTTAACATGCACCCTAGTGTGTACACGAGACCGCGGGTTTTCGTTTCATCCCAACGGTTAAGAACAAAATAGATTGAATAGTGACGATTACTATGCGAAAGGCATGATATACGTTCTGTTTCCATTGTGGTTGTTTGGATTTAGATATCAGAAGGCGGGGCTACTTGTTAGACAGGGGCATCAGAAGGGTCACATACTGTTTCAATACAATAGTACAACTAAAGTTTGTAGTATCGGTGGCCATGACGTATCAGGTTCGATTCCCTGGTTTATGATGTCTGATAGGGAAAAGCGCATCATCGTTCGGATAGGGCAAAAAAACGAGCTTCGCTGATTGACGTGAAGGTACCAAAACTTTGGACAGTTGGACACACATCTCCTCTATGTGGAGAGTTACCCCCCCCCCACGTGTGCACACCCGTCTGCGGACACCCCATCCCCCTGTGTTGTGCAAGATGTTTCCTGTAACAGCCCGGTTGGTGGAAAATGGTAAGACGTTGATAAATATAAGAACCCCCCGAGTAAGAAGTAGAATCAGGCGGTTTAGAGTGAAAAGTTTGGTTGATTAATCGTATAACACACGTCGCCATATTGTATGAAACTTGTATATTGGGTGTGGCCATTATGGTGTATGTCCGATTTGTTATCAGTACATACTTCAAGTAAGACAGATCGAAGATCACATGACCAGGTCATTCCTGATCGAATGGTTAACACGTGCGCGCTGTATCATACTGTATCCTACTGCTCAACGCACACCCCCACCCCCCAAAAAAAACAAAACAATAAAAAAAACACCCCAAGGCGCAACAAAATTATGAAATAAAATTGATCCATATGTTAGTGCCTAAATGACCGAGTTTGTGTTTAGTGGACGTTAAACCCCGTTTCTTTCTCTCTCTCTCTCTCTCTCTCTCTCTCTCTCTCTCTCTCTCTCTCTCTCTCTCTCTCTACCCTGATAGATTACGCTATATGTATTTCTAATTCGGTGCCCATTTATTAAAATTAGTGATGAAAATGTAATTGATGTATATCCGTGATATTTTAATGTTATAATTATTTTATATGTACATTCTGTATGATGTTATCAAATAAAAATAAAAAAAAAGGCGTTGGCTTGCTACCCTGGAGGTCGCGTTTTCTCTCTCGATATTGGCCGAGAAAGACTTTTATCTTGATTTTCCGGATTGGCTGCCCCCTTATCAGCGGTGCAGAAACGCGATGGGGCGGCGCTGGTAAGGGAGAAATTATAATCGTTCGGGTGGAACGACAAGCTGAGGACCCATGTACACATTGGCCTGCACTTTTAAGAACTCTTGGCAGATGGAATTCGAAAAAAGAGTAGACTGCAGTGCCGATGTCTGGGCAGAATTCTCCCCCATAGCACACTGTATATCATGTGCAATATACAATGATGTCTACAGCGATAAGGTTTGGGACATTCTACATATAAAGAACTATCGACTTGGAACACAGACCTCTGTTCATAATATCCACCATGTTTAAAAACCGGTATACTATTTTTTATGCTATTTCCAGTCCCGTTTTATACGATTCATGCACACGAAGACAAAAAAATAAATACTATATTTTTCGATGCGGGGAATTAAAATGTCGGTCAACCAGCTTAGTGTCTGTTCTCAAGCTTAGCTAACTGTAGACAGACAGTCAAGTTTAGTATGGACCAGCGTTAGTTTCGTATGGGTTTGGGGGCGTTTAGAAATGTTGGACATACGCACAGAGCGATAATGGGATTTGGACGAGATTGTCGAGGTATTGTGGAGCAAAACAAAGTCTTTAATATAGAAATGTATTGGCTTAGGTGCGGTTGGACATGGGTCATGAAAGCGATTGCCATATTCATTAACATGACAATTTATTGAAACCGGTAAGTACCCATTCTGCCCCGTCTTGAATCAACAAACTCGCCCCATCATAATAATAATAATAATCGCGTCATTTTACAAGGGTAGCAAATTAGGCCTGGGGCCTTTTTCCAATCTGGCCCTTGGCACAGATCGTGCGAATGATTTCGATCATTACTGCAGGAAGAAACCGAAGAACTTGGGGGATACCTGTCTGATCGGACGGGAGACCGAATATCCCTCTCACTTACAACGATAAAGGTTTTACGTCTCTAAGACAAGAATGGAAGATAAAGTACTTATCAACTTCCATAATAATTCATGAAACTCTTCATGAAACTGCGGATTTCACAAGAATTATTCTCAACAGAATATCTGTCTAATTTGTCTTATAACTATTACGCCAAATCAGATCCACCCCACCCCACAATAAAATGGCTCAAAAAACATAGCCAATGTAGAAGATAAAAAAACAAGTCTGCTTTGTTTTAAATTGTCAATTGTTAGCTTATAAACCTATTTTTGTTTCGTATCACAAAACCATGGTATAATTACTTTTGTATGCCAGAATAGAATAAATAAAAAACAGGTATATTGGAGAGAGAAAGATTGGGAAAGCTTTGTGAGTGATTATTTGTTTATGTGGATATAGAGGAGACTTGTAGCTATGATAAGGGTGTGGTTCGCTCATCGTCTAGAACTAGAATATAAATTTATGTAAACGTGGCGGTGGTGTAAACCTGTATGAGATCGATTTTCTGTTTTTCTGCAGTGAGAGGTTCCAGCGCTTACTATACCCTCAACTACAACATATTTACACGCATTTGTAAAATTAAATATCAGTGACTTAAGAGAGAGAGAGAGAGAGATAGAGAGAGAGAAATGGTATTTAACGTACACTTTACAGAAATCAAATAAATATCAGTGACTTTAAAGAGAGAGAGAGAGTGAGAGAGAGATAGAGAGAGGGAGAGAGAGGGATAGAGAGAGAGCGTATTTAACGTACGCTTTACAAAAGCTAGGTCATGTCACGTACACAAAGGGAATCGAAACCGTGCCACCCGACGAGTGTAAACCATTCGACCACGCACAAACCCGATCCTGGATGGATTCCAGCGGATTACCGAAGATTCACTATGAACAGAATAACTAGAGATACGAGTGCAATACGTGAAGGAATTGTTTACAATCAATTGTTTTATTAATACGTGCGCGATTTATCATGAGATCTGTCAATGATTGATGTGGTGTGGTTTCGATTCAAGGCTTGTACGTAACAAGGGGAAGGGCCAATCTGTTGTGTTTTCGACGGGTCCACCGGTTTCCCCTCATGCTAAAGTACCCTAAATGCTGGCTATTTAGAAATTATATTGAACCATATATTAGTCTCAAAATGAATTAATTTGTTTCGAGTGGATATTAAACCCCACCACTTCCCGCGTCATTGTGGCAGGACTCAGCG
The DNA here is from genome assembly GCA_917208275.1 of Patella pellucida. NCBI lineage: Eukaryota > Metazoa > Mollusca > Gastropoda > Patellidae > Patella > Patella pellucida. Next base: position 54,304,172 of record OU795043.1, read on the forward strand.
CTACATCTTCACTCATCCAATTCTTACTATGATTCATAATCAACAATTAATTTGTCAAATTTCTTTTTATGGCTATTGCTCAATTACTTGAATAAAAATACAATTATGTCGGTGTGAGGTCAGGTGTACAACGTGTTGTGACACATGTACTTTTACTAATACAACACTAATAGTAGGGGTGGGCAAATGGAGGTCGAATTTAATGACAAGTGTTTTCTAAGGCCATTTTGGCTGCTGAATCCGAATCCGATGAGAGTTTTGTTCTGTGAAGTCATTTTAGGTTGGTTCAGTGGTTTTCAAAATGGCGGCCAAAAAATAACTTATTTTCTCATAAAAGCAAGACAATATTGGAACTATATTTTTTCATGGCTGTGGATTCTAAATTTGCACTCCCATTTATGATTGATAACATCCTTTATTGATATGAGGGTAATAACTGGAAAAAAGTCATTTTGAAAATGGCCACTGAACCAACCTAAAATGACGTCACAGAACAAAAATTTCACCAGGTTCAGATTCAGCAGCCAAAATGGCCTTAGAAAACACTTGTCACCAAAATTCGACCTCCATTTGCCCACCCCTTCTAATAGTAATGCAGTTGCTGACCTGTTATCATCATGGTTACTAACCACTTACTATCACCTGTGGTTAATGACTGTACTATTATATTCAATTACAGACTAAAGACTTGAGGTGTGTTTATGTATGAGAGGTAGTCTTTTAAATGCTTCGATACCGAGGTTTTACGACAAAAAAAAACACAGAACAATTGCAGTTTGGGCAAATGTTTCCCTTGTCATTATGGGCAAAATTGACCTTTGTTATTTTGGGCAAAGTTTTCCCTTGACAGCCGAATTAAGAGTTTACCATTGCGCCGGTGTCCTGGATAAATTTACAGTATACCCGGAATCTTCAGCTCGGTTCACGTTAAAATCCATTTCATTTCAAGTGAGAATGTATGCTGATGATGTATTCTGCATAAAGCTGACTTTAATCTATGTATAAGAAATAAGTAGGACAATCCCTTTAAGGTCAAAGCATAGGCCGTTTACTGTGTCTTATTATTCTTTGTTAACCAAATTCTTTGCCCGCCATTCAAATGAATTTTAAAAAAGAAAGAACGAAAAAGGCTATTTTAATTGGCTTGTTATACCAATGTGTGTTAATCAAATAAAACCTATCTGTTTAACCCAAAACCTGTTTTGCAAGTTTTGCACTTTACAACTACGAGAGAGATAGACGCAAATCTTTGTCACGTGCACGTGGGAACCGCCATTCCTCTTAATGACAGAGCTTTCCCTTGTTAGTGATGCAGGACAGCGGGCCCGACAGGGACAGTTGTCTATTCGTTCGGATGGGACGAAAAACGAGGTCGCGTGTACACAATGGCGTGCATGTAAAATATCAATTGGCAGTTGTAATTCGATATAAGAGTAGGACGTAGAGCCGCTGCCCGGGCAAAATTTCCCCTATAGCACACCGTATGCCCGTTTTCATTAGCCCAGTTTATGAGCGGAACAGTAGGACGTAAACCCCATTTAAAAAATGTTAATACAATGATAATACAGAGAAAGAAAGAGAAGACTACAGTCTAACATAAAGATCATAACATAACATCGTCGCATATCAACACCATAGTCTAACATCAACACCATCGTCGCATATCAACACCATCGTCTAATATAAAGACCATCGTCGCATATCAACACCATAGTCTAACAAAAAGACCATCGTCGCATATCAACACCATCGTCTAACAAAAAGACCATCGTCGCATATCAACACCATCGTCTAACTTAAAGACCATCGTCGCATATCAAGACCATAGTCTAACAAAAAGACCATCGTCGCATATCAAGACCATAGTCTAACAAAAAGACTACATAACGGCGATATGGTTCAATTTTATTTCAATAATTTGCTTGCGCGTAGGGGTCTATAGCAATGGGAGGTAACCGAATTACCCAGAGAAAAACTACGAGGTTGGACAGGCGCCCTTCTCCTCGTCATGCACAAGCGTTAAATCGAAAACACGTCAGTTGACTCACTGACAGACCTAATGATACAACGCATACGCGCTATCCACCCCACCCCACCCTCCCTCTAGTCTTCATTAGCTCAGTCGATGCAGACAAATACGACCTTAAGGTTCATTATATTTTATACCAGCAGGATGCCCGGCCAAAATTGAATAGGACCCACATACGTACCGCGCCCAAATGTTCCCGGGGCCCAAACTTTCCCGGGGGGGGGGGGGGGCAAATTCAATATCCTAAAACAATCACTGGGTCATGCTGGTTAATTTGATACCTCATATTTTGGAGGGGGAGCGAACAGACAGACAGACAGACAGCCAGACAGACAAACACTCAGACAGACTTTCATTTTATTTATTCAGACAGACAGACAGACAGACAGACAGATTTCGCAATAGACGTAATTATATACAATGTATTGATTGATCTTGTCACGTGACATTTAAAGCTTGAATTGTTATTACAAAAGACACTTTCATTACATCTCACGTGACATTTCTTTTTCATTTTCACAAAATGGGTCAAGTTCCCCATCTTATATTATTTGAAGAATATCTCGAGTCTATCCACTGTGGGGTGTTCTAATTGAATATATTATATAAAGTGGTCTGGTACCTGGTTAAATAAACACACTCCTTTAAGTGGTTTCTCATTCATCACTTACATGTTTGTTTAATAGTCTCTTCGTCCTTTGTACTTTTAGGGTGAGAGAGAGGGGGGAGATAGAGGGGGGGGGTATGAATGAATGTATGAAATGGGGTTTAACGTCCTACTGTTGTGCACTTAACCTGAGCTAATTGAAGACGGGCATACGCCATACAGTGTGCTATGAGGGAAATTTTGCCCGGGCAGCGGCACTACGGCCTACTCTTATATCGAATTCCAACTGCCAAGGGATCTTTTATGTGCACTCCAATGTGTACACGGGACCTCGGTTTTTCGTCCCATCCGAACGACTAGGCAGCTGTCCTTGTCAGGCCCTCCTTCTGCATCACTGACAAGGGGGAATCACGTCGGAAAATCGAGATGAACTTTCTCGGCCAATGCAGGGATCGAACACCCGACCTCCAGGCTAGCAAACCAGCGCCTTATCCACTTAGCCACCGTGATCCCAGGGTTGGCTACACATTGACACCTACAGTGTCAGTGGTGCAGAAGGAGGGCCGGACAAGGACAGCTGCCTAGTCGTTCGGGACGAAAAACCGAGGTCCCGTGTACACATTGAAGTGCACGTAAAAGATCCCTTGGCAGTTGGAATTCGATATAAGAGTAGGCCGTAGCGCCGCTGCCCGGGCAAAATGTCCCTCATAGCACACTGTAAGGCGTATGCCCGTCTTCAATAAGCTCAGGTTAAGTGCATTACAGTAGGACGTTAAACCCCATTTCATTCATTCATTGAACGGCCTGGAAAATGACACAGCTAATATTTGTAAAAGCATATGGGTCTGTCATCATCTATCTATAGAAATTCTATTCAACTTTTTGAATCCGAGAAGACACAAGAGAGCGTCAACATGGCCTTCATAACCTCTATTTTCTTTCTATTCAGTTATTGTCATTGAACTAAGACAGTGAGTTTGATAGCGACCTTGAAGAGTGCTCAATTGTAAAGTAGAGTGATTTAGCGAAATGAATAAAGTAGAGCATACCTGGGCTAATAATAATATATATAAATAGATATATGACTAAATTTGTTAAAAATGTGAACAATTATAGATATATGTTCCATGAGTTAATTATGCACAACTAAAAGTAAATCTCTTTTAATTTTAATTTCAATTTCAAACTTTATCAATGTCGCTTTAAGTTATAGATCAAACTACTTTTAGAATTCTCCGCATGTTGTATATAGTCTATCATTTTCCGTATTTGTTAAATCAAGGCTGTATATAATTATAATTTGTAACTATGGGTCCTCGACCTACTTACTGGAATAAACTATTTATTTATTTATTAATCATTCATTCGTATTATATGTTTATTTGTTAAACCAATGCTGTCTACTATTTTTTCGTATTTGTTAAATCAATTCTGTGTATAATTATAATTTGTAACTATGGGTCCTCGACCTACTTACTGGAATAAACTATTTATTTATTTATTAATCATTCATTCGTATTATATGTTTATTTGTTAAATCAATGCTGTGTATAATTATAATTGTAACTATGGGTCCTCGACCTACTTACTGGAATAAACTATTTATTTACGTATTAATTATTCATTCGTATTATATGTTTATTTGTTAAATCAATGCTGTGAATAATTATAATTTGTAACTATGGGTCTTTGACCTACTTACTAGAATAACTATTTATTATTTATTATTATGACTAAATAACCATGACAACAAGACAATACACAAATTAAATCAAATTAATATGTAGAAAAAGACACTCAATAGTAAGTGCAGGAGGACTGCACCACACGCAAAACAAAAATCTACAAGATAAACCTGCGGACAAGACAGAAAATAGACATTGTAAATCAAGTGAATGGATCCGGGGGCCAGCCGTAGGCGTCCACTGTGCTGTACAGTAATTGCAAACGCATTATCCTAGTAAATAAGTGATAATAGCCAGTGTATGATATCATATTCAAGTATGAGCTGTCTCCTAGGCGTTCCCTGTTTCTATCCCAGTATTAAAGTTCATCGACATTGTCCAGCGTGGTTTCTCTTTGTCAGTGGTGCATGGACTTGTCGAGGAACAGTATCAAGTTCTTCGGATATGCCGAAACACCGAGCTTTGTGGTTCGATCTCGGTGTTGACCTACATGGTTCCTAAGCATTTTCCGGCTCGATTGCTTCAGAGGTGTTGGCACACTGACCCGCAGTGAATATTCGCTTGGCCGCAAGTATCACTCATAAGGATGACATCGACGAGGCTTATGACTTAGAAATATTAACTTTTTTCCTCCGACAAATTAAATTCTAAAACATTCTTGTTGAAGTATAAGAAAAATAAATAAAGGTGTTTGAAGTATATCTGGGAAATAAATTTTTCATATTTAGCGTAAATAGGTACAGAAATAATCTTTGTTTGGCGTTATCGACGCTACCTTAATTTGTTGGTAAACATTAAGATGTGAAATATAGCGGTCTGACCTTTCAAGGATCGTCATCTTGGACAGAGATAAAATACGGATGTCTTTACTCTGTAAAACAGATTGGGATGTTGAATGGACTCGAGGACCACTATCACAAAACATACGCATGTCGCAATGCCTAGTCGTCATCGTAATAAAGACTTTCTGATATCCCACGCACCTCCATAAAATTCTTTTTTTCTCCATAATTTGAAATATTAGATATTAAGCCATCACCTAAGTTTATCGTTCGGATTGGAAAAAAACGAGGTCGCTCCACACATATTGGCGTGCACGTAAAAATCTTGACTGTTGGAATTCAATTTAAAAGTAGGCTGTAGTACAACTGTCAAAGCACGGTGGAGGGGGACAGTGTGCCTGGCAAAGGGACAATGTATAGTCGTTCGTATGGTACGCAAAACCGCGGTCTCGTGTACACATTGTCGTGCACGTAACAGACGCCCTTGGATATAATACTAGTAGTAGGTGATAACGCCGGGCGGAATTACTCTCATAGTCCAGTGCATTGGGTATGTCCGTCTTCACTAGTCTAGTATGTCTCGTGGCGCTATATTAAATTCAAAATTCTAACATGCTATCGTCTAATTTCTAATCTCTGTGCATGTGAGTTTTAACTTAATCCAATTTCTTTATTTGTTTCGTGTAAAGTCTATTCCCATTTCATCTTATTTCTATTATTTAGACGAAAAACGCCTTCTTCATTGATGCTTTACACGTTGAGGATTTAACGACCACGCGACACATAAAACCGAAATTCGGTCTACTTTTATTACGAATCACAGCTGTCAAAGGTTTTCGTTCGATCCGAACGACTAGACACTGCCCCTGCCTGCAAATCACAGGAACGGAACTAATGATGTCAGAAATATTATAAAGCTTAGTTTTGTCAGTGTTACGTGTTTACTTACTAGTGATGTTATATTCATCCGTAGAATATATTTCTATGATATCATCCGGCGTGGTTATCCCCCCTCCTCTTGTTGTTGATACAGGACGGGGGCCTGACACGGAGAGTTTCTTTCGATCGGGTAGTATAATAAAGAGATATTTTTGAGATCAGTAAAGGAATATTGATCAACAGTATATAAATATTTAATTGGGTTAACTGTAAAACAATAATGAAATAAAATTCTCCAAATCCAGCACTTGTCTTTAAAACAAATTACCTTATATTTGAAATAGTATATGTGCAAACCTAGTCCAGCTCTGAACGTAGGTCTCATTACACTCGCCTCTACGTCAAGGACTTTGGCCATTTAAACAACGTCAAAAAATTAATCATCGCCAGTAAATTTTATGTGATGTGTAGGAGAATAATTTAAATCCATTATATCTATGTATTTATTCCTTGATGTTAATATAAGGTTTTGGTTTTTAATGCATTTGTTTCTACCAAATATTGATGTGTAATTTAGTTTTTGTTAATTCATGTATAGGCCTATGCAGGCAATTTTGTCTGTTTTTTTTTATTATTAATAAGTGTTTTAAATTGTTCATTCCTTGCATTTATTTAAATTAAAGAAAAAAAAGCAGCTTTAGATATACGTATTATGTGATACATAGGAGTCTAGCTTGGGTATGCATATATAAATAATTAATTTCATATATAGGGCCTATTTATGTATCTATTCCTTGATGTTTGCTGTATATGCATATATATATATATGTGTAATTGTCCTGTTTAATTGGAAAAGTTCAATTTCAAGTTTGATAACAATAAATGCCCTCTTTTTAAAAAAAATAAAAACAAAACCAAACCTGCCTCGTTATTTATGTATTTTTTGTTAAAAACAAAATTAAACTTGACAAGGAAGGTGTATGCTTTACTATGATTTTTTTAAAACATTATCGGTCACCAAGTCAACAATAATAAATACTGAATATAAGAGTACATTGTTTTAACCCTCAATATGCATTTGGAATGTTTGTTTTATTCTGTTGTAATATTAAAAGGTTGGAAAAGCAATAAATGACTGAAGATTTGTTTTGGGAATAAAACTGCTTAATTTTAGTTAAAATCCCTTAAAATATTCGAGTCAAGGGCCGAGCAACTACTTCAGTATTTATGATACGTTTTCAAACGACTTAAATATATCAGTTGTCATCTTGAATTTGAGACCGGTGCCCCAAGGTGTATTTTGTGGTATCTGGATTAAACCAAACATTTTTTTATAAAAATAATGTGTAGTTGAAATTTGCCTTTCTCTATCAAGTATGGCACATGGGTTATTTACTGATTAACCCTCTCAAGTAACCGTAATCGGTTATAAGGTCACCCAGCGGAACAATTGACCCGAAATCTTAAAAGGGTTACGTGTCCGGATAAGCAGTTTTGGCGTTCACGTTAAAACGACTCAATATTTTGAGTTGAAATTTTGTGAAAGGTAAATACACCATTCCCCTATATTTTGGCGTTTTATGTTCATACATTCTCAGACATTTATTTTTGAGCCCCTGTTTAATTCGGGATTGTCCCTTTAAATGGCCAAAGTCCTGGAAGTAGAGGCGGGTGTAATGAGATAAAAATAAAAACCAAGTACTAACAATCCAAACCATAAGACATAATTCGAAGTCCTAAAAACGTTAAAGGGACAATCCCGATAAGAACAGAGTCTCAAAAGTCCGAGTATTTGTGAAATTGATGGACCAAAATATAAAAGCATGGTGTGTTTACATTGTCTGAAAACTTCAGCTGAAAATATTGAGTCGTTTGGACGTCAACTTCAACACTGCTTATCCGGACACGTAACCCTTTTAAGATTTCGGGTCATTTTTTTCATCGGGTGACCTGATAATCGATTTACGTTTCTTGAGAGGTCCATACAGTGAATGACCCATGTACTGTACTTGATAACAAAAGGTAAATTTCACCTAAATATTATTTTTATAGAAAAAAGTCTGGTTTTATCCAGATACTGTATAATACAAAGGTCTCCATTTCCAGATGCAGACTGTCAGGTTTAAGTTATTTACAAGCGTATCACAAATATCGACCTTAGATAATGGGGTTTAAATGATTTTAACACACAATTAAGCAGTTTTATTCCCCAAAAGTTATCGGGATTGGCCCTTTAAAGGCCTACATTCAGAGCTGGACTAGTGCAAACCATATCACGTTCGATGTTGTTTTCAATTTTAACACTCCTCCAAACCATTCAACCTGACACGAGCGATTCATCTGTGTCAATATAATGATCCCTATCAGGTGCAAAACTCTAAATTTGATGTCAGTTCATGATTTATATGTAGAGCAACAATAAAGTAGAGGTCTTTCGTCTTAATAATAGAAATAAGACGAAACAGAATTAACAAATAAAGATTATACATTGTCTTAATTTAGAATTTATATGAATAGAAGTTAAAAATTAAACCCAAATTAATTTCATCTTCGTACTTTTTTTGTGTAACTTGTCGGAAGGGTGGTTGGGTGGCTAAATGGGAAGCGTGCGCGCGCTGTATCATAAAGTCTGTCATTGAGTTAATTGGCGAGGTTACGATTCCCGGTTGTACGTGACAAGGAATAGGGTCGCCTGTCCAACCTCGTAGGTTTTCTCCGGGTTCTCCGGTATCCTCCCACTTCTCAAGACTCCTAAAGCAAACAAGCGAATTATAGAAATACAATTAAACCATATAAATGAGGAAATTTAAAGAACCCTGTCATATTTTAGGAAATATATAAGACGATAAGATTAAGTTAAAATGTTTTAAATACTCATCGATCATGATTTTGCGGGATGACATGAGCACTTCATTGAGTATAAGATCGGGTCCATTGGACTTATTGCGTTTGAGATTATTAAATGCAAGATGTAACTCAGATACGGAAATTTCTTTATTAATTTCATCATTTATAGTCAATGAGGATTTCACGGATTGTGTTTTAACTTCAATTTCGTCGATATCTGATTTTGGAATAAAAGTATTATGAAATAAGTTCGAAAAATGATTTTCCCAGCACTGAGTAGAAATACAGTCATTTTCATCTTTTACTTCAGGATTATCGTTTACAAGGGAATTAACAAGCTTCCAATACTCTTTAGGATTGCGCGATTCTAACCCATCAAGTTGAAATAAAATGTCATTTTTCGCCTGTCTACATTTAAATTTAGTTTCGTTTTTGTATTCCTTTTTTCTTTTTTCTTCCAAAATATACAGATCGGGCGTGGGCACTATTTGGATTCGCAATGAGATTACGACGTGCTGACATCATGTCCCGTTTAAATCGCTAGCAGTCTTTGTCAAACCATTTATTCTTAAGCCAGGCTGACACTTCCACTATTCCGTGGCACGCATTGGGAGAGACAGAGAGAGGGAGAGAGAGAGAAATGGGGTTCAACGTCCACTCAACACAACTAGGTCATTTCGGTACTAACACAGGGTTTATTTTTTTATTTCAATAATTCGCTTGCGCGTAGGAGTCTTTAACAGTGGGAGGAAACCGGAGTGCCCGGAGGAAACCTATACGCTCACACCAGGGCTCGAAACCACAGCCGCAAGCAAGCTAGAGGTCGAATCGCGGCACTCTAGACCACTAGAGGGGGAGGGGAATAACCACGCCGGATGATATCATAGAAATATATTCTACGGATGAATATAACCTCACAAGTTAGTAAACACGTAACACTGACAAAACTAAGCTTTATAATATTTCTGACATCTTTAGTGCCGTTCCTGGGATTTGCAGACAGGGGCAGTGTCTAGTCGTTCGGATCGAACGAAAACCTTTGTCAGCTGTGATTCGTAATAAAAGTAGACCGAATTTCGGTATTATGTGTCGCGTGGTCGTTAAATCCTCAACGTGTAAAGCATCAATGAAGAAGGCGTTTTTCGTCTAAATAATAGAAATAAGATGAAATGGAAATAGAATTTACACGAAACAACTAAAGAAATTGGATTAAGTTAAAAGTCCCGTTAACAGAGATTAGAAATTAGACGATAGCACGTTCGAATTTTGAATTTAATATAGCGCCACGAGACATACTAGACTAGTGACCTACTATTATATTCAGGGGAGGGCGTCTGTTACGTGCACGACAATGTGTACACGAGACCGCGGTTTTACGTACCATACGAACGACTATACCTTATCCCTTGTCAGGCACGCTGTCCCCCTCCACTGTGCTATGACAGTTGTACTACATCCTAATTTTAAATCTGTCAAGATTTTTACGTGCCCGCCAATATGCGTGGAAGGACCTCGTTTTTTACCAATCCGAACGATTAACTAAGGTGATGTGTTAATATCTAATATTTCAAATTATGGAGAAAAAACCAATTTTATTGAGGTGCGTGGGATATCAGAAAGACTTCATTACGATGACGACTAGTGCATTACTACATACGTATGTTTTGTGATAGTGGTGCTCGGCGTGAGATGAAACACCGAGCTCTGTGGTTCGATCTTCCTCGAATTCAGCCAACACCCCAATTTGTTTTACAGAGTTAAGTCACATTCGTCTTTTATCTCTGTCCAAGATGACTGACTTTTGAAAGGCCATACCTCTATATTTCTATGGTTGACGTCACATCTTAATGTTTACCATCAAATTAAGATGGCGTCGATAACGCCAAAAAAGGTTACTGCTGTATCTATTTACGCTAAATATGGAAAATTTGTTTATCCAGATATACTTCAAACACCTTTATTTATTTTTCTTATACTTTAACAAAAATGTTTTAGAATTTAATTTGTCGGAAAAAAAAGTTAACATTTCTAAGTCATTAAGCCCCGTCGACGTCATCCTTATCAGTGATACTAGCGGCCAAGCGAATATTCACTGCGGGTCAATGTGCCAACACCCCTGAAGCAATCGAGCCGGAAAATGCATAGGAACTGTCTAGGTCAACACAAAGCTCGGTGTTTCGTCATATCCGAAGAACTTGATACTGTTCCTCGACAGGTTCATGCACCACTGACAAAGAGAAACCACGCTGGACAATGTCGATGAACTTCATCACTGGTATAGAAACCGGGAACGCCTAGCAGAAAGGCTGACACAATAATACTTGAATATGATATCATACACTGGCTATTATCACTTATTTACTGAGATGGGGGGGTTTGCAATTACTGTACAACACAGTGGACGCTTACGGTTGGTCCCTGGACCCATTCACTTGATTTGATAATTGTTTATTTTTGCAATGTCTATTTTCTGTCTTGTCCGCAGGTTTATCTTGTAGATTTTTGTTTCGTGTATTATCTTTTGTTGTCATGACTGTTTAGTCATATAACTATTTATATATTATTACCCACGCATACCCTACTTTATAATTGCGCACTCGTTCGTCAGGGTCGCTATCAACCTCACTGTCTTAGTTCAATGACAATAACCGAAGAGAAAGAAAATAAAGGCCATGAACGCCATGTTGGTGTACTCTTGTGTCTCCTCGAGTTCAAAAAGTTGAATAGAATTTCTATAGATAGGTGATGACAGACCTGTAAAAACATGTGATTCTTTTACAAATATTAGCTGTGTCATTTACCAGACCGTTCAAGTTGGCTACACATGGACACCTACAACATGTGGTGGGAGGGGTGGTGGTAATGCAGTGGGCTACGATCAAGGGTTCTTTTACGTACACACATATGTGTATCATGTTTTAGTGTTTCGTCCCAGCAACTAGACACCTTTCTTTGTCAGGCCCTCCGCCCTGCATCACTGACGAGGAAAAAGAACGCCTAGATATCCAGGGAAACCTTCGAGCAGGGGCGTACATAACGTTTTTTTTTAGGGGATGGGTGTGTTTAGCCAAAATGCGAACCGTTGATGCACATACCCCTAGTGCGAATGACGCAGTCAGGGGCCGTGCACCACAGGTGCGAGTTTTGTAGGGGCCATGCGCAGTTACGGATCTAGGAGCTGAGAATAGGGGATGAGGGCGGTTCCAAATCTAGGACGCCATTCCATCCACAATCCCACCACATAATCAATGCCAACAAAATACTGGCTATAACATTAAGCGTCCTGGTAGAACATAGATAGTATTGTATAAGTATATAGTTGTTCGCCGATCGTTATCTCGACGAAAAACAGTTTTATTTAAGTTGATATAAAGTTTATGTCATATGGTGATTGTCCCCTATAACACTGAGCAACCTGAGAAAAATTTGAAAAACTGAGTCATTATCCTGGCAATTGAGGTCATTGCTGGGTGAAATAATGAGGAACAGAAATAGGAGTCAATGTTACAGAATCCCGAGATCTGTCCCTGTCAACTCCGCCTGTTTCCAAGAGTTGACACAACAATTGTATAGTCTGACACCCCACGACCATTACAGAGGAGTAGAAGGCAACATTTCAGATATGTAACCAAACTTTCATTTTTTTGAGACTGGGCCTGAACATTTCAGTCAATGTCATCTCAAATGGACCCAAATTCACGTCGTTAACAAGAGGATACAATGGGACATATCCTAATGAGGTCTATCTTTCTATTTCGCCTGTTTTGTGAGAGTAGAAATAACAATTCTACAGTCTGTCGACCCATGACCGAATCACTAGTAGAAATAACAATTCTACAGTACGTCACCCCACTCACTAGAGGTGCTACTAACTGGGCGCTTCACTGTAACTGAATATGAATGAATAAAATGGGGTTTAACGTCCTACTGTCATTCACTTAGCCTGAGCTAATTGGAGACGGGCATACGCCATACAGTGTGCTATGAGGGAAATTTTGCCCGGACAGCGGCGCTACGGCCTCCTCTTGTATCGAATTACAACTTCCAAGGGATTTTTGACATGCACGCAATTGTGTACACGGGACCTCGGTTTTTCGTCCCATCCGAACGCGTAGATAAAGTTGTCCTTGTCGGGTCCTCTGTCCTGCATCACTAACAAGTGAAAACCACGCCGGAACTTTTCACAGGTTTGTATTTAACTGAATTGACCAGACTTGGGTTGGGTATTTTATTACATCTATTTGGTGTATTCGCATTTCGTCTCAGTTGTAAGGGATTGTTGAGCGGCTGAATGGTTAACGCCTGTGGTTAATAATAATAATAATAATAATCGCGTCATTTTACAAGGGTAGCAAATTAGGCCTGAGGCCTTTTTCCAATTTGGCCCTTGGCACAGATCGTGCGAATGATTTCGATCATTACTGCAGGAAGAAACCGAAGAACGCGGGGGAAACCTGCCTGATCGGGCGGGAGACCGAATATCCCTCTCACTTACAACGATAAAGTTCATGCCCTTAGCTGGGATTGAACCCTCGTTGCATTGGTGAGAAGCCGCCTCTCTATCGCCATGGCTATCCGACCAGCTTTTGATCATAAGCTCTGCCTTTTATCGGAATGGCGTTTCCCCCGTGTACGTGACAAGGATTTGCGTCTATCTCTCTCGTAGTTGTAAAGTGCAAAACTTGCAAAACAGGTTTTGGGTTAAATAAATAGTTTTATTTGATCAACACACAGTAGTATAGCAAGTCAATTAAAATAGCTTTTTTTTTACAATTCATTTGAATGGCGGGAAAAGAATTTGGTTGACAAAGAATAATAAGACACAGTAAACGGCCTATACTTTGACCTTAAAGGGATTGTCCTACTTATTTCTTACACATAGAATAAAGTCTGCTGTATTCAGAATACATCATCTGTATCCATTCTCACTTGAAATGAAATGGATTCTAACGTGAACCGAGCTGAAGATTCCAGGCATACTCATTGCTATGTATAATCTGTAAATTTATCCAGGACACCGGCGCAATGGTAAACTCTTATTTCGGCTGTCAAGGGAAAACTTTGTCCAAAATAAAAACAGGTCAATTTTGCCCCCCAAAAACAAAGGTCAATTTTGCCCAAAATGACAAGGGAAACATTTGCTAAAACTTCAAATGTTTTAGTTTTTTTGTTATACCCCATTTCATTTCATTTGTATCCATGTTCGCTATTGTTGGACGATACATAACCAGGAGTTTGCTGACAGTAGGTTAGACTTGGAATACAGTTCTTTCCGACTTCTGTCTATTTCATGTTCTCAATAAAGGTCTTGTTACACAAGTACACAATAAAGAATATGCTGTACAGCATGTGATGTACTATCAGGGTAAGTTGGCCCAGACCCACATTCAATTCCTACTGTCATGAGTTACTTTACGACTAGACCCTGTCTATAGCAGGCGGTGTGGGGGGCGGAATGACTCGCTCCCCCTCTCTCTCTCTCTCCCTCTCTCTCCATCTCCCACTCCCTTTCTCTCCCCCGCTCTCTCCCTCCCTCTCTCTATCTCTCTCTATATCTATCTCATACATACACAAACACAAACCTGGTGTGTAATCTGTAATTAAATAAAATAGTACAGTCATTAACCACAGGTGATAGTAAGGGGTTAGTAACCATGATGATAACAGGTCAGCAACTGTATTACTATTAGTGTTGTATTAGTAAAAGGACATGTAGACATCACCTCACACCGACATACTTGTATTTTTATTCAAGTTATTGGTCACTAGCTATAAGAAGAAATTTGACAAATGAAATGTTGATTATGAATCATAGTAAGAATTGGGTTGAGTCGTGCCGCAACGACGCAGGGAAGTGGTGGGGTTTAATATCCACTCGAAACAAATTAATTCATTTTGAGACTAATATATGGTTCAATATAATTTCCCAAAATCGCAAGCATTTAGGGTACTCTAGCAGGAGGGTAAACCGGTGGATCCGTCGAAAACACAAGAGATTAACCCTTTCCCTTGTTACTTCCCCTTCCCCTTGTTACGTACAAACAAGCCTTCAAACGAAACCACACCACGTCAATCATTGACAGATCTCATGATCAATCGCGCACGCATCTTCGGTAATCCACTGGAATCCATCCAGGATGGGGTTTGCGTGGTCGAATGGTTTAAACTCGTGAAGTGGCACGGTTTCGATTCCCTTTTTGTACGTGACAAGGAGACTGAACTAAATGTTAGTCCTGAGATGAACTAGCTTCTGTAAAGTGTACGTTAAATACCATATATCCCTCTCTTCTCTCTCTCTCTTTCTTTCTCCCCCCTCTCTCTCTCTCTCACTCTTAAGTCACTGATATTTTTTTGATTTAAGTTTACAAATACGTGTCGATATGTTGCAGTAGATTCTATAGTATTCGCTGGAACCTCTCACTACAGAAAAACAGAAAATCGATCTCATACAGGTTTACACCATCGCCACGTTTACACAGATTTATATTCTAGACCGCACCCTTATCATAGCTACAAGTATTCTCTATATCCACATAAACAAATAATCACTCACAAAGCTTTCCCAATCTTTCTCTCTCTAATATACCTGTTTATTTAATCTATTCTGGCATACAAAAGTAATTATACCATGGTTTTGTGATACGAAACAAAAATAGGTTTATAAGCTAACAATTGACAATTTAAAATAGAGCAGACTTGTTTTCTTATCTTATACATTGGCTGTGTTTAATTGACACATTCTGTTATGGGTAGGGGGTGGGTCTGATTTGGCTTAAAAGTTATTAGACAAATTAGACAGATATTCTGTTGAGAATAATTATTGTGAAATCCGCAGTTTCATGAAGAGTTCCATGAATTACTATGGAAGTTGATTAGTACGTTATCTTCCATTCTTGTCTTAGAGACGTAAAACCATGATGGGGCGAGTTTGTTGTTTCAAGACGGGGCGGAATGGGTACTTACCGGTTTCCATAAATTCCCATGTCAAACCGCACCTAATTACAAGTCCATAAATTTCTATATTAATGACTTTGTTTTACTCCACAGTACCACGACAATCTCGTCCATGATCCATTATCGCTCTATGCGTATGTCCAACATTTGTAAACACCCCCCCCCCCAAACTAAACTAATAATAATCGCGTCATTTTACAAGGATAGCAAATTAGGCCTGAGGCCTTTTTCCAATTTGGCCCTTGGCACAGATCGTGCGAATGATTTCGATCATTACTGCCGGAAAAAAACCGAAGAACTCAAGGGAAACCTGCCTGATCGGACGGGAGACCGAATATCCCTCTCACTTACAACGATAAACTAACGCTGGTCCATACTAAACTTAGACTGTCTGTCTACAGTTAGCTCAACTTGAGAACAGACGCTAAGCTGGTTGACCGACATTTTAATTTTAACTCCCCGCATTTTCGAATTTAGTCGAAAACACTAAGTTGAGAAGTATTTATTTTTTTGTCTTCGTGTACATGAATCGTTTAAAACGGAACTGGAAATCGCATAACAAAAAAGTATACCGGTTTTTAAACATGGTGGATATTCTGAGCAGAGGTCTGTCTGTCCTCCAAGTGGATAGTTCTTATAATGTAGAATGTCCCAAACCTTGTCGCTGTAGACGTCATTGTAAATTGCACCCAGCCGGAAAATCAAGAAAACGACTTTCTCGGCCAATATCGAGAGAGAAAACGCGACCTCCAGGGTAGCAAGCCAACGCCTTTTTTTTTCTTTTATTTGATTACATCATACAGAATGTACATTTAAAATAATTAAACATTAAAATATCACTTAAAAAAATGGGCACCGAATTAGAAATATTAGAGATACTTATACAGAGTAACCGATCAGGGTAGATAGAGAAACAGGGTATAACGTAACGTACACTTGACACAAACTAGGTCATTTAGAGACTAACACATGGATCAATTTTATTTCATAATTCGCTTGCGCCTTGGGGTGATTAGCAGTAGGAGACAGTATGATACAGCGCGCATGTGCTAACCATTCGATCAGGAATGACCTGGTCATGTGATCTTCGATCTGTCTTACTTGAAGTATGTACTGATAACAAATCGGACATACACTATAATGGCCACACCCAATATACAGGTTCCATACAATATGGCGACGTGTGTTATACGATTAATCAACCAAACTTTTCACTCACAACCGCCTGATTCTACTTCTTACTCGGGGGGTTCTTATATTTATCAACGTCTTACCATTTTCCACCAACCGGGCTGTTACAGGAAACATCTTGCACAACAAAGGGAGGGGGGTTCACACAAGGGGGGGGGGGACTCTCCGAATAGAGGGGATGTGTCAATCAGCGCACCTCGTTTTTTTGTCCTATCCGATTGACAATGCGCTTTTCCCTATCAGATATGGCCAGCGATATTACAAACTTTAGTTGTACTATTGTATTGAAACAGTATGTGACCCTTCTGATGCCCCTGTCTAACAAGTAGCCCCGCTTTCTGATATCTAAATCCAAACAACCACAATGGAAACAGAACGTATATCATGCCTTTCGCATAGTAATCGTCACTATTCAATCTATTTTATTCGTAACCGTTGGGATGAAACAAAAACCCGAGGTCTCGTGTACACACTGGGGTGCATGTGAAAGACCCCTGGTTACTCGATATCAAAGTAGACCGTTACGCCTCTGTTAGGGTGCATCTATAGCCTCTTGATTTTTGAAAATTTTCAGATCCCCCTGTCCCTTTTTCTAATCTGTTCCTATTCCATGCAAAATATTAGACAGATTGGTTGATATTTAGGGGGTCCACCGGGGCCTGCAAATTTCGGGCATTAACTCCTTAGAAATTAATGCATTTTATGAGAAATGCAGTTTATTGATGCAATTTTGTGTCGTTTTTTTGTTGTTTTCTGAGAGGATTTATGGCTACACATCTTTAGACCACTCAATCACAGACTTTTGATTTAATAACAATAGCAATAACTTTTTTTAAAATTAATTTTTGAGAGAATACAGACATAGAATTATCATAAGACACTTATAAACAGCAACACAGTTGAATTCAATAATTTACGACCTAGTTTAAAATCTCATGGATATCATTTCGGACACAAGGAATCTGAACTGATTTTAATTCCTCTTTTGGGTCCGTCATTTAAAACATTGATTGGTGATTCAATTCTAAGAAGTCTCTGACTCTCCCGCCCAATAACTGAAAGATAAACCTAGAATCAGTAGTTATCAGTTCGGCTAACTTGGAATACTGTACCCTCATCGGGTTTTATTTTGGGAAGCGAATCTGACATTTGTTGACGCTCATTCCCCAGGATATTTTCCCTGAAGATTGCCAAGGGTACTGTTTCTGTCGTAAGAAGAATAAACTAAAACACATACTTATGGAAAAACAGCTACTTATTTATTTGAGCGAAGTTTCAATAAATAAGTAGCTGTGGTATAGTTTATTTCTCTATGCAGTTACTAAATGCCTCTTAAAGGACCTAAGTCCGTAACTCAAAATCCTCCAAAATCGTCGACATCGAAAACACGAATTATTGGTCAATTTAAATCAACATTGCTGATGTAAACTAACCGGGAAAAGATGAGCTTCTGATATCCGATATTTAAGATAAAATATTTTTTTAACATTGGTACACGAATCGTGTACCATAATACGCTTCAGCTCCAGTTGTATTGAGAGACTCGAGGGACGAGGCTAGACACATTGCAGTAAGTCAGACGGAGTTAGTAGACTGGAATAACTAGACGCTCGACTTTTGCACATGATTGACATTGTTGGCTTATTTCGCCAAACATAACTGATTTGAAATTGGAGTAAACACGGAAACCATTGAATGTAAATCAGTTTATATACATTCATATTACAGTATTATATGCGTTGCGAAACACTTTTATGAATTTCTAGGCCCAAAATGTTAGCGATTTAGCTCCTTTAAACATTAAGAGTATAGAAGTGTTACAAAGTTCACGAAGTCCCGCATTTTTGTGACTTGACTGTGTAGTTGTGGTACCTTTTGGTAACATAGCTATATTGTCTTCCAGGAAGACCAATTTTTATCTCGTATATGAGCTTTATAATCTATCTGGCCTAATGAATAGCTCCATAATCTGGATCAAGATATACAGAACAAAGTTTTTGACTGAGCTAATTCAGCTAATTGCAGCATCAGTCACAACGGCTGGTAAACTGTTCGGCTTGGCACTTTTCAGTCAAAATGTCCCGCTGAATGAGCGTTAAATGAGGGTACGGTATTACCGAGCGAAGGTACATTCGTATAGGCAATGACTTTGGCAAACCACAATTTCAGATTTCGTGTGTGCTGCATAGTCTGAAAACCATTAACAAAATGTCCTGCATGTAGGCAACACTGATAGAAAAGTACTCCTAATTACGAAAACGAAAATCTATGAGATTTTAAACTAGGCTCTATATTATTGAATTCAACTGTGTCGCTGTTATTAAGTGTCTTATGATAATTCTGTTTCTGTATTCTATCAAAAATTAATTTGTAAAAGAGTTATTGCATCTAACACAACTTTTATTGACTAGTCTTTATTTTCATTTTTCCTATAGTAAGTTTATGGTCTCATAGATGCATAATTTATTATGGTTTACTAGGTTTAGTTGACTTAAATCAAAAGTTTGTGATTGAGTGGTCTAAAGATGTGTGGCCAGTAATCCTCTCTGAAAACCAACAAAAAAAAACCAACACAAAATTGCATCAATAAACTGCATTTCTCATAAAATGCATTAATTTCTAAGGAGTCACTGCCCAATTTTTGCAGGCTCCAGTGGACCCCCTAAATATCAACCAATCTGTCTAATTTCTTGCATGGGGTATCTGAAAATTTTCAAAAATATAGGGGCTATAGATGCACCCTAGCCTCTGTCCGGTCAAATTTGTTCTAATAGTACATTGCATGGGAATGCCCAGTAGGAGCACGACAATAGGACGTTAAACCTCATTTTATTTAATGTTAAACTCAAAAGTTTTATATTGACGGGCCCGTAAATATTTTGCACTTTGAATTTGTTGGATAATGTTTGATAATCCGTTAAGCAAATACATGATCAAGACCTTGAATAGTTTCTGCCTTTATAAAAACACGAATGTGCTCTACTAAACATAGGAAATATTCGTCATCGATTTATTAATTAGACAGATTTCGCCATGTCATATTGTAAATAATAGCCTTTAGAACTGGCTTGGGTATAAATACTGCCTAGATTTAGGCTTTAGTCACTAGGAGGTTGTCCACTGTATTAATCTCTCCAGCATAGTAAGTTCATACTGTAACTCTATAGGTGAATATATTTATTTAAGTATAGGTGCATGAAACAGTGACTGTCGCGGTTTGTCGCTATCCGTCCATGATCAACTATGTACTTACTTTACTACATACATAGTAAACTATAATTCTCACTAACACTTATCCATGGCGACAAGCACAATTGTTATTTGACCTAATTTTTTATTTTACCGGGGATTTTTTTTTTGATTTTTTTTTGGGGGGGGGGGGGAAATTTTATTTCCATGGTTTCTGGAAATTGAGCTTGCTTATTGTCGTTGTTGATCAAATACTTCCTTAATTACTGAATGTATAATTCTATTTAATTCTCACCAAAAGCATTATTATACCGATATGCACATTATTTAATTGTTTTATTTGTTTTAAAGAAATGTTTATTTTAAAAAGTTTCTGCACAATTCGTATTGAACTTGATAATTGTTGAGTTATTTTAAATTTAATTTTAAACGTTTGTCGGATTTTTTTCTGTATTTCTTAATTATGATAAAAATTGTTTTTGGTTTCTTTAAACTTTATTTTGGGGATCACGGTGGCTAAGTGGGTAAGGCGCTGGTTCGCTGGCCTGGAGGTCGGGTGTTCGATCCCTGCATTGGCCGAGAAAGTTCATCTCGATTTTCCGGCGTGATTTCCTCTTGTCAGTGATGTAGAAGGAGGGCCTGACAAGGACAGCTACCCAGTCGTTCGAATGGGACAAAAAAAGAGGTCCCGTGTACACATTGGCGTGTCCGTAAAAGAACCCTTGGCAGTTGGAATTCAGTTGCTGCCCGGGCAAAATTTCCCTCATAGCACACTGTATGGCGTATGCCCGTCTTCAATTAGCCCGTGTTAGGTGCTTAAGCGTAGGACGTTAACTCACATTTCATTCATTCATTCATTAAACTTTATTTTAAAAGTTTTTCGGGATTATTGGTTTTTTTTTCATGATATTGCCGACATATTAAATCTTTATTTGAACTGATCATTCTTTCTCTTTTAAAGTTCATCAGATTAATTTTTTTATTGTTCTGAGTTTCCATTACTTCTATTGGCTAATTCGGCGTCTATTTTTGTTATAAGTTCATAAATATAAAACCCTAATCCGTGTTTCTTGAAGTTTATTCTAGAAAAAAACAAATATTCGATTCGTTTTCTTGTTTGACGTTCAGCTAACGATGTAGCCCGTTTAATAAAGCTTAATTCTAACGCTGGTAAGAATTAAAGTAAAGAGATTTATGCTAGGTTAATTCAAAAGTGCATGATGAAAAGGCTTATCTGCCTAACGGAGGTTTTTATTCTGGCCTCACATGTTGTATAAATCATTAATTAGACAAGTATTTATTAACATGACAAGGCCATAATTAACTCTCTAGATCATCGGATGCTCGCGATTTTCAATTGATTGAAACAAGATCGTCGTTTAATAATTTAAAACTGGATAATGGGAACTTTGTTTACTATCGTATAAACTACAGCAAAGACAATCGACCACCGCCAATTAGCATCTCATTTTTTAAAAATCAAACAAATAAATTTAGTCCTTTAATATTAATTCGTGGATATTTTATATGTAATCAAAATAAATAATGATGGAAAACAATATGACGCAGACGGATATTTGAGTTTATTTGCAGCATTAATTAAAGGCTGTTGATTGTCAGATCCTAAATCACTGACAAGGGAAAATTACTGGAAAATACCTATAAACAATCTCTGTCTATATCGAGATCGAATACTGGACCTGCAGATATGAAGGGTTTCGCTCCAGGTGTCCTGTATATAAAAACGAGTAAAGATAATTTGTCAGGTTATCTATCATCTCTTCTTAGATTAATTGGATTGTCTTTAAATATACCCATGAGAATCTAAACTTTTGTACAAACAATTTTCTGTTGGTGTACAAATTATTTTCTTGTTTCAGCTTATCTGTGATTAAAACTGTATTCTATATTGACGTGTGACGTTAAATTTTATCAGCGACTGATTGAAGTTTTGTCATAGATTGTTTATTATCGCGCCCGGTTCCCTGCCACTGCTAAAGACCCCTACGCGCAAGCGAATTATTGAAATAAAATTAAACCATATGAAATGACCTAGTTGTGTTGAGTGAACGTTAAACCCCATTTCGGAGAAAGTGGGACCTTGAACAATAATTAGAAGAATATATACTGTAGGTGACACATTTCAAACTATTTCAACTACAACGGCATCTTGAGTGAGAGGCATTAGTCGGCTTCGTCCCAATGCCAGCGACTGACATGCAGTTTCCCATGTGTGAGTTGTACTTTTAAGTTTTGATTATTTTTTTCCCTTTCAGAATCGAAATGTTTTTTAAATTAGCTCTCTCAGCTTGCGTGGTGGCAGTTGCTCTGTCCCAGGAATGGGGTGAAGAGAAGAAGAAAATGGACGGCGGTATGTCCGAATATGAAAAATGGGCCATGGCCGAGAAGAAAGAGAAATATGAAAAGTACCAGAAATACAAGGAATTTGAAATGTTCAAAGCTAAATTGGCTAAAATGCATGAAATGGAGAAGAAAAAGGCGTTGTATGAAGAGTTCGTGGAGTACAAGAAACACAAGGAACAGAAAAACGAGAAATATGAGGAGGAGGATAATAAGGAAGATGATGTCGAGAGCAAGAAAAAAGAAATGATGGAACACGCAGAAAAATTCAAAAATGTGATCAAAAGCTTCCACGAGGGCAACGAAAAGATGGCAATGATGGTTACCAAATCTTTCCTCGAAATGTGTAAATGCAAGAATGACATGGGTATGGAGTTGATGAAAATGCTGAAGAAGGAAGACGGTGATCAGAAATCGGGTATGGAAGACATGTTCGAAGGTGAAGCCGCGTGTAGTAATGATGTTCCACCGTGTCAAAGTCTGTATTTTCAATTTCCTCTGTGTTATGTATATAGCACGATCCCCACAACAACTACACCACGAGCTGATGCCATCTATTCCCAGAGATCATTCCAGGTGGAACCTGCAGGTAACTATGGCTACACTTCTAACTCTGGGTAGGCCATCTCTATGGTTGTCCTTTATAAGGGTCATCTGTAATGGTAATTAAAGGGAGAAAAGGGACGGAGGGTGGGGTGGGTGTACACTTCAAATCCTATGACTTTGTCGAAAAGCTCTTGTTACCAAGATGACACAGAGATAAATGTGGGCTAACAAATGGTGCAATTTCATTTCAATAATTCACTTGTTGGAGTAGCTGAAATAAACCCACGTGATGGATCAGGCGACTCGCGTCCTGTTTCACATACATGCTCTTCGTCCTGCACCACTGACCACGCTACAAAGTCATAATGAATCTTCTCGGTCGATTAATTATGAATATGTAGATTTCATTTGAATTGACACATTACTGTTTCAGTTGTCAGTTCGTCTGTGCTAGAGCCATCAACATCTCCAACAGTAAGTCTATCATCAACACTTGAGAGTTCGTCATCGACGGCTGTCAGTTCGTCTGTGCTAGAGTCTACAACGCCCCCAACAGTAAGTTCATCATCCATAATTGCGAGTTCGTCTGTGCTAGAATCGTTGACATCCCCAACAGAAAGTAAATCAACAGTTGCGAGTTCGTCTGTGGTAGAGTCGTCAACATCCCCAACTGTAGGTTCATCATCAACAGTTGCGAGTTCCTCTCTTTTAGAGTCGTCGACATCCCCAACAGCAAGTTCATCATCCACATTTGCGAGTTTGTCTGTGCTAGAGTCGTCAACATCCCCAAGAGAAAGTTCATCATCCACATTTGCGGGTTCGTCTGTGCTAGAGTCGCTTACATCACCGACAGTTAGTTTATCATCAACAGTTGCGAGTTCGTCTGTGCTAGAGTCGTTGACCTCACCGACAAGTTTATCTTCAACAGTTGCGAGTTCGTCTGTGCTACCGTCGACAACATCGAGAATAGTAAGTTCATCAGCCACAGTTGCGGGTTCGTCTGTGCTAGAGTCGTTGACATCCCTGACAGTAAGTTCATCATCAACAGTTGTGAGTTCGTCTGTGCTAGAGTCGTTGACATCATCGATAGTAAGTTCATCATCAACAGTTGTGAGTTCGTCTGTACTAGAGTTATCAACATTTCAAACAGTAAGTTCATCATCGCCTAGTGTCGGTTCGTCTGTGGTGGAGTCGTTAACATCCCCAACAATAAGTTCATCATCAGCAGTTACAGGTTCGTCTGTGCTAGAGTCATTGACATCACCGACAGTAAGCTCATCATCAAACGTTCTGAGTTCGTCTGTACTAGAGTCATCAACATCTCCAACAGTAAGTTCATCGTTATCGGTTGCGAGTTCGTCTGTGCAAGAGTCGTCAACATCCTCAACAGTAAGTGCATCATCAAAGGTTGTGAGTTCGTCTGTGGTAGAGTCGCAAACATCTTTAACAGTGGGTTCATCACCTCCGGTTCAGAGTTCGCCTGGGCTAGAGTCATCAACATTTCAAACAGTAAGTTCCTCATCGCCGGTAGAAGAATCGTCATCACACCTTGCCGAGTCACCAACGTCATCATTGAAATCAACATCTAACACAGGTGAGATTTATGTTACTTTTGCAATGAATACAATCACCATCAAGCTTTGTGCATGTCAGGAGTGGTTTATATAGAAGCCTATAACTACAATTCATAATTTCTACTTTTCGCCCCTTCTGAACACGAAAGTCGAAAAGTAAACGTTACGACAAAATGTGAGGCGCGAACACGCTATACAAGCCAAAGTCATCCCGAAAATAGGAAATTAAAAAAAACACACAACGGTCATAGCGCCCCTTGTTTTTTCCCAAATTTTGGGTTTTTATTTTCGACATGCATTTTGGCTTGTAGACCGTCTTGTCGACTTTCGGCTTAATCATATTTTTTGTATTTATTGATGTCAGCAAGAAGGCGACAACACGCATACCAAGCCAAAATGTAAATTAGGAAAAAAAACACACGCGCTACTAACGACACATCATTTGCCTTGCTATATCCTTTTTTCATACCCCCCCCCCCCCTGTCATATGTATAGCTAGATTAAACATACCACCTTACTCCCTTATACGAAATTAGAGAAGCGAGCTTACTCATTATCACGTACAAACTGGTAGTTCAGCTATGATAGATGGCGAGTGTATGATGATGAACGAAGTCAAGACGTTTTTAGAAGCGACATGCCTTATGATCAAAGTCCCCGTACATATTCGCACACCCGCAAAATGAATTTGGAGAACAACTGAAATGTAAGTCCATGTATGTTATATGGCATGGTATTTATGGTGTGTGGTAGTTTAGATAAAACAAAGTCTTCCACACGCCGTTCGGGCTATAAATAAATTCTATGATTTTATTTTTATAGTTTCAAATTCGTCCATGCAAGTGACATCATCTTCTTCAACTACAGAACAATCATCCACACCAACTGCAGCATTCTCCTCATTAGTGTTACATTCCCTACCCACTTCACCAACTTCGTCAGTAGGAGCAGCCTCATCACCAGTTTCAGAATCATCCTCATCAGTGACCTCTTCATCAATAGTTGAATTATTATCCACATTAGCTATATATTCATACGCAACAATGTTAGACTCACCACCGCTTGAATCAACACCCGCATCCGCATCAGATTTAACAACCTTCGCACTAGTTGAAGTGTCACCCGAACGTGTTTTAGCTACATCATCTGTGGAGATGTCATTATCGCTAGTAGCAGGTTCGATTGAAGGATCCTTCTCACCCATGTTAACGTCAACACTAATTGTGGCAGCAAACTCACCAGACGATGCTTTATCACCAGCATATTTAGTCACTGTGGAGTTGTCACCAACTGTAGCATTCTCCTCATTAGATTCAACATCAATTTTATCAACAGTTAAAGCCTTATTCACGGCATCAGATTTAACACCATCCGCAATAGTTGAAGTGGCATCCGAACCCGTTTCCACAACCTCATCATCATCAGTTACAGAATCGTCTTTATCGGTGACATCTTCACCAACAGGTGAAGGAATATCCACACCAGATGTTTCTTTATTCGCATCAATGTTAGATTCATCGCCGGTCGAATTCCCATCCGCATCTCATTTAGCATCAACCTCGCTAGTTGAAGTGTCATCCGAACCCGTTTTAGCTGCATCATCAGCGGGGATGTCATCATCGCTAGAAACCGGTTCGATTGAAGTACCTTTGTCCCCCATGTTAACGCCAACACTAGTTGTGGCACTGACCTCATTGGATGATGCTTTATCACAAGTAACTTTAGTCTCTACTCCATCACTACCCGAAGTGTTATATTCAACAATGATCACGTCATCACCAGTAGTGACCTTAAAATCTGTATTAGTAGTACTTTCATCGACAGTTGAAGGATTAACACCAGCGTTAGATTCGTCACAGATTGAAGTATCATCCGCATCAGCAACATTTGTAACATCATCCGCATGGACTGTAGATTCCTCACAAGTGGAAGCATCTCCTCCGTTAGTGGAGGCTTCGGTTGAAGGATCATCTTTGACAGCTTCGATACAAGTTGTAGCACAAACCCCATCACAAATTGGAGCACCGACCTTATCGTCATTAACATCTTTATTAGGCGAGTTACCAACATCATCAGTGTTTGGTTCATCAAAGGCTGAATCACCACCTTCATCAATGTTAGTTTCTGCACAATTTGATATGTCGTCCACAATAGGGCAAGTTTCATCACCAGTTGGGTCATCAGCTGAATCAACACAAATTGAAACTTTGCTTTCATCAGCGTTTGCTTCAGCTCAGATTAAAGCTTCATCTGCACCGGTGTTAGCGTCGTCATCGATTCAAGCTTCCACGGCACTAGTGTTAGCATCAACACCGATTCAAGCTTTATCTTCATCAGTTTTAGCTTTATCACCAGTTGAATCATCGGCAACTTTAGTACTAGCTTTATCACTTATTCAGGCACGACCGCCATCAGTGCTGGCTTCATCGTCGATGGACACACAACTCTTATCACTGTTAGCTTTGTCAAAAGCTGTATCAGTATATGTATCAGTGTTGGCTTCATCATCGATTCCCGCATCAGTGATAGATCCATCAGTGATTCATACATCGCTTTCATCGCTGTTAACTTCATCCCCACTTGAAGCATCGTCATCACTAAAAGACATATCAGTGCTAGCTTCATCACGTATTAAAGTAACATCCATATCGGTTTTAACAACATCGCAACAAGTTGAAATATTGAATTCATCAGTGTTAGCTTCGTCACCGAATCCAACATCCCCCTTATCACTGTTAGCTTCATCATTGATTCAAGCACAGACTTCGTCCGTGTTAGTTCCATTAACGACTCAATCATTATCTGCTCCAGCGTTGGATTCATCTCCGATTGAAGCCTTAATTGCATCACCGTTAGCTTCTTCGTTGATTCGAGCATCATTTGCATTAGTGTCAGCTTCATCATTGATTCCAGCATCACTCTCATCGGTGTTAGCTTCAGCTCTAGTTGAGGCATCGCTCACATCAGTACTAGTATCATCACGTTTTGAAGTAACATCCACGTCGATTTTGACGTCATTGGCCTTATCTTTATCTCCATTTGAAGCGTCGCCAACATCAGTTATTGAAACGTCAGAATTAGCTTCATCACTGATTGAATTACCCTCATCACTGATTGAAGTAACATCCACATCGGTTTTGGCACCATCGGCCTTATCTTCATCAAAAGCCGAAGCATCGTCTTCATCAGTGTTAGCTTCCTCACCGATGAACCCATTATCTACGCCAGTTTTAGCTTCTTCACCAATTTCAGCCTTATCTGCATCGGTGGTAGCATTATCACTGATTCAAAGATCATTCTCATCATTGGTTCAAGCATCACCCTCATCTGTGTTAGATTCATCTCAACTTGAAGCATTACCCACATCAGTATTAGTTTCATCAATAATTGAAACACCACATTCATCAGTGCTAGATTCGTCAATGTATCGGATTTAGCTTCATCGCCGATTCAAACATCACACACGGATGTACTAGCTTTATCATTAATTGACGCACCGGATTCATCAGTGGTAACTCCACCATCATCGGTATTAGCTTCGGCTCCAATTGAGACTTCGTCCACACCAGCGCTAGTTTTATCACTGATTGAGGTTACATTCACTTCGGTTTTGACACCATTGGCCTTATCTTCATCTCCGCTTGAAGCATCGCCTAATTCGGTGTTATCTTCACCACAAGTTGAAGTAGCGTCGTCATTAATGTTGGCTTCATCACCGCTAAACGCATTATCTACTTCAGTGTTAGCTTTGTCACCAATTCCAATCTTATCTGCGTTAGATTTATCACCACTTCAAACCGCCACGCCTACATCAATGTCAATTTCATCACTGATTGAAACACCGCCTTCATCAGTGCTAGATTCGTCAATGATTAAAAAAACATCTGCATCAGATTTAGCTTCATCACCGATTCAAGTATCCCACACGTCAGTACTAGCTTTATCATTAATTGACGCACCGGATTCATCAGTGGTTACTCCACCACCAGTAGAATCATCGACAACATTATTTTTATCTTCATCATCAATTGAAGGGCCTCTTTCACTAGTCTTATCTACATCAATAATTGAAGTTGCAACGACATCAATTTTAACTTTATCGTCAATTCAAGCTTCATCTGCACCACTGTTCGCTTCATCATCGATTCAACCTTTACCCCAAACCGTTCTAGATTCATCATTAATTGACACACCACCTTCATCAGTGTTAGCTTTGTCTTCAATTCAAGGTTCAACTGCACCATTGTCGATTCAATCTTTGTTATCATCAGTTATGGCTTCATCGCCAGTTGATTCCTTGGCCACATTGGCGACCCCAGCATCAGTGTTAGCTTCATCATTGATTCAAGCATCACTTGCATCTGGGTCCGCTTCACCCACACTTCAAGCATCGCCAACACCAGTGTCAGTTTTACCAATAACTGAAACATCAGTGCTAGTTTCATCGCTCACGGACACATGGGTTCTAGTTTCATCATTAATTGAAACATCAATGGCAGATACTTTACTGGTTGCAGTAATATCCACATCGTTTTTATCATCACTGGTATTAATTTCGTCACAAGAAGAAACATCGCCTTTATCAGTGGTACCTTCGTCACCGAATCCAACATCGCCGCCCTTAACTCGGTTAGCGTCACCACAAGTTGGAGCCTCGTCGTCGTCAGTGTTCATATCAACACTGATCGAGGCAAAAACTACTTCAGAGTTAGTTTCACCACCGATTCCAATAGTAGCTGCATTCGTGTTGGCTTCATCATTGATCCCAGCATCCCTCTCATCGGCGTTAGCTTCAGCCCCAGTTGAGACATCGCTTTCACCAGTGCTAGTTTCATCACTGATTGAAGTAACATTGGCTTTGACATCATCGGCACTTGTAGCATCGCCAACACCAGTAATTGAAACGTCAGTGTTAGCTTCATCACAAATTGAAACACCTATATTAGTTTCATCACTTATTGAATTACTATCCTTATCACTGATTGAAGTAACATCCACATCGGTTTTGACACCATCGGTATTTTCTTCATCACAAGTTGAAGCATCGTCTTCATCAGTGTTAGCTTCATCACCGACAAACGCATTATCTACACCAATTCCAGCCGTATCTGCTTCGGTGTTAGCTTCATCATTAATTCAACCTTCTCTCTCATCTGCGTTAGATGTATCTCTAATTGAAGCATCACCCACATTACTAGTCGAGGCACAGTCGTCATCAATAATTGACGTACATCCTCCACCAGTCTTAACTTCATCACTATTTGAAGCACCGCCGTTATCAATGTTAGCATCATCACCGATTCACTTATTATCCGGATCAGTGTTGGCTCCATCAGTGTTAGCTTCATCATTGATTCAAGCATCCATTTCATCGGGGCTCGATTCATCTCCACTTGAAGCATCACCAACAATAATCGAAACATTAGTGCTAATTTCATCCTTCACTGACGCATCGGATCAACTTTCACCATTAACTGAAACACCAGTTGAAGTAATATCCATATCGTTTTTATCATCATCGGTGTTAGTTTCGTCACAAGTTGAAACATCGCCTTTATCAGTGTTAACATCATCACCACATCCAACATCGACGCCTATAACACGGTTAGCTTCTACACAAGCAGAAGCCTCACCGTCGTCATTGTTTACGTCAACACTGATTCAAGCACAAACTACGCCACAATTAGTTTCATCAACGATTCCAAGATTATCTGCATCCGTGTTAGCTTTATCTCAAGTTAAAGCATTGTCTTCATCACGGTTAGCTTTATTACCGAATCCAATATTATCAATATCAGATTCATCCCTGGTTCGAGAATCATCCATACCCGTGCTAGATTCGCCACAAGCATCATCCACATCCGTGCAAGAACCATCGACCACACCACCAATCGAAGAACCACTTGTATCGGTGTTAGCTACATCACCGGTTGAATCATCATCCTCATCAATGTTTCTTTCAGCACAAGATGACGTATCATCACTGTTTAAAGCACAACCTTCTTCACGGTTAGCCCCATCACCGATTCACACATTATCTGTACCAGTGTTGGTTTCATCACCGATTTCAGCATCAGTATTAGCTTCTTCATTGATTCAAGCATCACTTTCATCGGTGTTAGCTTCATCACCGGTTAAAGAACATCTTTTATCAGTGTTAGCTTCAAAACCGGTTGAATCATTGCCTAGGTCATTCATTCAATCTTCACCTGCTCCAGGGTTAACTTCATCATCGACTCAAGCGTTACACTCATCAATTTTAGATCCATTACCAGTTGATACGGCGGTCACAGTAGGGCCAGTTTCGGCGCTTATCGAAGCAGAGGTGCCGTCATTGATGTTTGAAACACCACCCTTATCACTGTTAGCTTTATCCCAAGCTGATGCATCGCCTTCGTCAGCGTTAGCTTCATCACCGATTCAAGAATTATCCGCACCGATTCCAACATCATCTGCATCTGGTTCAGCTTCATCATTGATTCAAGCATCACGCTCACCGATGTTAACTCTACTTGAAGCATCGCCGACATTAGTGCTAGTTTCCTCACTAACTGAAACATCAGTGCTAGTTTCCTCATTTATTGAAACATCAGTGTTAGTTTCTTCATTATCACTGATTAAAGCATCTTTGGTTTCAACATTAACCATGTCATTGAGGCGAGCACACTCGATTTTTGTGTTAGCTTCATCACCAGCCCAATCGTCAGCCACATTAGTGTTAGTGTCATCACTAATTAAAGTCCCAACCCCGTCATTGTTGGCGTTATCACTATTTGAAGTACTACCTTCACGAGCCTCATCAGTACCAGTCCCAACCTTAGTTGACGCACCGTCCTCTTCAGTATTGATTTCATCACTGCCTGAAGCATCAACTGCATCAATGTTGGATTCATCACTAGTTAAATTAAATTCCTTACAATTTTCGGTTTCATCAACATTTAGAGCACCACCGTCATTAGGTGAACCCAAATCAGCATTAGCTCCATCCCCGGTTGAAGATTCAACCACATCGGTATTTCCTTCACTGGCGGACGCATTACCCTCACCATTGTTAGTGTCATCACTTAATCAAGCATCATCTGCATCGGTGTCGCCCTCGCAAGTGTTAGCTACATCTCCACTTAAAGCTACAGCATCAGCTTCAGAGAATACATTAGTTTCCACAATGATAATGACAATGGTGCACGGAACCACCTCGGGCACTATTTCTTCCAGCGCAGCTTCCACTACTGATCCACAGTTTTCAGGGATAGTTTCAGTATCTACCGTTACAACACAATCCACGACAGTTCAACCATTCAACATAAGTAAGTGCGCTGACGTTTCTAAACAAATTGAATGGTCGTTGGTAACTCGGACGTCCAAGTATGGCATTTTAGACTCCCGGTTATGGAGAAAGGGTCAATTTAGGCTGTTGCAGTTAGTATCCTATTCTAGTAATTGAGTTGTTTTCAAATATGAGTGAAGTCTGTGTCACCACAGGCCCGGGACTGTACAGCGCAGTGGACGCTTACGGTTAGCCCCCGGATCCATTCGCTCTTTTTGAATTGTTTGTTTGTTGTTTTTTGAGTATGATGTCTTGTCGTTATGTTTGTCTTTTGTGTAAATCATATGTGGTGCAGTCCCCCTGCACTTACTATTAGGTCTCTACCGCGGCCAAGAATACGCGATATTGTAATTTTTGTTTTAATCAATGGAGTACCGTGGTCAATGGAGGCTTAAACACCGATTGAATCCATATCCTCGGAATAAGTCACATTCGCATCGGTCCCGAGGAGATGCCCCGGTCGTGGTAGCTTCATGTGGTTTGCGAGAGCCTTTGTTTACTCTTTCACTTTCTTTCATGAGAATCTAACTGAAACGAATAGTTAATACATAATAAAAATGTGTCTTTATGTCAGGTTACGATAGGATTGTCCCTATGGAGTTCACGCTCTGCTACGTGCCGATACGCTCGGATACGTTTCCATACGCTCAATACGATTGTAACGACTGACCTCAATATGTGACAAAGCAGGATATAGCAGCATACAGCCCCCCCCCCCCAAAAAAAAACACTTCGCAGCCGATCGCTTTAAGTACACCAGTGCCACTAGCAATCGTTATGTAATTGGGTCTGGAAATAAACTTGAGATAAAGAAATGTAGTCCTTTGTTTTAGGTGAACTGTCTGAATTAGAGAAGAGTGTTATTGGAGCATCCGTCACAGGAGTTCTGTGTGTAGGTCTTCTCGCTATACCAATTGCAGTTCTAGTTTATGGTTGGTAAGTAGGTTCATTTATTTTAGAGGAGTTTGATGGCCGAATGGTTATTAGCAAGTGCGTGCTGTATCATACGGCCTGTCATTGAGTCAACTGACGTGGTTTAGAATACCCGGTAGTACGTGACATGTAGTAGGGTCGCCTGTCCAACATCGTGGGTTTTCTCCGGTTTCCTACCATTGCTAAAAAGACATATACGCGAAAGCGAATTATTGAAATAAAATTAAACCATGTTAATCCAGAAATGACATAGTTTGTGTCGAGTGGACGTTAAATCCCATTTATCTCTTTCTCTCAAACCTGTAAATTAATCTTCCATAAACATCATTGAAAAGATTAAGTCACACTATTTCTAAATAATAACACCTCAATATTTCAGGAGGAGGCGGAAGACAAACTTTGATGAAAAGCAACCCGCCAAATTGTTTCACCCATCTCCACAACACAGCACGCTATCTGGAATGCACGCAGGTTTAAACGGATTTAATTCGAGTGCCAAGAACCATTTGCCAAATCGATCACACACCTCTCTTCCAAATGGCGATTTAACGTCGACTTCTATACAGACGAGAATATACACCCCCGATCCCGATTACGATATATTTGATCTCGATGTTAACGTGTAGCTGTACAGGGCGTATACTACCCTGATCGCTTTTATTCTAATAATAACGCGTAGCTTTGCGAGGTATACATAGCCCCTTATAGTGGCGTGTAGCTATGCGAGGCGTGTGTAGGCCTTAATACTGACGCGTAACCATGCGAGCCACGTGCAGACCCTTATAGTTATACTGACGTGTATAGACCTTAATACTGACATGGCTTATATAGACCCTCACTACTGACGTGTTGTTATGCGAGGCGTATATATATAGTCCTTATTAGTGACTTGTAGATACAAGAGTCATATATAGACCCCAGTACTGACGTGTACGAGGCTTACATAGACTATGATACTGACGTGTATAGACCTTAATACTGACATGGCTTATATAGACCCTCACTACTGACGTGTTGTTATGCGAGGCGTATATATAGTCCGTATTAGTGACTTGTAGATACAAGGGTCGTATATAGACCCTCACTACTGACGTGTAGTTATGCGAGGCGTATATATAGTCCTTATTAGTGACTTGTAGATACAAGAGTCATATATAGACCCTCACTACTGACGTGTAGTTATGCGAGGCGTATATATACTAATATAGTCTTTATTAGTGACTTGTAGATACAAGAGTCATATATAGACCCCACTACTGACGTGTACGAGGCTTACATAGACTATGATACTGACGTGGAGCTATACGAGGCGTGTATATAACTTAATACTGACGTGGAGCTATGCGAGGCGTATTTATTCCTAATTAGCTGTGCGAGGCGTATTACTTACTGACGTGTAGCTGTACGAGGCGTCTAAAAAACTATAATACTAGCGTTGGTGTGAAGCTGTAAGGGCCGTAAATATAATGTAGGACAAATAGACAGTCCCTTGATTTAAGTCAGGAATTAAAGATGCAGGTTAAAGGGACATGACGGGCTTACCAAAGGATTTTTTATTATCTAAAATATTAATTTCTCCGTAATTTCACTCTGTGATAAATTCGATACCGGTACTTTTATTTTTGTTCTCTCGGCGTTATTGAGTTCTGCTTGTGAGGATATATACTTGTCTTCTGATGTTTCGTAAAAGGTGGCTTTAGAGACTAACGTTTCCCAGAGAAATCATGGATGGAGTTGTTAGGATGTTATAAAGTGCTACGTGTACATACTATAAAGCTTAATATAAAATAACTGATCTTTCGTATCCCGGACCAACCCTCTTCAAACAGCCAAGATAATAATAATAATAATAATAATATGTGTTAACATGAACTTTTCCCATCTTACCTCACTGATCTCATTAAAACATAACAACCAAATCGACCACAAAATAAGCCCTCATTCGTTGTGCCGCAAGCTAAACTGAAATCATATGGGAATAAAGCCTTCAGTGTCTGTGGACCGCGTTTGTGGAATAACTTACCATTGGAGATACAGAGTTCTCAATCATTGGCATGTTCAAATCCAAACTCAAAACTCATTTGATTGTGACATATTATCGGGATAAGCTATGATATATGGATGGAGTTAGCGCAATTACAAATGTACATTATTATTATTATTATTATTAATAATAATGGTTCTTATAAAGCGCTAGACTCCAAACAGTTTTGTTTGCTGAAAGCGCTAACAAAGTTTACAGGAAACAGTTATAAATACGAATACTGAAGCAAGTTTTTGTTTGAAGATGCTTCAAGATTGAGCAGTCCGTAGATGTAGTGGCAGAGACTTTCGTGTATAATGTGCTGCATTATAGGCAAATATTCTGCAGCCAAAAGTTTTCAGGTTATATTTTGGAACAGTTAATAAACACTGGGAACCAGAACGGAGTTATACAGATTGAACGTATTTGTGAATTAAATTACATAGATGATTAATTTCTTCTGGATGTCTTTTAAGGTGTTTGATATCTCGAGTGATGAATTTTGCAGCAGAGGTATATTATGTGGTTCCCAAGTGTAATTAATTGCGTTACCCTCGAGTACAAAACCTGTACCAAATAATAATAATAATAATAATAATGAGGTTTGATATAGCGTCTTCTCCATGTTGAGACATGCTCAAAACACTTTTAGTAATGGCTCTACTGGTAAAACTAACGAAACAAGAAAGCCTTAAAGGGACAGTCCCGTATTATACAGAGGCTCAAAAATAAAAGTCTAAGAATGTATGAAAATAAAACGCCAAAATATAGAGGAATGGTGTATATACCTTGTCTCAAAATTTCAACTCAAAATATTGAGTCATTTGGACGTGAACGTCAAAATTGCTTATCCGGACACGTAACCCTTTTAAGATTGATGGTCATTTTTTTCATTTGGTGACCTTATAATCGATTAAAGTTTCTTGAGAGGTCTATACAGTGAATGACCCATGTACTGTACTTGATAACAAAAGGTAAATTTTACCTACATATTATTTTTATAGAAAATAGTCTGGTTTTATCCAGATACTGTATGATACAAAGGTCTCCATTTCCAGATGCAGACTGTCAGGTTTAAGTTATTTACAAGCGTATCACAAAAATCGGGTTAGTTGATCGGCCTTAGATAATGGGTTTTAAATGATTTTAACACAAAATTAAGCAGTTTTATTCCCCAAAAAGTTATCGGGATTGGCCCTTTAAGTGCGGATTTAAATTGATTAAAAGCCTTTTGATTCTTGATCTGCTATAATTGTTAACCAAATTAACCGAAAGGCCTATACCCATAAACATGTAACTTTAAATTACATCTTGGAACAACAAGTGACTGTTTATTTTAAGAGAGAAATGATCTAATAAGAGTACATATAAGAGTTCAGTGCCTTGTTTCTCGAAACCTTAACTAAAGATAAAATCCAATTTTTAGTAGATACTTCAATTTTGATTGGCTTAGCACTAAAGTCGATCTAATATTACCTGTGTAACAAAGGTATTACGAAAGTCTATCGAAAATTATAATCATATTTTTTTTTGTTCTATACAATGAATTTTTGATAGACTTTCGTAATACCTTTGTTAAACAGATTGCTATGTTTTTTTTATTTTTAAAAATCCCAATCATTGTACATTAGAATGTTAGTTAAGTATACGTTTAGGAACTATATCCAATCTTTTCTGAAGAAAATTAATGCCTTTTAAATCTTTTAAGTGACTGCTTCGCTGCTTAGATAGGTTGTGTTATCTTCCTTGAAAATATGGGGCGGGTTGGGATGGCCTAGTGGTCTAGACTGTCGCGCTTCGACCTCTAGCTGGCCGGTCACCTCTGACTTGCGGCTGTGGTTTCGAGCCCTGGTGTGAGCGTATGTGGCATGGAGATAAGGGCGCCTTCTCAACCTCGTGGGTTTCCTCCGGGCACTCCGGTTTCCTCCCACTGCTAAAGACCCCTACGCGCAAGCGAATTATTGAAATAAATTTAAAACCATATGTTAGTCCCGAAATGACCTAGTTGTGTTGAGTGGACGTTAAACCCCATTTTTCTCTCTCTCCCTCCTTGAAAACATGGAGCGGGTGAGTGTTTAAGGGATTATTAAAAAAAAAGCCTCTATCACATTTGTGGTATGGCCTGTTAATCTGTCGTGTAATATAGGTAGTTCATGTTATATTTACATGACGCTGGCTCGCTACCCTGCTGGCGGTCGGAGGTTCGATCTCAGTTTTGGCCGAGAAAGTTCATCGGGATTTTCCGACGAGGTTTCCCTTGTCAGTGTTGCAGGACTATGGGTCTGTGACAAGGGCAGCCATGTAGTCTTCCGGCCCCGTGTATAACATTGCGTGCACGTAAAAGATCCCTTGACAGTTGTAATTCGGTATAGGAGTAGGCCACGGTGCCGCTTCCCGGGCGAAATTTTCCTCATAGGACACTGTATGGCGTACGACGTCTTCATAACCAAGCAGAACAGTAGGACGTTAAATTTCATTTCAATTTTATTCATTTCAAAATAACCATGAACTTTTCTATGTCGAATAAATCTTCACACAGAACTTATACCAAAATTAAGCCATTTTGTACGAACACTTGCCGAACTTAATGAAAACCAGACCACTGAAATGTCGATAGAGGACTAGTAAATGTATCTAAGGGATGGATTGAAAAAGCTGTCTCCAATTTTCTACACAATATATCAAAAACACAGATGCAGCTATACAAATTTCTATATTATGGTATTATTTGTTTTTTAATCAGTTATTGTCAACTTAAAGCGAGAATTTCAAATTTTCTAAGAAAGTAAAACATAATTATTTCTAAGTCTTTTGCTCAATAGGTTATCAACTCACTATTATACGCTCATGGGCATTATTTCCCACCCTTAAAAATCATTGACACAGGAAATAATAACATAGTTACCTCACATGTTTTCCTATTGGCTACATGGAATAGCCATCTAACAACGTTGGAATTTGAAGTTAAAAATGATATTTTTGCCTATTTCGAGCTGCCAATAGTGAATTATAGGGTTAATAGGATTATTCTTTAACAAGGAAGGACTGTTTATGGATACTATCTATTTAAGGCTTTATTTAATAAAATTTAAAAATATAACTTGAAACTTTGAAATTGTTGCTTTAAGTTAAAAGGTTTTATAGCTATTATATTTAATTAATTTAATATTATTTAACCATCTGATTAAAATACAGATCTATATTTCGTTTCGCCTTTTTTATACCTTCGATAGGTGTCATACGAGCGGCTCTTGACCCTATGACGCCAGATATTGCTTAATCAATCAGCGTTGACGTTTCCAGGGTTTACACACAGTTCCGCACAGAGCACGCCAAGAACTCGTCGTAACAGACCGTTTCATTAGCTAAAACGCACGTTATATAACAACTCCTCTGGATCATAGTGTGGTAAAGACAAAGTAAAACGAAATTTGGAACTATAAAAAAACCGAAACGAAGTAGTATCTGAGTTTCAAATAGATTGTATTAATTCAGTCAATATTAAGATTTGTGTGGGTAATTATAGTTAAAACAGTAACATTAATTCATTATATATAATTTACTTTTATTTAAATCAAATTTAAAAAAAAATGTGGGTGGTAATTAGTATTGTTAATTCATTA
This sequence comes from Patella pellucida, assembly GCA_917208275.1. NCBI lineage: Eukaryota > Metazoa > Mollusca > Gastropoda > Patellidae > Patella > Patella pellucida. Next base: position 54,342,722 of record OU795043.1, read on the forward strand.
TAGGGGCCATCCATAAAGTACGTACGCTTGAAGGGGAGGGGGGGGTCACACCAAAAACGTACAGGTGCGTAAATTCATTGGCAAAACGTACGTACAGGAGCGTAGAAGGGGGGGGGGGTCTGAATTTTACCTATTTTGAGCGTACGTACTTTATGGATGGCCCCATATATAATTTACTATTATTTTAAAAAATTTATGTTGGTGATAATTGGTATTGTTAATTCATTATATATAATTTACTATTATTTAAATAAATTTATGTGGGGGATAATTAGTAATGTTAATTCATTATATATAATTTACTATTATTTAAATAAATTTATGTGGGGGATAATTAGTATTGTTAATTCATTATATATAATTTACTATTATTTAAATAAATTTATGTGGGTGATAATTGGTATTGTTAATTCATTATATATAATTTGCTATTATTTAAATAAATTTATGTTGGTGATAATTGGTATTGTTAATTCATTATATATAATTTACTATTATTTTTAAAAATTTATGTGGGTGATAATTGGTATTGTTAATTCATTATATATAATTTACTATTATTTAAATAAATTGGTATTATTAATCCATTATATATAATTTACTATTATTTAAATAATTTATGTGGGTGATAATTGGTATTGTTAATTCATTATATATAATTTACTATTATTTAAATAAATTGGTATTATTAATCCATTATATATAATTTACTATTATTTAAATAAATTTATGTGGGTGATAATTGGTATTGTTAATTCATTATATATAATTTACTATTATTTAAATAAATTGGTATTATTAATCCATTATATATAATTTACTTTTATTTAAATAAATTTATGTAGGTGATAATTGGTATTGTTAATTCATTATATAATTTACTATTATTTTAAA